>OZ025303.1:19350374-19690092 GCA_964019185.1 Maratus speculifer | reverse complement strand
ATCATTTTATTAAAAAATTGAGTGTGCTTAAATAAAAAGAATTACATATACATATGTTCTATAATACAGTTTGTTTTTTTAATTTGTATAAAATATAAGAGTTATATTTAAAAAATGTCTGTTTTATTATGATTTTTTTTGTCAATTTTTTTATTATTTGCTTTAAAAAATCAATCTTGGACCACAAATTTGTAAATTTTCTTAACTGTTTACATTTGTAAAGTAACGGGAATGATAGAAAATCGCAGATTATGGGTACGCCGATTATTGATTCTTGACTGCATTTGATATACAATATTTTTGATATTTGATGCACAATATTTAGTACAATAGAAGCAGACTCCCTCTGATCGGCAACCCTCTAAACTCTGCACGTAATTTATAGCAGTAAACAAAGAAACATTCAGTTCAGATACAGAGTCAAAATTGGACTTTTTTTCTTTTTTATCAATTCCATTTTTATTTTTATTTGTAATTTTTTTTAATATTACTGAATTCAAGTTTTTTTTTTTTTCATGATGGAAGAATAATTTTATTTCTGAAAAAAAATTCAACATATTCACCAATTGTGCAATGAGAAAAGGACATGGAACTGATCTTTCCTTTTTGTTTTGTGTTTTTAATGAAATGTGTGAAAGTCGTGTATTTTAAATGTATGTAATATAACTATTTTAGATAGATGTATTCTAAATGAAATGAGAGAAAGATTTATGTTTCAAAATGAACAATAAAAATGATAAATAAGTAAACAACATTTGGTAATTTATTAGATATGCCTAGCTAACAAAAAATATTACTTTTGTTACAATTTTTCTTGCAGCCTATACAAAGAACAATGAAAAAAAAAAAGCTGGTAACCAAAAAATGACAGCTGCGTGGACTGTTTATTATGTCAGAAATATTGCTAATATTAAATTATTCTGCAAGTCAAACAAAAATACCATCGCAATGACGCATATATTTACATCGGGAAATGTCTAGCTGTAACAGTTGAATATAAAATCAACAAAATTTGAAAGTAAATTTTTAGTTTATAACATATCTATTAATTAAGGTGGTAAAATTAAATAATCGATTCTACCAACGAATGACATAAGTTGATTGGCATGGTTTGGCGTATTTATAAAATCAAGGGTTAAATTGTTCCGACACGACGTCTTCCATAATCCACTTTACAGAAATTTGCCGTAATTTGGAATATAATTTTTTGGATACATTTTGATAATTTTCTTTTATATCAGCATCATACCAAAATATATATTAAGGATGTGTTCGAAAAAATATTTTTCTATCCTGAAGAGCTCAAAAACTTCTAAGACATTTTCAGACTCATTTCTAAAATTAAAATCATGAAACTTTTTGAGGATCCAAACACGTGTCAGTGACACGTGTTTGGATCAGCTGAAGACGAGCTGTATTTTTGAAGCTCGAAACGCGTCCTGTTTACTTTCCCTTTTATGTTGATTATACAAAGTTTTTTAGCTTATTTATTAATTTATTGCCAGTGATTTCGGTGTTTCTCAATATCCTAGTCTTTTCTTAGCATAAAATGAAGTTATTACAGCAGTTTATTGAGAAACATAGTATCTACAATGTGAATGTGCACTAATTTATTTTCCTGTGTCAGAGAAAGAAAAAAAAACAAATTATGAGCCCCCTCTACATTTTCTTGAGCCCCCCCCCCCTATTGTTCACTTCAAGCTACGGCCCGACAAATATAAAAAAAAGAAGAAATTGAACATCAGAAAAAAAATATCAAGAAAAAGAAATTTATAACATCCTAAAAGCAGAGTAAATATGAAAACAGACAGTATAAAAATCGATTTTGAAGAAATAAAGCAAGGTTCATGAATGGAAGTAAAGTACTCTTCATAAAAATTGGACATTATTTCTTTAATTTAAATAATACGTAAAAAGTATTACTTGTACAATTAATTAATAACATTTAATTTTATTTGTTTAAAGTTCTTTTGTTGCCAGTTTACAGAAAAAATCATAATATATGTTTTTTCAAACTCGTAAATATAGTCTGTTTAAATGATTTTAAATAATAAGAATAAATTGTGTATTTGAATTCTTAACTCTACAAAATACTTTTATAATTGAATGTAAATAATTTATTTTTCACAAATTTTAATTTATTAAAAATATGCTATAGTTTTCATAAAAAAGGGTATTTTAAAAATTTCATAACATAAATTGTGGAACTCTTATATGATTAAAAGGAATGAGTACCAAAATAGGTACTTACGTATTAACGCCACCGCAGCAGAAGTTGCGCTAATGTGCCATAACGAGCAATTTTTTTGTTCGCTGTTATCTTTTAGATTTCTTGTTGCCTTGTTGTTTGCTGATTTTTGACGTCATTTTTTAGTGCTATGAATATGCATATTTGGGATTTGCCAAAAAAGATACTGTTTAGAATCATGTTAAACTCTATATCATCTCATTTTCAACTGAAATCCGCTTGACTACTTTATTCTTAAATAAAGTGTTTTGAATTTTGAAAGTATTTTAATTTTAAATAAAGTCTTTTATTTTATCGTAATTTTGTCGCAAATTTTAGATGTAGATTGGTAGTACTCAAAAACCGCCATATGTGTAGCTGCGTTGGCGTTAATACGTAAGTACCCCAAAATATGTGCCATTTCGAACCAGTCTTAATAAAATATTCAATAAAATGTATTTTTTTGAGGAATAACGAAAATTAATTTTATTATTTTAATGGACCTTTTTCTTTCTTTTGGTTCAGACTACAAAATTCGCCATTTTACATTACATGCGCGTATCCAGGGGCCCGGGCACCCCCCCCCCAATTTTTTAAATATTAATTCATATCTTATAATTTACAATTAGATATTAAAATATACTCCAAAAGTTTTCTTCACTTGAGAAAACACCATTATGGCGACTATCAAAAATCTACTTTCACACACATGCATTTTATCTTCATATTCTTTGGCGACAAAAGCAAAATAAAAATCGCAAAGAAACATATAGAGATCTGCTTTTTTTCTGCTTAAGTTACATGATACTGAAATTTGATAAAAGAGAAAAAGAAAATAATAAAAAGAAAATAATAAAAAGAAAAATAACTATCATTCAAAATTCATTTAATCAAATTTTAAAGTTCATTTTTTTATTCTAACGGAAGGGATAAATCGCCAAATGCAGGATCAATTTTAATTTTTCACGTTAAGTTATTTTTTAAGCATTAAAAATATTTCTTTCATTTTTAAGATATATTTTTGATAATATTATGCCTCATTAAACGGTTTTTCTTTATTATTACTATTATCATCAGTAGTCGTTTTCTGCTTTTATTTGCAAGATGTTTGTAATATTTCTAATAGATATATTCTTTTTAAATTTTTTAGTAATGACAGTTTTCGCCAAAAAATAACTACTGGCAACCATTTCGTGGAAAATATCAGTAAAATTAGAAATTTATTACCATAAAAGATACTTATCCCTGTATATATGAATGACAAACCTCCGCAAAATTATTTCCTATCGAATGATACAATCGGCAAAAAAATCCATCGGGTGGTTTTTGAAAACACTCGAGAAGAAGTTTCAGAACTTCTGCTTTATAATATATATGATTTAATCTTCACACTATTAAGGAAGGCATCTCACACACCTTTGATTCCGCCATCTTCACATAATACGGAGTCTATTACAGTTTTTAATACGATGGTGAGAATTTCATTACAATTTTTTTCTACATTGATAATAAATTTTCGTGGTATGTTTATTTATTTTTAATGAAATGTAAACACCGATTTAATTCATTTTATATTATTGCATATGAATAAAACCATTAATATAACACATCACATCACTCAAAATTTTATTACTATTTATTTTTTAAGTTTTAGTGCTAAGTTTATGTATTTTTGCTTGTTATTTAATAATACCTGAAAACTGATACTTCATTTTATTTTATTGCAGATGCATAAAGACATTAATCTAACACATAACATAAAACAAAATATCTTCAATGTGTGAAACAAATACAGCAATTTTTTTTATCAAAGCTTTTTGAAAGAAACAGTTTCTAACTCGCAGCCAATAAAAACTGTTATTTGTGAGTTATGCAAGAACTTCTGCCAAAACAGTATTTTTTGTGTGAGGTATGCAATAAGAAATTCTCACGAAAGCATAATTTAAGCAGCCATCTGTTAATACATACGGGTGAGAAACTATTTGTGTGTGATATATGCAATAAGAAATTCTCTGAAAAGAGTGTTTTAAGGAGGCATCTGTTAACACATACTGGTGAGAAACCTTTTGAATGTGAGGTATGCAACAATAAATTTTCTCAAAAGGGCCATTTAAGCAGCCATCTGTTAACTCATAGTTTTGATAAACCTTTTCTATGTGATATCTGCAACAAGAAATTGTCTCGAAAGAACAGTTTAAGCAGACATCTGTTAACTCATAGTGATGAGAAACCGTTTATGTGTGATATCTGCAACAAGAAATTCTCTCAAAGCCATTCTTTAAACAGACACCTGTTAATCCATACTGATGAAAATCCTTTTGAGTGTGAGGTATGCAAGAAGAAATTCTCGCTAAAAAGCGATTTAAGCAGACATTTGTTAACTCATACTGGTGAGAAACCTTTTGAATGTGAAGTATGCAACAAGAAATTTTCTCAGAAGGGCAGCTTAAGCAGCCATCTGTTGGCTCATAGTGGTGAGAAACCGTTTGTTTGTGATTTATGCAACAAGAAATTCTCTCAAAAGGGCCATTTAAGCAGGCATCTGTTGACTCATACTGATGAGAAACCGTTTGTATGTGAGCTATGCAACAAGAAATTCTCTCAAAAGAGCAGTTTAAGCAGGCATCTGTTAATTCATAGTGGTTAGAAACCCTTTGTGTGTGAGATATGCAACAAGAAATTTTCTCGAAAAGGAGATTTAGACAGGCATATATTAAAACACACTGGTGAAAAATCTTGTATGCGAGATATGAAACAATAAATTCTCTCAAATGTATGATTTAAGCAAGCATCTGTCAATTCATAGTGGTGAGAAAACTTTTGTGTGTGTGATATGCAACTAGAAATTTTCTCACTAGGAAAAACTGCAAGAAGTGTAAGTCACCAATTTCGACGAAAGTGATATCATTGGAAAGATCTCATCATGAGCAGTAAAAAATTCAATGGAACACTCCGTCGCAAATAAGCCGTTTACGAGATATCCGACAATTTATGTGACGTAGCTAGTGCACACTTAATGGGGGACCGGAAAAAATTTTAGTCTCGATTTTAACGAAAGGGGTATCGTTGAAAAGATATCGTGAAGATTAAAAAACCCAATAGAATCACCCGTCTGAAATGAGACGTTTTCGAGGTATCCGACAATTTGTGTCACATTGTTAAATCACACTGCTGGGAAACTGCATTAAGTGACATAAATTGCCAGATATCTCGAAAACGATTCATTTCAGATGGGTGGTTCCATTGAGTTTTTTACTTCTCACAATGATATCTTTGCAATGTCACCATTTCCATTTGCATTTTCATCAAAATCGATAAAACAATTTTTTGCGGTCCCCCATTAAGCTCAACTAGCAAGCTATGTGACATAAATTATAGGATATCTCGAAAACGGCTCATTTCCGACGGGTAGTTCTATTGAATTCTTTCTCCCTCATAATGATGTCTTTTCAACGATAGCACTTTTGTTAAAATCGAAACCAAAATTTTTTGCTGACCCCATTAAGTATGCACTAGTTACGTGACATAAATTTTCGGATATCTCGAAAACAGCTGATTTGCGACGGGTAGTTCCATTGAGTATTTTACTGCTCTCGATGATTTCTTTCCAACGATACCACTTTCGTCAAAATCGGTGACTTACACTTCTTGCAGTTCCCCAGTCAGAAGTATGCTTTAATTCATATTGAAGAGAAACATTTTGTGTTAGAGATATGTGTTAAACGATTTTTTCGAAAGATTTGTTTAAAGAAGCATCTGTTAATGTCATACTAACGAGAAATATTTTATGAAATATAAACTTATGAAATAAATTCTAAAAAAGCTATCTGTGGTTTATTTTGCTCCTAAATTTTTTTAATTTCTGTTAACTAATCGTAGCATATTCCAGAAGTAAAGAAGTATTTCTTTCCGTTTACTACAATGCACAAAAAAAGAGTGAACAACAAAAATTGGTACTACTCTGTTATCCCGTCAATCAAAATTTCATCGCCAAATTATAAGATTAAATGCCAATAATGGATGATCATGAATGTCAGTTCAATGGCATTAAATGCGATACACGTGTTTAAAACGTCATTAAGGAATTTTTATTTCGACTTTTTATTTGTATTTTTATTAGTATTCTACTAATTATTTGTTTTTTAATTAATTAAAAAAATTACGTTAATATGTATAATTTGGCTCTTAGTTTGGCGATTTGTGTAATTTGGCGAAATCGGTCGACGGGATAACAGAGTAGTACCCGAAAATTTGACTATTTAAACCATTAAATTAGCAGACTAGGAGCTATAACCATGAGCCCTGGCAACACACCATTTTATTTTTATAATGCTTTATAAGGTGGTCTGGTGTAATAACGCCAGGCGGGGTAATAACGCTAAGTGCTAATATTTTGCATAATTATGAAATAATCTGGTAAATGACACCCATGTGCTTTGCGCAGAAGGGTTTTGAGTCATATAAATAGCAAAAAACAGCTTCAAGTTAATTTGTTTCATTTTTAGGTCTTATTGTTTTTACAAACAACTAAAATTAACGCTTGATCTAAAATTTGCGAGATACGTTTTGTGATGTGAAGACTATTTTTTTTTTATCCAGAAATACTTTGTTAATTACATAAATTTGTAGTACATTTCATGGACTTTCAAACTGTTGTTGAAGATTTTGGATATCTTCTAGAGATAATTTGTAATTTAAAATGTACAGCGCAATAACTATATCGGGGTAATAACACCAATCCTTGGCATTAATACCCCGGTTGATTCCCTACAGCGGCCCAGATACATCCTAAATACTGATTCAAATAAACACTGTTAAAACTGTGCAATGTTTCTAATAATTCTATTTAAGCGGTCCTTTTTAAGCAAAAAGAAGCTCACGGTCTGATATTCTTTTGCCTCATCCTCCCCCCCCCCACACACACACACACCACACCTTTATTTTTCTTACACTTTCACAAAAAAATGAACATTTTCAATAGCTTAGAATGCAATTTGTTAATTTCTAAGTTTGTAGAGTTTGTATTTTTAGAATTGGGCAATTTACATGCCATTATTCTATCTTATTTCATAGTTTTGTTTGCATGGCGTTATTACCATGTAGGTGGGTAATAACGCCAAATAACATTGGTCAAGAAATCACGCCATTACATTTTATGAATACATATCTGTTAAATTATTTTTTTTTATATCGATAGTCAGTGAGTTGCTGTATCAAATCATATATTTGTTTGAAAAATACAAACTAAAACTGAGCCGTGAAAATTGGTAGAACCTTAATGTGGCGTTATTACCCCAGGGTACCTTATTATCTGAAAATATTACAAAATCTCTGTTATTTTGCATTTATAAGCCTGTAAAATTTTATAATGATTGATGGTATTTATTTTTTAAAAAACTTTTGTTAAACCTAATTTTTACAATAACGTTTTTTGATGGTTTGAATAAAGCTGTTTGATGATTGGTTTTCTTATCAATATTTAAGCTGAAAATATTAGTTTTGTAAAGGGAATGGTTCCCTGGCTTACCCATAAATTTGAAAAAAAAATGCGTGTTAATGTCTTTGATACACTGGTTGTTATTTTGAAAGGTAGGAATAGTCTGATGACATTTTAAATATAAGTTAAGGATGGGAAAATTATTTTAAAATTTTGCTTTTCCTATCAGGATCATATTAAAAGAAAGTATTCCAATTTAATTGTCATGTCATTACTGATACCTGTTGTAATCGCTTAAGTTCCTTCATTTCAAAATCGCCTGTTCTGATAGTTTATTCGTTAGGGAATAACAGGCTGGTGTGAGTTTTAAATGTCAATTAATATCGGAAAAATAGAATTAAATATTTGCTTACCGCAGCCAATTCTATCCCTAGAATTTTCCATCGTGTTGAAAAAAAAATTATGTCTTCGGTATAGCTCATGTCCATCTGACTATGACGTAACTCTTTCGAGTTACATAGACTGCCATGTAATTGATGTAAGATATTGAGGTTTACTATGCCACATTCGTTATTGAAAAAGGAATGGACCACTAGCATTTCTGACGTCAAAGAACGTCACAACAGATTTCAGCTAATCAGCTTCTCTATTTATTCCACAAGCGTTCACCAAAAGCCAATCAAATACCGCAACGCTTGTGGGAAACATTGGAAACTCCGCCCCGTGCTAGTTGTCAATTATGTACAATCAAATCAGCGTAACTTTGCTCCACATTTACGAAACCTTGATCCATTCTGTCATGGTGGAACCATTGCGAATTCTTTCGGATGGCGACAATTCTAATCCTACTAACGTTCTGTTCTAGACGAGTTTTAGCGCCTCCCCCTAGACGTTCGAGCCGTTCCGACTGGCTCACTTGATTCAGATATCAAGACCATACTGGTTTTTAATGTCTTAGCAGCACACATACGGGTATTTGACCGATCTGGGCGGCCAAAAGTCAAATTTTCAAAGTACTAAAACCGTTAAACGAATGACAACCTGAGTTAGAGGACAGTTTTGTGAACAACAACCAACCATTCAACCTTTCCCAGGCCAACGCATCTCGTTAAAACTTTAATCGGAATTCAATCATTCAAGTTGTTGTTTGTGTCAGTTCTTGGCGTTCGTATACAGACGTTACCTTTGAAGTGAAATATATATTATTTTACGTTTATTTTGAAAGTGCTTGTGATGGATCCTGATACAGCAGGTAATAATGCAAAAGTTTATTATATTTTTTTATTGTTTTATCGTGAAGAAGTTTAATTGATGCACTTTTAAGATACCGTCATTTTAGAGTAAGATTATTTCTAAAATAATTTATTTAATCGAGTTTTAGTTGTATTGCCCAGCCATATCCTGTTATAATTTTTAACTTAATCGAAAGTTTAAAGTTTTGAGTAATGCAAAATTAAAGAAACTGCCGCGGAAAAGCGCGGATGTGTATTTTCTGGTACTTTGAACATTTTTTACAAAATATTAAAAAAAAAATTGACTATCGCATTTAGCATTCTAAAAGAAAATATTTTTATTGTAGGTTCACAAGATACCTCGAGAGTAAGAGTTGTGACTCGTAGATGTTTGTTTAATCGAATGCAGAGTTTTGATTTGTCAAATTTTGAAGATAAGTTAAATTTCTTAAAAGATCAGCTGATATCGAATGAAGATTACACAGACGACCAAATTGAGAGATTGAAACGCAATTTTTCACGATTTAAATCACAAATTAAAAAGAGATGGATAAAAACACATAAGAAAGAAGACATATTTATCAAAAACAATCAATCTTGGCTAGAAGGAACGTTTGATATACTTGTCATACTACAACCTCGACGACCGGGACGACCATCTAAATCATTTATAGAATCAAGTGAGAGAACTAAGTAGAGAAAAACAGAAGAAGTACGATCTTCTCTAGAAAAGGAAGTAATAATTCATGCAGCTCAGGTTGAGTTGCAGAAATCTGGAAAACGAGATGCTTCTGAAATACTTAAAGAAATCATTAGTCCGAAACGTGCAACAAAATATAAAAAGGTGTTTTCTAAATCAGAGATCGAAAAAACTGACTCACTCCCGCCAACTCAAGCATTATCCATGTTCGTAGAAGCCGACTTAACTCGTCGACAATAGGAAATTGTGAGGAATACCAACAAGAAATTCTTTCCTTGTTATACCTTGCTGCAAAAAGCGAAACAAGAATGCTATCCTCTCTGAGTCATGCCGTGTAACAAGTACTAATACAGAAACCGACTTAGTCTTTGGTTGACCATACAGTTAAGCGTTTATCCATGTTCCTGGAAGAGGTTTTAACAACAGTGAAAGAGCAAGGACGAGAGAGTTTAAAGTTAATTTCAACATGGGGTTGTGATGGTTCACAACAAGCACAATTTAAACAGAACTTTGTAAATGATGCCAACACTAATGCTAACATATTCCAAAGTAGTTTCGTCCCTTTACGATTAGTTTCTGGTAGTAAAAACGAAAAGCTATTATGGGAAAACCCAACACCTTCATCCCCTCGATTTTGCCGTCCTATAAGATTTCGTTTTGTAAAAGAAAATACTGATGTTACGGAGGAAGAAATTAACTTTATAAAAAAATTCTGCGATGTCACTAAACGCCACAGTGGTTAATTTAAATGGGAACAGGTTTTCAGTCAGTCATGTCTTCATCATGACAATGGTAGATGGCAAGGTCTGCAACGCTGCGACTGACACAAAATCCACAAGTCAATGCTACATATGGGATGTAACTTCTAAGGACTTTAACAAAATTGATTTTCAGAAAGAAATTAATCCTGAAGCTATCGAGTTTCGTCTTTCAATTTTACATGCTCGAATTAGACTTTTGAAAGCATTCTTCATTTAGCTTATAAATTGCCAGTAAAGAAATACAGAGAGCGGAAAACTGAAGCTGAGAAAAAATTTGAGATGGAAAAAAAAAACTCGAAATTCAGAAAAGATTTCGCGAAGAAACAGGTTTACTGGTAGACATGCCAAAGGCAAATATTGGCAACACCAATAACGGTAATACAAGTAGGAGGTTTTTTGAAGATCCCAAATTGGCTTCTGACATAACAGGCATTAGTTATGATTTAATATATCGCTTAAAAGTCATACTCGAGGCAATTTCAAGCGGACATATAATTGATCCAGAAAAATACGAGAAATATGCATTAGACACTGCTCGCTTATATGTAGATTTGTACCAGTGGCATCCAATGTCTCCAACTATGCATAAAATATTAATTCATGGTTCAACTATCATTAAAAATGCATTATTGCCCATTGGGCAGCTTTCAGAAGAGACCGTAGAAACGCGCAATAAGCATTTTAGGCTATACCGCCAAGACTTCGCGCGAAAATTCTCGAGTGAAAGCTGCAGCAAAGATATTTTGAATCGGCTACTTTTAACATCAGACCCTTTTATAAGTAGCATGAGAAAAGTCATTGGTAGAAAAATGAACTCCTTTTTGCCAGAAACAATTGCTCTTCTTTTACCTGAGAAGCCCAATGTTAGTGATGATTCTTCAGAGAGTGACGAAAATGAATATTAGTATTTAAAAATGAAATTATTTTAATAAATCGTCTTTATAAATTTAATAAATGTATTTCTTCTTTCAATCGTACCATTTAGAATAGATGTATGCAATAAAATAATTTTGGCCGCCTAGATAACGCAAATACCCGTATGTGCAGCGGCTGTTTTGAGATGAGTGAATTAGTTAAATAGTGTACCATTGTTCTCAATTTTTGTACATTCCTAGTTGGGATTTTAGTAGCAGAAAGTATTTATTTTAAAAATTCGTTTTAGTCACTGAAGTTTTAATGAATTTCATACATTTTTAAGACTTATGTTTGAGCTCTATCCATATCCAATGAAACAAGTTGTTTGATTAAAAATAATTGCAATTAAGTGATAATAATAATAATAATACTCAGATAGTAGTGCGAAAGTTTCGTATTGCTTTTTTTTTTGTAATAGTAACCTTCAATTGTTTTTAATTACTTTTTTTAAATGCCATATTTTGTGTAACTAAATATACTGAATATTTCTTTTTATGTATTAAATAAATTCTTCTAATACAAATTTATTTGCGTGAATTTGATACAGTATTTTTGAATGCAGACTATGCAGTGGACGAAATATGTGTCACTATTTTTATATTCTTAATAATCATTATTATGATTATAATTATAATATTAATTATTATTAATTATGATAATAATTATAATTGTTATTAATTATAAACTTTACATACTTTTTATCCATATTATATTATAGTTTATTTTAAATAAATAATAATAAATGTTTATGATAGTTATCGAATTATTTTTTATTTAAATAAAGTTCATAATTATTATTGATTATATATATTCTTTTATACTTTCCAAACAATTATACATTTGAGATTTCACACGTTTCATAATTAAAAAAATAATTTACACCCCCCCTACCCACACATACAGGAATAAAAAAAACTTTTTTTTTTTAATTTTACCTGGATTTTATTTTTAAGCTTTTAAAACTACGTATTTACGGTTGAGGATAAAATGATTTACGATTTAAAGTCTAAAAAAAGCTGTTATTTCACATTACCAAAACGAAATTGAATGGGGGGGGGGAGGGGTTAAAAGGAATTTAATTCTCTGCGGAGACAATAAACATTGATAAAACAAAACAAAATACTCTTTTTGTCACAATGCATAGAAAACAATATAAAGAAAAGCACTAATAAATTACAAAAATATCAGTTTATAGGTATTTCAGAGTTTTCCTTTTTTTTATTATATATAATAATAATAATACAACTATCTTTTTGAAATGGAAATGAGGAAAAAGGCTTTAAATATCCATAAAAATTGTATGCTAAATTATTACTAAGCGGCCGTCCATAAATGATGTCACGCTTGATGGGGAGGGGAGTTCAGGAAATTGCGACCATTTGTGTCAATGATGGTGTGGAAGGAGGTAAAGAGAAATGTGACATCACACATTTTGGTTAAAATAAAAGCATTAAAATTTTATAGATTAAAATAAGACGTATGAGGTTATTTTAAAATTGAAATATTTTGTGTTCATAAAGATGAGATTTAAAGCCAAATTCTATTTTAAATTCCAAAATACTACTGTTTTCAATTGCTCTTTCATATTAATATTGTATTATATATATATGTATAATCATCAACAACTATTTCTATATTAACTATTATTATTGTTTTGTAAAGCTTATTTCATACAAAATACAAATTATTTTTATTGTTCAGCTCATAAATGTTATTAAAACACATAAATAAAGTTTTAAAATAAAATTTGAAATGTGATCTAAATCGCAGTGCTTTGTTTCTGATCTACAAGTATATGTTTACGTAATGTAGCATGTGACAAGAGGGGGTATTATATGTATATGTATAATCATCAACAACTATTTCTATATTAAATATTATTATTATTTTGTAAAGCTTATTTCATACAAAATGCAAATTATTTTTATTGTTCAGCTCACAAATGTTATTAAAACACATAATTAAAGTTTTAAAATAACATTTGAAATATGATCTAAATGGCAGTGCTTTGTTTCTGATCTGCAAGTATGTCTTTACGTAATACAGCATGTGACAAGAGGGGGGAGGGGGTAAAGTGATGTATGACACTTTGTGACAAACGTTGGGGGGGGGGGGGGGAGGAGTCAAAAATATGGAAAAAGTGCGTGACATCATTTATGGATCACCACTAAACGGTTAAGCTTTTCTTTGCTTTTTTAAGGAATACATTAACTACAAACTATTGTTACACCCACAATAAATTATGATTATTATTTATTTTTTCATTTTTGCGCTTTACATTAGAATAACATTTATTCAAAGTTTCCAACTTTTCTGAAAAAGAAAAAAAAACTGTTCACTGACATTTTATGATTACCTGAATTTAAAAAAAAATCAAATTTAATTGTGTTCTGAAATTAATTTATTTGCATCAAAAATTCAATGTTATGTGCTAAAATGTAAAATTTCAACTAACTTTACATTAAAGTAATTAAGACAAAAATAAATAAATAAAAAATAATCATTAAAAAAATTTATAGCACTAAATATGGAAATTTGAAATATGTTTCATGAAGATACAGAAACATTCAGTTACAAATTCAGGAAATTGTTAAGAGAATACCCCCCCCCCCTTTCCCCAAAGTACGTTCCTGATTTTGCAATTTTTTATGGTTTAGATGGAAAATTTGAAATTCCGCCTGCAAATGCAGCGTTTTATAAATAACAATGCGTTTTAGGATTTTTTTCTTTAGTAAATTTCAATTTAAATAACATTTAAAACTTATAAAACAGTTTTAATCTTTAAAAATTTTGAAAAAAAAAAGGTTTGATATAAAAATGATGAAATTTTTTCTGCAGGTATTTTTGGAATTTTTTTAAGTAAAAAATATCAATTTCATCATCCGAAAATGAAAAGTAATTTATTCAAATTTAATTTCTGCATCATGAGAACCGAAATAGCGGAAAACGAGCATCCGAATAAGTGTAAAAAATCGCCGGATGTCTGGCCACTTCGCCTGAATCTGGCTAGCCAATCAGAACGGCTCTGAAGTCTAGGGGGAGGCGCTAAAACTCGTCTAGCACAGAACGTTAGTGGGATTAGAATTGTCGCGATTTCACGTTCTGGGCCGAAGGATTTTGCGAAGTTAAGCCTAACTCTTGCAAAGTGTTCTTTAAAAAATTATGAAAAAATCGTTTTTCCATGTAACCTTTTGAAATACACATGCATGAAATAAGTTGTTATTATATATATTGACGCAAATAATTGGAGTATTTTCTCCGATATTTTAGTAGAAAAATGACTTTTTAAATATATGAAATCTATATTTTAACCACGTTTTCAGGTTAAAAAATATTATAATATGATTACAAAACACTTATGTGCCTCTACTATAGCAACACATGAAACATTTTACTCAAGTAAAGAATAATTTTGTTAAAAAAATAATAGGCTTGTTTCTGAATTATTTTTAATACATTCTTAAACAAAATAAGGGTTTTAAAAAAACTGGTTTATTCACAAATAAAAATAATCAAATAAAACTTTCAAATCAACTTGTGCATGCTGTTTTTTTAATATTAATTATGCAGACATACTTGAAAAATAGTTTTAAAAGGCTTAAATTAATTTTCATTTTTGAAAATTCAAAAATAACACTTAAATATATTATTAATCATAAAATATGTTTTAAATAAAAAGTATTCAATAATAATAAGTAAAATAGAATTCTACTTTATAATAAACATTTCAATAAAGTTATTAAATGTTAAAATATTTCTGAAAATAAAAGAACAACACACAGTAATGCATAATAAAAGAAATACCAAATAAAGGGTATTTGATAATAATGAGTAAACTTGAATAACTTAAAATGCATTCATCAAAGAATCTGTTGAAAAAATTAATGTATATATATATATATACAGGGTGTCCCTAAACAAATGGAATATACTCTAGGGGGTCACAGAACACATCAAGATGAGTAATAATAAATGGGAAACCAAGGGTCCCAAACGTTTTCCAAAGGAGATAGCCGCCATTAAAATTTGGGGTCCAAAATTTCAAATACACATAAAAAACGGAAAAATTGGTCGATTGATTTGCGGTTTTCACTAAAAATATTCTTTATGTTGGTATTTTCTTAAAAATAAATTATAAAGATAAATTTCGAAAAATACCGAAAGAGGGCGCTTTAGACTTTGAAGTAACGAAAAACTATTTTTTGCCGTGATTTTTTGCATCTCATTAAATGGTTTCGTAAGCTTAGACTTAAACTTAAATTTTGAGCTCAAAATCTGAATATTTGGAAGCGGTTAAGTAGCACAAACTTAACTGTGTTCAGAGGGTTTAAATTTCAAATGATTATAAAAAACGGAAAAATTGGTCGATTGATTTGCGGTTTTCACTAAAACTATTCTTTATGTCGGTATTTTATTGAAAATGAATTATAAAGATAAATTTCAAAAAACGCCGATAGAGGGCGCTTTAGGCTTTGGATTAACGAAAAAATCCATCCTAATACTATTTTTTGCTATTATTTTTTGCATCTCATTAAATGGTTTCGTAGGCTTAGATTTAAACTTAAATTTTGAGCTCAAAATCTGAATAGTTGGAAGTGGTTAAGTAGCACAAACTGAACTGTGTTCAGAGGGTTTAAATTTCAAACGAAACGGAAAACTATAAAAAAAAAGGAAAAATTAGTCGATTCGTTTGCGGTTTTTGCTAAAACTACTCTTTAAATCAGTGTTTTCTTGAAAATAAATTTTAAAGATAAATTTTACAAAATACCGATAGAGGGCGCTTTAGACATTGGAGTAGCGTACAACTATTTTTAAACGTTATTTTTTAAAATCTCATTAAATGCTTTCAAATGCTTAGATTTAAATTTTGAGATCAAATTCTGATTCGTTGCTAGTGTTTAAGTAGCGCAAAAGTGAACTGTGTTTGAGGAGGAGGGGGGGTTAAACTTCGACTCCTGAACTCAATTCACTTTGCTCTTCTTAACCCCTCCCAACGATTCAGAATTTGAGTTCAAAATTTAAGTTTAAATCTAAGATTTCGAAAACATTTAACAAGTTTTGGAAAGCATTTAATTAGATAAAAAAATAACGGTTAAAATTTGTTGTTGGTTACGTTGAAGTTTAAGGCACCCTCTAACGGAAATTTTTGAAATTTATCTTTAAAATTCATTTTCAAGAAGATACTGACTTAAAGAATAGTTTTATTTTAAACCGCAAATGAATCGACCAATTTTTCCGTTTTTTCTTATCATTTGAAATTTGAACCCTCTGTACACAGTTCAGTTTGTGCTACTTAACCACTTCCAACTATTCAGATTTTGAGCTCAAAATTTAAGTTTAAGTCTTACGAAAACATTTAATCAGATGCAAAAAATAACGTAAAAAGTAGTTGTTCGTTACTCCAAAGTTTAAAGTGCCCTCTATCAGCATTTTTTGAAATTTATCTTTAAAATTCATTTTCAAGAAGATACTGACTTAAAGAATAGTTTTAGTGAAAACCGCAAATCAATCGACCAATTTTTCCGTTTTTTATAATCATTTGAAATTTAAACCCTCTGAACACAGTTAAGTTTGTGCTACTTAACCGTTTCCAACTATTCAGATTTTGAGCTCAAAATTTAAGTCTAAGCTTACGAAACCATTTAATCAGATGCAAAAAATCACGGCAAAAATAGTTTTTCATTACTTTAAAATCTAAAGCGCCCTCTATCGGCATTTTTCGAAATTTATCTTTATAATTTATTTTCAAGAAAATACCAACATAAAGAATAATTTTAGTGAAAACCGCAAATCAATCGACCAATTTTTCCGTTTTTTATGTGCATTTGAAATTTTGGACCCCAAACTTTAATGGCGGCTATCTCCTTTGGAAAACGTTTGGGACCCTTGGTTTCCTATTTACTATTACTCATCTTGATGTGTTCTATCACCCCCTAGCGTATATACCATTTGTTTAGGGACACCCTGTATATATATATATGTATGTATGTATGTATGTATGTATGTATATACATACATATATATATATATATAGGTACTTAAATATATCAAACAAATGTATTCAATTCTTACTATTTTGGAGCAAAACAATTAATCTGAAATGTGCATGTTATTGTATGAGTTTATTTATCAAAATAATCAGAGTTAAATTATTATATTATAATCACTAACTCTCAAAATTTTTACTTTTTGAAGACTAATTATTTTTCAAAATCTCCGTCATTTTATTCTTTATCTAAAATCTGCGCTTTTTTTTGGGAGGGGGGGACATTTTAATGAGTACGAAAATATAATACATGGATGTATATAACATGATTTGAAATGAATTAATTTGAAACGATAAATAAAATTATTGAAGATAAAAATCAAAAATTAAAGCTAAAGAAAAAAACGAAAACAAAAACAAAAACAAAAACAAAATTGAATTTTGCTTTCCCGAAATTGTTCCAAGTATTAAAGAAAACAAAATCCCAGAATCGGTAACTTGTATTTCTTTTTCTTTTTTCTTTTTTTCTTTATTATTTACTGAGCAAATTAATTTGCCGCAACAAAATAAAATTATACGTTGGTCACATTCTTTCATTTTAAATAGCGGGTCTCAAAGTCCAGAAATCGAGCGATTTATATACAAGTGAACAATTTCCAACACAGATTTAAAAAAAAACGAAAAAAAAACTTTAGAAAATATCCATTTAGTTGACCTTCAACTAAGCAAATTTTCAATCCTGATAAAAATAGAAAGAAAAGAGAAATAGAACAACGTAATCAAAAGTCTTAGTCATAAGCGCCCAGAATGCATGATGTTTATAAGCTCATCAACTTTTTCTCTCCTTCCCCCTTCCAAGTATTGCAGAAAACATTGTGATAAATAAAAAATAAAGTTTTACCAGACGTGTTTAAGATTAAGATCGAAAAGGGAGAAAGTTTCAGAAACTAGTCAGAATCGTAAATAGATGATAAAATAATCACATTTTCTTTTCAAAGCAATAACTTTTTGAAAAATTAAATTAACATGAATTTTAAAAAAATCATTGATTCCATTTGCTTTCCATGTTAAAGGGAAATGTTTTCTTCCTCTTCAAATACGATTAAGATGAATTTTTTATACGTTATACTTTTATACAAAAAACGTTCCAATCGGTCGGCACGAATACTTGTCGCTCGCGATCTGAGTGCCAACAGCGGTGTCGCGTATACCGGTCAAGCAGGATGTGATAGTCAGTGGTGCCGGCACGTATACCAGTCGCTCGTCCCGAAGGGGTTAAAGCGTTCTAAAATCTCCTCCCGGAAATTTTCAAAATTTCCTTCCCAAAAAAACCCGGTTTATTCCCGGGAATAAGCCCGGTTTTATCCAGCCTTTGCAACTCTATCTACAGGCAGAGATGTCGCAGAAGATTGTGCAAAGAATGGACATATGGACCATAGATGACCGGTTTTGGCCAAGACTGCGACATCCTAATGTAATAGAAGTGTACGATGTCATCACAGTTAAAGATCTGGGTGTCAAATTGTATATGATGCCTGTTTTACCCCGAGCCTTGGATGAGATTTTCCAGAGTAAGACGTTCCGAAATGATCCGAACAGCTTTAAAAGAATGAAGAAAAGGAATCTGGAAAATCTCTCTGCACTCGAAAATCTGTACAATCATGGATTGGCCCACATGCATTTAAAATCAGACAATATTCTAATAGATAATGAAGACAACGCCGTCCTCGCGGACTTCACGAAATTGAATTTTACTAATAACCCAATTAACAGGTAAATTCAATGAAGTTTTATTTAGATTTTGTTCATTTCCGTACATCAAATTTCAGTTTTCCGATATTTTTTTGCGGAAATTTCTTACTTGCAAATTTGTGAATTTATATACTATAGTTATATTTTTTGCAGATTTCCGTGTCACTTTAAGATATTTTGAGATTTTATTAACCTTTTCATGCATAAATTATTTTTCACTACTTTTCATTATTCACAAAAAATCCTTTTTTGGTGATAAATGCGAACCCATTATAAGATAAATTTATTACTGCGCTGCATGCCAGCGACTACATGTCCACAAATCAAATCTCCATAAAGGAATGTGTGTGGTATTAAATTAAAATTTGTTTTTGTTTATATATACATCTACGAATATATTGATAAATCATATCATCAATATGATCAATGATACAATTCACCATTTTATGGGACTTTTTAAAACCGAACATCTTTCCATCATACTTTTTAGTCATTGTCTCTTTTTCGTAACCTAAAACTTTTCTTTCTAGTTTCATTTTTTGTGTTTATTTTCCTCTCCATAAACGTCGAAGTTATTTATTTATTCAGACACCTCAACTTATAAGTTATGATGCAGATGATATATGAAACATTTTTATGGGCTTCATTAGGTTGTGCTGTTTCGATGATGAATGACGTTTAAAAAAAATAACATGCGCTTTCATTAAAACCAAATTCAATAAAAAATTCGAAATGCTTGTGAGACAAAAAGAACGTTTTTGAGACAAAGAAACATCCGTATCAATAGATCATATTCCAAGAACCTACAGTACGAAACTCTAAATTAACAAACAGATGAAAAATGCCTTTATTTTATAGAAGAGTTTAAATAGGGGAATCTAATCATCCATGTCTGCCGGAAGTACAGTGGGGCATAAGTCAAAAATTAATACCACTAATCGTTTCCATGTAGGTTTATCATTGTGTTTTCTTACTCCAAGTCCTCTCTGTTTTACTTTGATTGTAGGGCAAACTCAATGATAAACCTACACCAACTTTTTCAGAATAACTTAATCGAGATTTCTTTTTAAGGTATCCGTAGGTGCAACGAAATATCCAAATAAATATCAACACACTTTTCTTTTTCAGTGGAAAAAAAATTCATTTTTTTGACACATGCTACTTTCTACTATCTTTCTTTACAAGAAGTGACCTCCAAGAAGGTGCGTCGTCCTTTCTAAGGGAACCTTATGATCTTATCTTTCATGATCTTATTTTTCTAAGGGAACCTTATGACCTTATCTTTCATGACCTTATTTTTCTAAGGGAACCTTAAAGACCTTACTTCTTACGCAAGGAAATCCGAAATTCAAAGAAAATCACGGAAAAAAAATCCGAACGATTAGGTCGACGGCCGCGAATGGGTTCGCACCCAGCACCTGCCGTCTACCAGTTTGGAAGTCAGAACCTCTCGGCCACTGGTGGGGCAATGTCTTTTTTAGTGAAAATTTCATTTGTTTGACACTTGCTACTTTCTACTATCTTTCTTTATAAGATGAAGGTATTCATTGATAAAAAATTCCGAATTATGGTTTTCAACAGATTTACAGGTTTAATGGAATAGCGATTAAAAAAATGCTTTTACAAAATGTATGTCTTTGAGTCTTGACTCAGATTGTATGTATGTGATACAAGTTTTGTGGGTGCTCAATCTCAAGAATTTATCCAAGAAATTTAATGAAAATTTATATTCAGTTATTTCCTGATCTAAATTCATGCTGATTAGTTTTTGGTGCAAAACGCTCAACAGGTGGCGCTGCTATGCTGCCTTTTTTACGATTAATGCAACAGCTGCAACTCAATGGCTAATGCACAGATATAATCAATAATCAGTTTTAGATAGTTTTTGACATGAATTGATGTTGTTGACATTTTGGTGAAAATCGTATAAAAGTGGCGAAGCTGTGCTGCATTTTTCATGATTTTTCCAAAAACTTTGTCTCAAAAACCAATGCACGGAATTTGAATTTGAAAATTTATATTCACATAGTCATTAATAGTGATTGATGCTGATAAGTTTTTGGTATAAATCGCTTAAAATTTGGCATTGCTATGCTGAATTTTTTACAATTTACGCAATAGCTCTATCTCAGTAACTAATGCACGAAATTCTATCGAAATTTAGATTCAGTTAGTCATTTACATGAATTGCTGTCATTTGCATTTTCATGTATATCGCTCAACACGTGGCACCACTATGTTGCATTTTGAACGACTTGTGCAATAGTCTATCCCAGGAATTAATGCACGGATTATCATCAAACTTCAAATTCATTAAATCTGCGATATGAACCAGGTCTGTTTATATTTTGGCTTCAATCGGCGACATCTATGCTGATTTTTTTCCCGATTCCTGCTGTAGCTCTATCTCAAGAACTAATTCACAAATTTTTTCGTCAAACTTCTGATTCAGGTATAGCTTGATAAATATTAATGCTCTTATTTGTTTTTGCTTAGATTGCTCACTAGGTGGATCTTTTTGATTCATTTTTCTCGATAACATCAAAAGTCCTATTTCCAGAACTAATGCACGGAATTTTATATAACTTTAAAACCCTCAAGATGGACATAGGTTGCCATTTAATTTTAGCATTGTGGCAGCGAATTTTGAAGAATTGACATATATTAGACTGAATGAAGTTTTCAAATTGCCTCATCCGACTAATATTTTGTGTAATGTTATATCTTTTAGTCCAAACTTTCTTAACTTCGGCTTCATCTTATCCTAACTCATGATCACATGGAATTTTTGCTGAAGGTGATAACACTTTCACGTCAGAAAATATTTCATCTGAGACAGCATCGCTGTCATCACGAGGTAAATCTTTTGATATTGCTAAAACTCTTTGAATGGTAAACGCTGCGAGAAATAGTTAGAATTAAAAGAAAAGTTTCTGTTACTGAAATATGATTAAAAAAAAATAGAGAAAAATCATATATCGAAAGATGTCTCTGGGAATTGAATGCAATATTTGGGCATTACGGAGTTCGAAATATTTTAAAATGGGAAAGGTAAAACCTAATCAACATAAAAGAATAAAATATTGTCCTATAAAAACTAAAACCTAATCAACATAAAAGAATAAAATATCGTAGCGACTAATTTTCGCCTACTAATACTTTCGACTCGCCTTATATATGAACTCGCCTATAACTCGCCTTATATATGAACAAATAGGGTATTTAATTACTTATTTACGTGTGGAAAATGCCTTAATAAACGACTCAGAACATTATATCCTATTATTTGGTATTAAGTTTTCAATATTTTATTTTCAACAAATGAATATCTATTATCGGGGCCGTCTATAAATAATATCACACTTAGATGGAGAGGGGAGGGGGTGGGAGGGAGTGTGGGAGGGAGTAGCACATACTGTCACATCACACATTTTAATTAAAATAAAAGTATTAAAAGTCAGCAGATTAAATTATGAAATTTGTATTGATAAAGTAAAGACAAGATTTAAAATTAAATATAATAAATTCCATTTTAAGTTCAAAAATACTACTGTTTTCATTTATTTTCATATTAACATTTTATTATTATTGTATTTTAAATATGTTTTTTGTTGTAAACTTTTATCTTATATTCTACAAAATAAGTACACGAACTATTTTTATTATTATGTTCACAAATGTCATGAAAACACATAGTTAAAATTTAAAAATAAAATTTTAAATATGATGGATATTGTAGGTTTTTTTCGCTGAACTGTAAGTATATGTTTACGTAATATAGCGTGACATGTGACAAGAGTGAAGGGAGGAGGTATGATGAAATGTGACACCTTGTGACAAAAGGGGGAACAGGAGGGGTAAAAAATATTGAAAAATGTTTCATCATTTATGGACGGCCCCATTATCATATTCAAATGCTTTCGTTTACAGATTGATATCACAAATTGTGCACAAGTCTCCGGAATGCTTCGTGCATGATACTGACGAGAAAATTCGGGGCAAATCTTTTGACATGTGGACTTACGGACTCTTGATCCTCAGTGTTATGACTGGACATTACTTCGCCAAAAAAGCGCACTTCAGTTCGTGTTTTATGAATTGGTCAACCCATTTAAAGCCAATATTACAGAAGGCTTTGAAGTTAAGTAAAAAATCTTTTTCTATAATGGATTTTTCTGTACTGGTAACATGTAGGTAAATTTAACTTCAGAAAAATATAATGGAGGAAAAATCGAATGAAAAGGTTCAAGAAAATCACCCATAGCCTGAAAATCTTATTTTATTTGGTGAATTATTTTGCTTATATTCTGTTAACACATTGTGTGAAAAATCTAATTTTATTTCATAAATTAATTTTAATATGCATTCTAGTGCATTAGTGTTTTTCTTAATTTAAAAAAGGAGAAAACTAACATAAAATAAAAATTTTCAAAACTTGACATTTTTTATATAATCCGAATATATATATATATATTTTTTTTCGAAATCATACTTTAAGGATCAATTAAAGTCTAATTTTATTTCATACATTAATGTATACATTTCTATGTTTCTGCGGAAAATAGATTTAGTTGTGCATTTTTATTTGTGTTAAATACCAAGGACTTCAGTAGTTATCGATAATTGTTATCAATTTATTAATAATTAAATTTAAAATAAGTTAATTGTGTGCTTTTTATTTTAACTGTAACTGTTGTAATTAAACATCTTCTCTGTTTGAATGGTCTTTACTCTCTGTTTGAAGTATCATTGTATAGATCATCCATTGTTTCTTATTACATGGTTTCAAAACCTGTAAAAATATTTTTTTACGTATTTTTCTATGGTATATTTCATATTTTTATTTTGGATATATTTTCGTATGATAGTCTTATTCAATACTTTTTACTCACATGTTGACTTTCTACCTATATGGAACGCATTATATCGGCATTAATAAAAAAACTCGGTTAGTCTTTTATCTATTACATACAATAATGACTTCTTTACCACATTCATTTCTGGATTTGAATTTCATTTTTCTATCCGCATAGGATTTAAATATATTCACTTTCAGTACCAATTTACTTTTAAAATATTGTATTGCAACATTACTTCCAGAATAAAGCAATTTTTATTTAGATTAATTTTTAATAATTTACTTCTTAAATACAGTATTGACTCTTGTATAAGTAAACAGCCTAATTCTTAATAAAACTTTGAAAAAAGTTTGAAATTTTGAGTGTAAGTGGAGCTGCATTTTTCGTAGTATGTTGAAAAATAATTTGTAATTGAGGTTAAAAAAAAGTGAAATTATTATTATGAAATAATGAGGTTAAAAATTCAAAGTTTTTAAACTGTATGATTATGTAAAAAAAACCCGAAGAAGATTAAACTACTTTGAAATCTATTCGTATCAGATTAGTAATATTTAAAAAGAAAAAAAATCTTCAAAAATATATTGAATCTTTTTTCAAGAGTAAAACTTCTCAGACATCTAAAATATAGTACTTTTGTGTATTGTAGTGCTTTTAAAAGAGAAACGTAGAAGCACTCTCAAGTTGAGTTTTTTCAAAGAGGATTAAAACGTTGAAAAAGGCCTTTTTATTGAAGTGAATTTTGTCGCAAGCAAAACTAGGTACAGAAGAATTACAAAGGCATTATTGTAGAGTTTTTTCTCGTCAATTGCAGGAAAATGGCCACTGTCCGTTTTTACCTCTATATCTAACATAGACGCATACGTCAGATATAAAAGAGACGCATTTAAAAGACTTGCCCTTATCTCCATTTTTTACTAACTTGTGTATAAATCGACCCCCCATTTTAAACTCCCAAATTTGTCTAATAATCTTCGAGTTCTACACGAGCATATACAGTAAATGTAAATCATTATATGTCTTCTTTAATAAGATATTTTACCATTTTTGTTTTACGGAGTTATTGGATATAAATATATTTTTTTAATGTCAGAGAGATATATATATATATACAGAGAGAGAGAGAGAGAGTGTAATACAAATGAAATAGAATAATTTGAATAAATATTTATTTTTAATTTGAAATTGGAAATTGTATAAAAAAGTGGTTGTGGGGGGAGGATGTGTGAATTCAAATATTACACTAGTCAACAAAAAAGTAACTTTTTTTATATCGCAAAAAATTATGTTATTCGTCTTCTGTGTGCTAGAAGTAGTATAGAAAGTCAAATAAAAGATTTCTATCATGTCACAATTTTGTGATATAACTATGTTTATTTTTTTACGTTTTTTACAAATTTTAATCTTAAACTAGTTTACTTCCTTCTATAGTAAAAAAAAACTAGCCTTAAAAGGAATGACTCCTGGAATGATGCTGTTGTGTAAGATTTCCGGAAATAACGGATCCGGGTGGAAAACTCCTTCCATGAGTCGAATAGAACAATCAGGAAAGGGCTCCGTCTATGCATCGCGAAGCGATTCCAACTTAGATTGCAAAGCAATACTGCAGCAGAGTGTTACATGCTTGCCCGCTTAATCGAATATTATTGAAATACTACATTTATATGCTTCCCCACTTAATCGAATATTACTGAAATACTACATTTATATGTTAGCCCGCTTAATCGAATATTACTGAAATACTACATTTATATGCTTGCCCGTATAATCGAATACTACTGAAATACATTTATATGCTTGCCCGTATAATCGAATACTACTGAAATACATTTATATGCTTGCCCGCTTAATCGAATACTACTGAAATACTACATTTATATGCATGACCGCTTAATCGAATACTACTGAAGCACTACATTTATATGCTTGCCCGCTTAATCGAATACTACTGAAATACTACATTTATATGTTTGCCCGTATAATCGAATACTACTGAAATACATTTATATGCTTGCCCGCTTAATTGAATACTACTAAAATACTACATTTATATGCATGCCCGCTTAATCGAAAATAATATAATAATATAATATAATATATTAATAATAATTAAATAATGAAATAATAAATTAAATATACTATTGAAATACTACATTTATATGCTTGCCCGCTTAATCGAATGTTATTGGAATACCACATTTATATGCTTGCCCGCTTAATCTCATAATATTGGAATACGACATTTATATGCTTTTCCGTTTAATCAAATATTATTGGAATACTACATTTTTATGCTTTTCCGTTTA
Organism: Maratus speculifer; assembly: GCA_964019185.1. NCBI lineage: Eukaryota > Metazoa > Arthropoda > Arachnida > Araneae > Salticidae > Maratus > Maratus speculifer. The sequence continues at coordinate 19,663,920 of OZ025303.1, read as the reverse complement.
ATCGAATATTATTGGAAAACTAGATTTATATGCTTGCCCCTTAATCGAATATTATTAAAATACTACATTTATATGCTTGCCCGCTTAATCGAATATTATTAAAATACTACATTTATATGCTTGCCCGCTTAATCGAATACCACTGAAATACTACATTTATATGCTTGCCCGCTTAATCGAATATTATTAAAATACTACATTTATATGCTTGCCCGCTTAATCGAATATCACTGAAATACTACATTTATATGCTTGCCCGCTTAATCGAATGCTACTGAAATACTACATTTATATGCTTGCCCGCTTAATCGAATACTACGGAAATACTACATTTATATGTTTGCCCGTTTAATCGAATATTACTGAAATACTACATTTATATGCTTGCCCGCTTAATCGAATATTATTGAAATACTACATTTGTATGCTTGCCAGGTTAATCGAATATTACTGAAATACTACATTTGTATGCTTGCCCCCTTAATCGAATATTACTGAAATACTACATTTTAATGCTTGTCCGCTTAATCGAATATTACTGAAATACTACATTTATATGTTTGCTTGCTTAATCGAATATTTCTGGGATACTACATTTATATGCTTGCCCGCTTAATCGAATGCTACTGAAATACTACATTTATATGCTTGCCCGCTTAATCGAATACTACGGAAATACTACATTTATATGCTTGCCCACTTAATGGAATATTACTGAAATACTACATTTGTACGCTTGCCCGCTTAACGAAATATTACTGAAATACTACATTTATATGCTTGCCCGCTTAATCGAATATTACTGAAATACTACATTTGTACGCTTGCCCGCTTAATCAAATATTATTCAAATACCACATTTATATGCTTGCCCGCTTAATCGAATATTATTGGAGTACTACATTTATATGCTTGCCCGCTTAATCGAATATTTCTGGGATACTACATTTATATGCTTGCTCGCTTAATCGAATACTATTGGAATACTACATTTAAATGCTTTTCCAATTAATCGAATATTATTAAATGCTATTTTTATATTCTTGCCCGCTTAATCGAATGTTACTGAAATACCACATTTACATGCTTGCCCCGCGTAATCGAATATTATTGGAATACTACATTTATATGCTTGCCCGTTTAATCGAATATTATTGAAATCTATTTTTATATGCTTCCCGCTTAATCAAATATTTTTGAAATACTACATTTGTATGCTCCCGCTTTATCGAATATTATTGAAATACTACATTTATATGCTTGCCCGCTTAATCGAATATTATTGAAATACTACATTTGTATGCTTGCCCGGTTAATCGAATATTACTGAAATACTGCATTTGTATGCTTGCCCGGTTAATCGAATATTACTGAAATACTACAATTATATGCTTGCCCGCTTAATCGAATATTACTGAAATATTACATTTATATGTTTGCCCGCTTAATCGAATATTACTGAAATACTACATTTATATGCTTGCCCCCTTAATCGAATATTACTGAAATACTACATTTATATGCTTGCCCGCTTAATCGAATGTTACTGAAATACTACATTTATGTGCTTGCCGGCTTAATCGAATATTACTGAAATACTACATTTATATGCTTGCCCGTTTAATCTTATACTACTGAAATACTACATTTATATGCTTGCCCGCTTAATCGAATACTACTGAAATACTACATTTATATGCTTGCCCGCTTAACCAAATATTACTGTAATACTACATTTGTATGCTTGCCCGCTTAATCGAATATTACTGAAATACTACATTTATATGCTTGCCCGCTTCATCGAATATCATTGGAATACTACATTTATATGCTTGTCCGCTTAATTGAATATTATTGGAATACTACATTTAAATGCTTTTCCGTTTAATCGAATATTATTGAAATACTACATTTATATGCTTTCCCGCTTAATCGAATATTATTGGAATACTACATTTAAATATTTTTTCGTTTAATCGAATATTATTGAAATACTATTTTTATATGCTTCCCGCTTAATCGTATATTATTGAAATTCCACATTTATATGCTTCCGCTTAATCGAATATTATTGAAATACTACAATTATATGCTTGCCCGCTTAATCGAATATTACTGAAATATTACATTTATATGTTTGCCCGCTTAATCGAATATTACTGAAATACTACATTTATATGCTTGCCCGCTTAATCGAATATTACTGAAATACTACATTTATATGCTTGCCCGCTTAATCGAATATTATTGGAATACTACATTTTTATGCTAGCCCGCTTAATCGAATATTACTGTAATACTACATTTGTATGCTTGCCCGCTTAATCGAATATTACTGAAATACTACATTTATATGCTTGCCCGCATAATCGAATACTACTGAAATACTACATTTATATGCTCCCGCTTAATCGAACATTATTGAAATACTATATTTATATGCACCCGTTTAATCGAATATTATTGAAATACTATATTTATATGCACTTGTTTAATCTCCTTCTATAGTAAAAAAAAACTATCCTTAAATTAATCTGAAGAAATGACTCCTGGAATTATGCTGATGTGTAAGGTTTCTGCAAATAACGCGTCCGGAACACCTTCCATGAGTCGAATAGACCAATCAGGAAAGATTCCACAATTGAGTGTACGGAAAATAAGGTATTGCGAAGCGATTCAAACCGGGATTGCAAAGCAATACCGAACGGAATCGCGAAGCGATTCCATGGGGCATTGGCGAGTGCAGCAAGCAGGGGTAGCCTATAACTTGGAATCGCGAAGCGATTACGAGGGGGGTTGGCGAACGTAGCGAGCAGGCGGGCGGAGCCCACTTAGTCAAATAAAAAAAAGCCTCCTTTTCTTCTCGATGGTATTTTGCGGTTGAGGTTTCTCTAATTACCAACCAGCAGTACTCTGTCAACATCGCAGGGTTCCATTTTCTTTCATACCGTTTTTCAATAACAGCTATAGCTTGATGAAATCGCTTTCCGTATTCATCATTCATAGCTCCCATATTTTCGGGGAAAAATCTAAATGCATTTTCAAAGAATGCATTTCCAAAGAATGCATCCAAAAAATGCATTTTCAAAGACATGTTGCAATTCATTTTAAGAAAAGCCTGTAACATTTTCTCAACAAGGTTAACATATTGCAGGGATTTATGTTTCCCTAAAAAGTTTTCAGTGACTGCAACGAACGATGACCAGGCTTCCTTTTATTATAATAAAAGATCCAACATTCACTTCATGCACTCACTTCATTAACACGGAGAGCGATTTCATCAAGATAGAACTGTTACTGAAAAACGATGTCAAGGAAAATGGAACCCTGCGATGTTGACAGAGTACTGCTGGTTGGTAATTAGAGAAACCTCAACCGCAAAATACCATCGACAAACAAAAAAAAATGAAAAAGGAAGCTTTTTTATCCGAAATAAGTTAGTTTAAGATTAAAATTTGTAAAAAGCGTGAAAAATTGAATATTGATATACCAGAAAATAGTGACGTGATAGAAATGTTTTATTTGACTTTCTACACTACTTCTCGTACATAGAACACGAATAACATAAAATTATTTTCGATTTTAAAAAAAAGTTATTTTTTTACTAGTGTTATCAAACTAATTTATGCATGATGCGATAGAATCACCTGCAATTTCACTAAAATTGTTTTTGTACGATTCTAAGATTCTAAATTTGAGAAACTGATGAGAAAATCATTTCCAAAAGCCCAACTGTCGTCAAGCGACGTGAGTTTAGGTCGCCATTTCGTCCAATTCATTCTGAAAGAAAAGCCAGAAGATAGGCCCAAAAGCTTTGAAAGCAAAACACCACCTGTTCATGAAAAACATCTCCAATCCTTTTAAAAGAGATTCAGCGCAATTGAATCCTTTTAAGTGGGATAAGAGTAAGCTGGAACGGTGCAATCACGGAGACGATTCCTCGTCGTAAGTGATAACAGAAAACAACTTGGCCAAACCTGCTCAAGTTAAAGGTACGCATTCAGTATTTCTTTACCGATAAATAGTCTTACATAACATACATAGTATAAATTTTTACTCTTTACTTCTTTAAAGTTTCATATAATGGTCCTTTTTATAGATTATAAAACCAATAATGATTTTTTAACAACTAAATAAAGTATTTTAAGCTATATATTCGGGATGTCGGTAGAATAAATCGTTAGTTTTAGAGCCCCATCCGCCCACTAACCGTTTTTCAATTACTTTGTTTACTTTTTCTGTTAAATTTGTCCGGTTTCAATAGTACTTTTTTTCTTTTCTATTTAGAATCCAAGGTGTTCGGGTCGTAGGTACAGAATTTTGATGCTATCTGTGGTCGCATTCGGTATTTATTTATCTATAATAGGGTCGGAGATATAATTGTGACCACCGCCATTATGGAGAAAACTGTGTGTGGTGAAATTTTGTTGCATGCTTATATATTAATCTCATAATGTAATTTTTCATTTTAGATATTCTTTATCAACGGTCTGAAGCGCTTTTGAGATCCAAATAGCAATTTCAGCAAAGTCGACCAAAATGTTTGATAAACTTATGTGTCAGTTTGGTGTTCTATTGGTCTTGATTATCTCAAAAAATGTATTTAAGCTAGCATAAAGAAGAAATACAGTAGTCATAATTTCTCCATTAGTGGTCTTAACTACCCCAAATTTTTGTGATTGTGAGTTTTTGACGTGGTAAATACAGCCATCTTCTTAACAAAAAAGGAGTTTATAAGGATTAAAACTTTTAAGCGCTGTTCTTAAAGGATTAAAGTTACTTCCTATGTACAGTCAAGGATTGATAATCCGCTCACCCATAATCCGCAATTTTCTATAATTAGCGTTACTTTATAAATGTAAACACTGAAATAAACAATTAAAAAAACTACAAATTGGAGATCCAAAAACGATTTTTTATTGTTTTAAAAAATCATTTTTGGATTTAAAAAAATTGAAAAAATCGTAATAAAACATCTACTTTTTTAATATAACTCTTTTTTAACAGTAAAACACAAGCTGTATTACGGAATATATGTAATTATTTTTATTTAAATGCACATATTTATCAATTTTTTAATAAAAAAAACTTTAAAAAGACATTTTTTGAGATAGCATATTAAATTAATTTTTAGATTTCATATTTAACATTTCATATTATACTGATTATAGAATTAAAATGCTGTCTAGGAATAATAAAGTGACCTACAGTGCACAATACACTATTACCCACAATATTCCATAATTCGCTCAACTTTTGGCCCAAACTTGTGCCGATTATAGAACTTTGACTGTATATAAAAAAATAATAATGTTAAAAATGTATAAAATGGTCATAAGTACATCTCCTGATCCTACTTTCTATTTTGAATTTTTGGTGTAAGGCGCTTCTTTTTACTGAAAAATAAATTCTCTTTTTTAGGCATTCAATTGAGAAAAACAGTTAAACGAAATAAATTTGGATTATATAAAAAGAATACAAAAAATCATCTTTTTAATAGACCTATTTTTTTGCTATATTTACATTACAAAATACTTTGAATTACATATAATTCAAAAGATTCATTTAAACGTTTTAGGAAATCCTAAAATTTATACCGTATGAATTTTATTTTTCGATTTAAATTTAAATTAACGATGGTCAAATACTTTAACAAAAATAGGAAATAATGTGTATTTAATTGAAAAATACTATTTTAAAATAATAATAATGATGATGATGATGATGATAATGGTATTCTTGATTTTCGAAATGAATGAAAAGCCAAAATGTTTATGAATTTTTTGTTTTTAATACGTTTTAACGAATTGATAAGGAAAGTTAGACAGAAAAGTAACTTCATTACAAGTAATGAACTTTATATCATACATACATTAATTTTGTTTATATTCACGTTAAAGTTCGTTAAGGTAAATCGTAAGATAATTTTAAAAATACCTAACTGAATAGAATGCACCAGTTTACACAAAAAATCACTATAATTAGTGAATTTAGGGCAGAATTTACTTTTCATCTTGAGGCAAAAACAAAATTTACAATTCAATATTATCACCAGTGATTACAGAATTTACTTATTTAGTAGATATCACTTTTAGTCATTTACCAATCATTTATTTAATTGAAATACTAGAAAAAAATTAATAAAACTTTTTTCTTCTTCTAGAGACTACGAGAACTGGAAAAAATATCAAGAACTGGCTCTTGAAGCAACTCAACAAACAGTTCTAGTAACAAAAACTGTTTGACTTTCTATTTGGCTACAAACGTGACTATGGTTTAGACAGAGAAGAAGCAGTAACCGGCAGTTTATAATCTTTCATTCCAGGACAAAATTGATAGAAACAAATGTGTTTTTTTATGTCAGTCGACTCTACGTCATATGTTATGTTTGGAACAAAAAACTGACCAATAAAAGTGTTACTGTGTATAATGTGCCGTATTGGTCAGTTTTTTGATAAAGGCTAAATATATTTTTAAAAAATGCTGTAAAAATGGGTACTACGCACAAAATTTTCCGAAGCGATCATGATTAAAGAATTGAGAATGCATTCAAATAACAAATTGGTTATTTTATAACTCATTTTTAAATTCAGTTTTGCTCTCAAATGCATTCAATTGACAGTTTTTTGTTATTTAGGAATTATATACTGTGCCGTATTGAGCGATTTTTAAATAATGTCAAAATATATTGCTTAAACGGGCATTTGAGCCGAATTTAGATTAAAATGATTCTGATAAAACCAGTTCTTACAGAAAGATGAAATTGAAATTTTTACAAAAGTGGCCAAATAAAATTGTTAAACTGGGTTCATCTGTAATCATTTTTTTTCTCTTGAAATGAGCACTTTTGGAAATCTACCTCCGCCTATAGGCGAAGCCGACAGGGATTTTTTAAAAACTACATATTACATCATTAGGAGAAAATTTATTTAATATATACAAAATATAATGCATAATGTTAAAGAAATGAGCATTATAAGTACAATTTTTTAATTAACCGAAATTTAATTTTGGTAATTATTTATGTTTGACAAGAAATCATACTTTCTTAACACAAACTTACACGGAAGCACCTATAAATAGTTCAGAAGTTAGTTGATTAAAGCCTTAAATTATAAGACCGCAGTGGAGCACTTTGTGAGCCCTTTGAGAAAATGCCTTGTTGCATATATCATACGCAAAATGTTTCTCACCAGTGTGAAATAATATGTCATTTTAGAAAGTAATCTTGTCAGAAAGATTCATTTTTCATCTCATCCACAAACGGTTTCTCGCCAGTATGACTTAACAGATGCCAGTTTAAACTACCCTTTAAAGAAAATTTTTTATTGCATATCTCACATGCATAAGGTTTATTACCAGTATGAAGTCTCATGTGTGAGCTTAAATTAGACCTTTGAGAGAATTTCTTGTTGCATAACTCACACACAAAAGGTTTTTCGTCAGTATGAATTAATAGATGGCTGCCAAAATTACCCTTTTGTGAGAATGTCTTGTTGCATATTTCGCAAACAAAAGGTTTTTCACCTGTATGAATTAATAGGTGCCTTTTTAAAGTACATTTTTGTGAAAATTTTTTGTTGCATACCTCACACACAAAAGGTTTTTCGCTAGTATGAATTAATAGATGGCTGCTTAAATTACTATTGGTAGAGAATTTCTTGTTGCATACATCACACACAAATGGTTTCTTATCTGTATGAAATAACAGATGCCGTTTTAAATCATGATTTTGATAGAATTTCTTGCTACATAACTCGCAAGTAAAAGGTTTCTTGCCAGAGTGAATTAACAGGTGTGCGTTTAAATTACTCTTACGCGAGAATGTTTTGTTGCAAGTTTCACACACAAAAGGTTTATCACCAGTATGAATAATTAAATGGTTGTTTAAATTACCCTTATTAGAAAAATTCTTGTAGCATATTCTACACATAAAAGGTTTCTCACCAGTATGAACTAACAGATGACTGTTTAAACTACTACTTTTTAGGAATTTCTTGTTGCATATGTAGCATACAAAAGGTTTCTTTCCAGTATGAATTAACTTATGCTTATTTAAATGACTCTCACAAGCAAATTTCTTGTTGCATGTCTCACAAACAAAATGTTTCTCTACGCTATGAAGTAACTGATGATGTTTCAAGTTTCCTCTATTAGAAAGTTTCTTGTTGCATAAATCACACTTGAAAGCTTTCTCATCCGTACGAGATATCTCCTTAAATGGCTCTTGCGAGAGAATTTCTTGTTGCATATTTTATACACAAAATGTCTCTCGCCAATATGAAGTAACAGATGCTTGCTTAATTAAATCTTTGAAATAAATTATTTTTGAAAAATTCACAAATAAATGAATTTCCTTTGTGCAAGCTAGGTGATTGTTTTCCAAAATCCTTTTAGAAAGAAATATTTTGATCCATATTTTACACTTTAAAAAATTTTGTAACCCTTAATATCATGGGAATCAAAGTTAACTTTTTCTTGTAACTACTTTTATGTCTTTATATATCTGTAACAAATAAAATTATGTTAATCTATCATCTTATTAATAAATAAAAAACACATTAAGGACTATATGAGCTTTTCTCATGAAATTAAAAACACTGAAGAAAACAATTCAGAATAATTTGCATAGTAATAAAAACCACTGTCATTTCTTAAATTTATAAAGAAAGAAATAATCACAAAGAACAATTTTGCTTTTTTAACAAGTCAATCAGTAAGTAGAAGTAACATAAAAATGATGGAAAAGTAGTACTTGCTGAGAAAAAACCCCCGGAATAGATGTTCCATTATAGTGAATTTAAAATACTACAATCGAATTGCTATTGGTGACTTTATGGCATCGAAAAGAGGTCAAAATCAAATAGAAAGGACAGAAAGTTAACCCCTTCGTAACAGGAGGCTTTTACGAGATTTTTTATACTTTGTCATCGGTTTAAAAAAAAACAGAAACTTGTGTCTTAATAAATCGAGAAAATTCTCCTATTAAATAAGGCAAATTTTACAGAAAATTTTTACTGCTGGTGATAAACAAGGATTATAAAGCCTTTTTGTGGCACGTATACGTGTCGCTCCCTCCCAAGGGGTCAAATCTTCTTGAGATTTATAGACTGTGACAAGAATTTTAAATCACAGATTTTATATGTAGAATATTGTGTTATTAATTTCCAGAAGTAACACTGAGCTAAAACAGTAAAAATCACTAAAGTATATAATTGTGTACATGAATGTATTCAATCCAAATTTCTAACGTAGTTAGGATCTTCACCACGGCAGCTAATGGAAGAAAAGTGTCAATATAAACTACAGACATCTCAACTGCAGACTGCTCATCCTATAGATGGTCTGCATTCGAGTACTTGATCACCATCGATGTGCACCTATCTATCATAACATGAAGAAGCGTCTGAGGGGATATGTTACGTTGACATGTTCTATGAACAGCATATTTATAGAGGTTGCTTCAAAAATGATGACCTCAACTCTAAACTGGCTATTTTCTCGCACATAACAGAATTTTTTTTACGTCGTTAATGCATATAAACAAGCAGTTTACCTTATTTGTTCATCTGTAAAACTGAATAGTGTTTTCTTTTTTTCTGAAGAGGACCTTTTAGAAAAGGCTGTCACCGTTGGCATCTTAATTGGAATTTCCGAATACGGTACCTTATCAAAGTATTTTATCAAAAAATCTGTTTTAACACAAGATTGAATTCATTTTCCACTTTAAAGAATCTTTTATTTTTAAACACGTCAATAATTATTTATGTTATTGTCAAACATTTGCATTTAAAAATGAGTCCATAACCAAACACCCCTAATATTCATAGCCTTCACAGCAAATCTAGAATCCCGATCACGGAGTCCTCCTTTTCACTTTAGTAATACGAGTTTATGCAAGGCCAGGCATTATGGTTGCTTTATCTGTAATTTTCAAAAAAATTAACATTGTTGTTTATTTTCTCATTTAATTAAAAAAATAAATAATATTTCTTTAGTATTTATTGTAATTTTTCCGTAAAAATCAAATAAATAATTATCATTTAGAATGCATAAATGTCAATTTAAATTAAAAAACTACTAAAAATATTAAACATTAAAAATTCTAATATTAAAAACTAAAATTTTATTTTATTTATTTATTTTATTTTTTGCATTAGACTTGCTTTTATTCCCTTTGAACCAGGTAATTTTTATTGCGATAAGTCCTCCTATTTTTCTGTTTTCATTTAAATAACATTTTTGTTTAAATTGCTTTTTTAAAATGGAGTTAATTTTTTTTCTGTTTCTCTTTAATTTTTTACAAAATCATTTACATTATAATGGTTTGTCAATATAGTTTAAAAATTTCCTGATTTTTAAAAAAGGGTCTTATGATAAATGAAAAAAAGTATATCAAGAAGGTACTTACTGTTTAAAAAATACACTTAAAGGGATTTAAAATACAAAATTTTGTTAAAGTAAAGTTAAATTGGATTTCTATGTTTGGATTTCTAAATAGATGTGATTTAATTGAGAAATCGAAAACTTCCTTTAATCTTATCAATACCATAACATTTTGAAAGAGTAAAGCATAAAAACAATCTGTATTAAAGAATTTAATGAACTTATATGTTAAAAAAAAGCAAAACTTTTAAGCTTAATTATAACAGTACGTCAATTTTTCTATAAAACATACCAAAATGTGCAATTTAAATTAGCTTTATAACCTTGAAACTAAATTTAATTACTTGACTGGAATTTGATAATTTAAATAAAAATACAGAAAAGATGTACTAAAATAATATGTTGTGCGACAAGAAAACTATGAAAGAAAAAAGAGGATATGTATACATACATATATATATATATATATATATATAACTTCAAATATTGACCACCTTTCATTCTTATACCCTTTATTTATTTTTCTTATTTGATACTGAGGCATATTTTAAAGACTAAGTATTATTTCTTGCTTACTAAAATCATTGTTTTAAAATCAATATTAAGTAGTAATTATTTCTGTTATACACATGTAAGATATAAAATTCTTTTGAGTATACCAAAGCAAAAAAAGATTTTACTTGTTATCTAGCTTTAATTAATTTATTATTCAGTATTTCCTAAGAAGACTCTGTTTATGCATTTAACTGTTTTAGAAAGTATTTACTAATCTCAATTATTATATATCATAAATATTTTTAATTTGTTTTTGCTTGTATTAGTATTTATTTCGCTTATATTGTTTGTATTTTCGCTTGTATTAGAAAGCATTTACAATTTCAATCATATACATCACAACAATTTTAAGTTATTTTCTGTGACTATTTAAAGTTTTTTATTAACTTATTATAGTCATTATTCCTCCCCTTCACCATCTTGCACACAGGTAAAATTAGTTAAATAGTTAGGGGTTAGAAGGGGATTGGTTTTCTTAGGTTACAAAAAAAGTTATAAATAAAAGAAAAGATAAAATGCATAACATAAACTTAAAAATTGAAAGAGAGAATAAAAGAACATGAAGCAGATATGTTTAGGATAAATATAGATAGTTGAAAATACTCTATACAAATTATTTAATCGTGAATCAGCACTCATTATATATATATATTTTTTATTTTAAAACAGGATTCTTTACAAAAATTTTATTACAAAACTGAATCTTACATAAATATCATAACTTTAAAACAAAATATGACTAGTCATAAAATAGCTGAAGTCACCAAACAACTTATTGTTAAGCTATTTTATGCATAAAAATTCCTTTAAAAATAGACAAAAAAGAATTGGAATATAACGATTATTTCGACGTCACAAAATTATGACTAGATTTTTCAAAAAAGTAATTTTTTGCATAATTTCAAAAAAAAAAAAAAAAAAAAACTATAATTAGAAAAATCTGGAAAAACTCATGGTATAAGGATATTAATTAAATGAAAAAAAATTAATTATATTACTTAACAGTAACATCTAATATGAGGCGTAATTCTTTTGGAAAGTTACAACACAAAATAGTCAATCAGTATCTCAACAAAGAAAAAACAAGTTAGAAAAATCATGCCTTAAGCATAGACTATAAAAAACTTTCCAACATTTCCTGAAATTGTTAAAAAAAGTTAGTTATTTAGGGAAATAAGGTTACTGACTATAGCCAAATATCTATTCCAATACTTTTGCACATACTTGTATTGGATCTGTAGTTTGATATATGTATTATATAATAGGGAAATTTAGTTTAGCAAGAAAATACCAAGAAAGTTGAAATTTCTTTTTCATCAGTTTGTAGTAATAGATGGAAACATACTTGAATGCTTTTGTTTAGCCTTTTAGTTAACCTAGTACCTTTATTATATGCAAGTATTTAGCTAGAATTTATGTTAAACTAAAACGCTATTAAAACTACTGAAATTACATTCATAGGCAGTTATGTATCTAATTCTTTGTGTGACTCTGTATATCATTTTATCTATTTTTTAAAAACATTTATTAGTAAACTGAATGTAGTTTAGCATAAGATGCTTAGCTTATTTAAAAACCACCTTAAAGTAATTAACGTTCATATTCAGTAACTTTTGTGAGTTCTTTGGCTTAGTCCTGTATATCAACTATCATTTATAAACACCATATAATATGCATAGATTTAGTGAAACTTGAAAGCGCATACTGTAATTAATATGCATTTCATCTATTCGTCAGCCATTATCAGATACATAAACAGTACTTCGGAAAAATACACAATTTTTTAATTTTTTTGTACATCCCTTTAAATATATGAAGCCTCAGTGACGTACATAAATTTTATCATTCATAAAATTGTTTAATATAATTAAAATATGTCACACACATTTCCCCCTTTTAATATTATGTAATCGAATTCTTTTGTGTGGCCCTGTAAATGAATAATGGCTATTTTTTTTCACCACATATATTCAGAATGCATATTTTAGTGCAATTCTTAAATGCATATAAATTTTAATATGTTCGACAGGTTGTAACATCTTTAAAATTAATTTGAAACTTTTTTTTTCATTAGGCCATAATGTAACTGTAAACTTTTGATTGTCCCTGTAAATAAACTAATCATGCTAGAAACTTCATTTGAAATAGAGTTCATGCCCGGTTAAACCTCAAAAAATTTCAGGACAATCTGAATAAATTTAAAGGAGATAGAGCATGGACAGACAAACCGAAATCATAAGCATTTTTCAAGTTTGTTAAAAAGTGTTAAAAATGATGAAAATGCAAGTTAAATTTGAAAAAAAAATCAGATTTTTGAATTTAAATTTTTGTTGTTGTTGTCTAGTTAATAACCCCCCCCCCCCCCCCTGCAAAAAAATACATAAAGTCAAAAATAGATATCAACCCATATAAAAATAGTTTATAGAGCTGTACAGGACTCTACAGAATTTTTTACAAGTTGCTATAGAATACTGTTTCTACAAACTTTTAAAAAGATATCTATAAAATATGTTTTCTGTAGAAAATGTTGCTATAGAATTCGTTAGAAATTTTTTGAATAGTTACTATAAAATTAATAAATGTATGTGTATTCTACAGACTAATGATTCCACAGATTTCAAAAAATCTATAGAATAGAAAATCTAATTTAAAACATATTTTCGGTCATTAAAAATTTATGTGTATTAAGTAATCTATACATATATATCTAAGTAGATTTTTTTCTGTAGTTACTAATAATTCTACAGATTTTTTAAAAATGTTATAAAATAAAAAATCTAATAAAAAAACACTTATTTTATTCTTTTAAAATTTATGTGCTCTATCTGATCTATCCATATATATTTAAATAAAAATAATAATTTTGTAATACATCAGTTCAAAATATTCTATAAAAATAGTACTCCCTAGATTTAATAAAATTATAATTTAAATCATAATTATAATACTTTGTGTTTTAATTATTAATGAAATAATATATCAGTTGAAACTACATTAATTTAAAATATGGTTTATTAATATATTTGTTTATGATTCACAAACTTGTCGTTCAGTTTTACGATAATTTCTTAATCTGCTGTTAATTTCATAAAAGTAATTACCTTATTTTATAAACTTTGTTCATTAATGGGAATTCATCTAATTTAGAAAAATTAATTTACTAATTGCAATTTGTATTCACATAATTTTACCTGATTTATATATAAAAAAAAAGTTTATGTTTTATTTACAATTTATTTTAAACAATTTCATTTAACAAATAATAATTTATTAAATTTTTAGATACTTTTTCATCAGGATTAGGCTTTTTGACATGACAATTTATTCCGTCAAAAATCTATAATTTTATGTCTTCATTCAGTTTATCGAGTAAGTGCAGTATGCAATGCATTACTAGAATGATTTTTCTCTTGTTTTCTTGTTATAATTATTATTTATTCACAATTGTATTTGTTAAATCTATTTAAAAGGAGAGTATTTCTGAAACAGAGTTTTTTTAAATAATACAAGAGTAAAAGAAAAAAAATATTATTTGACATATTCTCCTGTCAGAAATCTATCATTTTATATTTTCATCCAATGTATAGTGTAAGTGTAGCATACAATGTATTTCAAGATTAATTTTCCCTTGTTCTTGTTATTATTATTTACAACTGCATTTAAATTTATTTAAAAGAAGAGTAATTTTTAAATAGAATTTTTTTTTTTAAATACAGGAGTGAAGAGAAAAAAAAATAATTTGTCAAAATGGCCTTTAATATAGATTCTATTAATTGCAATGAACAAGAATATTGATGATAAAAGCTTATTATATTTATTAAATAATATTCAATATACATTTTTAATAAAATACATGAATATCATTTTAGAGATGTAAGAATGGCATGACAATAGATGTCAAGTATGAACAAGCATTGATAAAATTTGAACATACTTAGATAACATTATTTTAAAATACATATCTTAATAATAAAAATTAATATTAAAATTTTTAAATTAGTAAAAGTTTAAACTGCAAGACTTGATTTCAAGTAAAAACTTTTAGACATAAAATTTAACACACATCAAAACAATGTTCAATAAAAATCGGATATAATAATAATAAATCAGATATAATAATAAGCTTTTATTTGTAAATTTAGTGCAAATAAATATGAATCTTATAGACCATTCCAGTAGCTATATTTTTAAACATAATTTTTTATCTTAAAAAGTTGTGAAATTTTTTTTAAATTGAAATTTATTAAAGATATCATAAAGTCAGACTATTTATGTCCAGTAACATTATATTTAAAGGTAATTAGGTATTATTTAAAGTGAATTGAAAGAAATAATACAGTGGATATTTACATATTTACATACTTAATTTTAAATATAGACTTATGTAATTATGTATGAGTAAAAATCTTTTACTTTTAAAATTATTATTAAATTTAGAAAGATTTTTAAATGTTTTATTTTTTATGCAATTAACATTTTTATTAATGGTTCTTTAAATGATCTAGATTTCAGCTTAAAAATAGTGTTTAATAAATTATTTATTTATTTATTTGAAGAAAATAATATTAAGACTAAGAAACAATAACACTAAAATAAATTGCTTAACAAAAATATAGTAAAAAATGTAGCTTCCGTACAGTTAAAAGTTTAATATTGGTTGCAAAGTTTAATCTTTCCAAGATTCAATTTTAAAGAAAAAGTCTACCTCTTTCCTGTCAAAAATGCATGTAATTTTAAACTATTAAAATATATTTTAATGCAAAATATAAATATTTAGGTAAATCAAGTTTTGCAATAAAGAAGTAAAATAATAAATTATATTTTTCTGCATTTTACCAGATTAATCCGGTAAAATGCAGAAAAAACTGTTATGCATCAAAAACTTGTCAACCCTGTTTTTCACCTGTGTATTAAAGTAAGTTATTTTTATCACTTAATGTCATATGTCGTTAGATTAATAAATTTTAACAGAAATCTGAAATAAATATCTTAACTGTTTTAAGCTCGGTTATCCCACCTGATTTTTTATTCAAAATTTACAAACGGCACACAGAATATTTTAACAAAATTTTGCTTTTATAATGAAAGTTTAAAAGAAAGTTTTTATTTGCTGAGAAGTTTGTGTTTGTAGATTTCAATGTCAGTCGATCATTTCATCCTTTTACGAATAGAATTGTTTTGTGACAGAAAAGACTAACATGGTTTAAGCTATGAAAGTTCATTTAAAATTAGAAATAATACAGCACCAGTATCAATAACAAAATAAATAAGTAAATAAATAATTTCTTTGTTTTGAAGGACTTTATTTTACTCCTTAAATCTGGTTTTTATAGTTACCATAATGTTTTCGGTTTTATAATTCATCCAGTAGAGAATAAATCAGTATTACAAATTCAATACAGTAAATACGACTGTAAAATAGGTAAAATAAACTCCCCCAAATCCGCATCCCTAAAATCAGCAATTCTCTAAAACCCACACATAATTTCTGGATGAAAACAATGAAACATTCAGCTCAGATATAGGGACAAAATTTGATTTTCTTAGTTTTTTATTGATTCCATGTATATTTCAATTTGCAATTTTTGTTAATAGTATTAAATTCATGTTTTTTTTTTAATTGTGAAAGAATAAATTTATTTCTGAAAAAAAATCAAGATATTGCTGATGTTACTAATCACAATCTTATCAAATAGATTTACGTATTAATCAAGTTTTTTTTTGGTTATTAAGTCTGGCTAAAACTGAAATAAAACTTCCTTAATTTACGATTTTGATGTGAATTAACAATGCACCTATATATGAGGCAAATTTTATTGAATAATTTAGGAAAAATAGGTTTCATCTATATAATGAATATTTAATCATGTATTGATTATTAACTTGACTTTTGCTTTTTATAGTTCAATCATTTTAAAAATCATCTAAATTTTTGTTATTTTAGTTTATTACTTATTTTAATATTTCATTATATTATAAGCATCTATTATAATTTATTATTTATTTATAAGCGTCTATTATAATGCATTATTACAGTCAAAGTTCTATAATCCGCACACCCATAATCCACTGTTTTCTATAATTTACGTTATTTTACAAATGTAAACAATGAAGTAAACAGTTAAAAAATTTACAAATTAGTGATCCGAAAACAATAAAAAAAAAAAAAGAGAAAACAATGAGAAAACAGTGGATTATGGGTGTGCGGATTATAGAACTTTGACTGTAGTTATATTCAAATTACTGTTTGTAAAATTGCAAAACAAAGCAGTGACCAGAAATCTGCAAAATTCTAAAATTTGCACAACCTCTGGTCCCAAGTTGTATGGATTTGAGGGAATCTGATGTATATAAATAAATAAATAAATTCCTTATTTTTAAGGACTTTATTTTTCTTCTTAAATCTGGTTTCTAAAGTTACAATAATTGATTTCAGTTTCATGATTTATTCAGTTGAGAATGAATCAGCAATACAAGTTCCATACATATTACCTTTTAATACAAGTGTATTCAGTTCTCAGTTGTCAAGTTCAACATTTGTTGCAAAATTTTAATAAAAACCCATAATTTTCCCATCTTGTGGCAATTCAAAACCAAATTATGCCACAATGATATGGAATTTCCATCATTATTTTGAAAAAAAAAGTAATTTTATGAAGCAGAGTACATTGGAATTTTTTTAAAAAAACTTTTGTTGTACCTAGAGATGAGAATGCTCGGAAAAAAAACGGAAAAATTGGGAAAAAAAACCGGTTTTTTTTCGATTTTTTTCCGAAGGCTTATTTTTCAATTTTTCCGAACTGGAAAAATTGAAATTTCATTTATGAGATAATATAGTGAAAATTTTTTAATAATTCATTCTCATAATTTTTATTTTATTTATTTTTATGTTGAGTGTCCCACAAGAAAACTTTAATGTGGGTAATCTGATCTCTGAGCAGAAATCTGTTTGAGAAGACTTGAAAGGATCCTTCACATTTTTTTCTTGTTTGAAACACAAGACCCTTCACAAAATTTCTCTTGAAAATAGACATTTCAGAAAAAAGTTTAATCTACAAATTGAATCTTTTGCAAATACAGTTATTGAAGAAAAAAATCTCATACCATGGTATAGCAGCTGAATCTTATCAAGTTGTATATATGCATAAATAACCTTATTAAAATGTCTAAATAGGACTCTAAAAATAGTAATAATTTCTTATTCACAAATTCTGAATATATTTTGTATAAGTATATATACAAGAAATTCACAATTTCACAAAAACAGGATTACATGAAAATAATCTAGATGTATAATTAAATGCAACTTCTCTTTTTAAAAATTAATTCATGTGCAAAATTATTTCAATAATATGCCAATTAATAAAAATGGTAAATTAAAAATTTAACACAAAATTTTAAGCATGCATTTATTACTTTTTTCTATCTTTTCAAGAAGTAAGTCTTGAATTTGTGAAAATTTTGACTTCCAGTTTTTGGTGTATTTAAACGTTTTAGAAGGTCCTGAACATGATTTGATAGTTTTTGGAAAATATATGTCACTCTGTGAGTCTGTATGGGACAAAAATTTTATGGGCACTTGATCTCAAGAACCGATGCACATAATTTCACAAAACTTTAGATTCAATTACACCTTGATATAAACTCGAAATGTTTAATTATTAGTGTATATCGCCCAACTGATGGCTCTGCTATGCTGCATTATTCATAATTTTCACAATAGTTCTATCTCAAGAATTAATGTATGTATTTCCATAAAACTTTAGATTAAGTTAATCTTTGGTATAACTTTGTGTACATTACTTTTTGGTGTAAATCGCTCAACAGATGACACTGCTATGCTGCATTATTCATGATTATCGCAATAGCTCAATCTCAAGGACTAAAGGACGATTTTTTCAGCAAACTACAGATTCAGACACTTCCTGATATTTATTAATGTTGTTTAGTTTTTGGTGTAATTTGCCCTGTAGGTGGCCCTACTATGCTGCATTTTTCAAGATTTTGTTATAGCTGATTAATTAAATGTTTTTTCAAAATACTGAATCTAAAATTGACCTCCATAATGTACAGTAATGTTGCAAATACATGGGCCGTTTGCATTAGAAAAGTACAACTGCGATGAGAAAAAACCCCATATTTGATTACAAGTAAATACATTCCAAATTATACTTTCCTTCTTGATTAAACTTTGAATTTAAGTGGTTTTCTAAAGCATAGTAGAAGTTTATCTCACTGTGTAACTGATTTTGGTATTTCCTCTCAAATAGCAAGCATTTTCTATTTGTAATGTTCTGTTTTCATAACTTTTGAGTTCCATTCTTAGAAATATGAAATTACCATATGGAAACATTATTGAATATGGTTTCTTACTCAAGAATAGAATACCAGATTTCAAGTTAAAAAGAAAAAAATACATTTAATTAAACTTAAAAAATATTTTATTTTCTGGTTTCAGTGAGTAAAAATCTAACAGTCAATAAATCCTATGCTATCTTTTAGTTCCAGACTTGAGTAAGCTAAATTAAAACTTAGTTTTGATTGAATTTAGATAATAAAACTAAATCAAAACTTTGAGTTGAGATTGGAAAGATATACCAAAACTAAACATATCTTTTAAAGGAAATAAAATTATAATTGTAAGAAAAAAGTGTAATAATGTAAAAATATACATTTTTGTTAACAAACAATGGAATTTTTTTTAATGCTGATATTGATAATAATGACAAAATTGCAACAATTTCTTTAAACTAGTATCATTTACTTAAAAACTATACATATGTAAATGGAATGCATAATTTATTTCATTTCAAACTGCAGACATATTGGCTCTGGTTCTTACACTAGGTCAATTGGTAGTTAAACATGTAACTGAAAAATCATTTCAACAGAGATATGATATAACAAATAATAGTGTTTTAAAAATTCTTAGGCTGTGGGGAAAAAAAAAAAAAAAAAAACTAAACTTTTAAAAGCAGACTTTGCTACTTTCTTTTTATTTTGTAATATAAAGTGAAAATAATTTTCATTTAATAAAAATAAATGGGAAAAAATGTTTATTATTTAATATTCTCTAAGAAAATATAATTTATTTGGGAAAAAACTTCATGAAAAATCAATTTTTCCAATTTTTCCGTTTTTTTCTGAAAAAAACCGGTAAAAAACCAGTTTTTTTCCGCCACTTATATTTTTCCGGAAAATTTACATCTCTAGTTGTACCCCAATCAAAAAAAAACCTGCCCATAGAATGAACATTGAGGAAAGTGTGTTTTCAAGTCAGTGATGAAATTCTTTAACTGTATGTATTCTTATAAGTAAATTTCTATAAACAGCATAAAAGTACATCCTTATTCGATCAATTATTTAAATATTGAATTTCGATTGAACAGAATACAATCGAATTCAGTTTATGAGCAAGAAAATGTTTTAAAAGTAAACGTAAAAGAAAAAAATATATATATTCAAACCAATTTGCTGTATCTAAATTGAAATTTGAATAATATTAAACAAAAGCATTAAAATATAAACGATAATACGTGGAATTATCTGATCTAAATAAATCATTTTAGTAATGATTCAATAGCAGACAAGCGAAAATGAAAGTTGCGCCACATTAAACTTCGTGCAATCATTATCAAATATAAATTGTATAGTATTGAGTTAAAGAGAAACGTTAAAAATAACTCTACCTTAGCATTAACAAGAAGTTGAATACAATAAATGTTTGTTTTAAAAGTTATCTGATATTACAAACAACGGAAGAGGCAACGACGCCAATCAATAAAAGAATGAATCGTGAATTTCATCATGAGTGATTCGTATTGATTTGATTCAGCTATCATTCTAATTCAGTCATTCATTGCGTGGGACTGCCTTAGATGTTTGCCTAAAGAAAAAAATGTATAATAATCAACGCGTATTTTCTGATTCTAATTATTGCTAATTTTTAAAACATAAACGTGGTTATTCATCCTCTGTGCTAAAGTAAGTTTAGGGTAAGATTTGGTTCTTAATTTACGCTTTACTAAAAATTCTCCAACTTATGACTTGATCATGTTATAGCAATAAAATTTTACGTATCGCAACTTTTATTTTTATTAATATTTGACCATTTAAAATATTCTGGAAAAGTTTTTCTTGCAAGCATTTTCATTTGTCTATTTATACAAATGTAGTTCATGTTATGATTCTTTTGTTAAAACACGGGGAATTGATTTGAATTTTGATCAAGAGTTTGTTTTAAATGTTTAATTTTAGATCATTGCATTGTTCATAAATTTGTCTTTGTTGAGTTATGTTAAGTGTAAATATTTTTTTTAAATAATTAACCTAAAAATATTTGTTCCTAACAGTAATTAACTGTATGATAAAATACATGAATGCTGTGAAATTTACCCCAAATACTAGAGCAGCATAAAAAAAAACAAGGGCTTTAAAAAGTTGAAATTCCATTATTTTCATGATATTTTAATTTCTAGTAATTCTTATGGTTGCACAGATAAAAAAAAAAAAAATTATTTTCTATTGTTTCCTTAGTGCATTTAGCAAAATGGTTCTCGTATCACCTGTTCCAGAAAAATGCACTGATGACTACAACAATGATGCCAATATCTTTAATTCAGGGTTTCTACAGGTCAGAGAAAACCTGAAAAACAGGGAATAGTCGGATAATTAAAAAAATTTATACAAAAAGGGACTTTTTTAAGGTTTGTAATAATCAGGGAATTTTTGAAGTACTACTCTCAATAAGCATATCGATTGTGATTTTTAATGAAGAAATTTTGTATTAATTATTCATCCAATCTGAAATTTGTATATAAAATTTATAAAAACAGCATAACAATAGCAGCATATGAAAAAATTAAAATTGGTAATTCTTTCATTGCATACTTTTCTTTACCATTTATCTAGTTTAAAATTGACTATTGTATTGGGTTTACAACAAATTATAATCAAGTTTTTACTGAGAAAGGTAAAAAAATTTCTGAAAAAAGTCGGGCAATTGTTTTTGTTTTTTTCCCCCTCAAAATTGTATAAATTGCATAGTACCATGTTATTAAAGTAACCATTATATATATACAGTAGACTACCTCAAATCCGCACAACTTGGGACCAGAGGTTTTGCAGATTTTAGAATTTTGTGGATTTCTGGTCATTGCTTTGTTTACATTTTTTTAAAAATAATTTGAATGTAATTAATAATAAAATCAAAAGTATAATGAATGCATTCAATATACTAAAATATTAAAAAAAGTAATAAACTAAAATAATAAAAATTTAGATATTTTTTAAAATGATTAAAATACTAAAAGGAAAGGTCAAGTTAATAATCAATAATGTACAATTAAATATTCATTATAAAAGAGGAAATGTGTTTTTCCTAAATTATTTAATGGAACTTGCCTCATAAAGGATTAATCTAATTCAAATCAGGATCATAAAATAATGAAACTTTATTTAAGGTTTAGCCAGACTTAATAACTAAAAAAGCTTGATTAATATATAAATATATTTGGTAAGATTGTGATTACCAATGATATTAGCAATATCTTTATTTTTTCAGAAATAAATTATTCTTTCTTCATGAAAAAACATGAATTCAATGACCTTAACAAAAATTATAATTTAAAAAATGAATTTATATAAAACTGAAAAAATCAAGTTTTGAACCTACATCTGAACTGAATGTTTCATTGTTTACATCTGTAAAATAAATGCGGATTTTAGGAGTGCAGATTTGAGGGAGTCTACTATATATATATATATATATATATATATATATATACGTACAGGTTATGCTTACTAAGACACTTTTGTTAATCTACTTTCTACATTTTTGCTTATGTGATCATTACAGAAACAAATAGCATAGACAAATTGTACCTTACAAGAGTTAATTTTAAATGTCTTATTTACTCCATGATTGCAATGAATGTAGACCGAAATCAAGATTATGGATTAAGCTTGAATACTCTTTTAAATTTCTTTGATTAGTTGTTAGAGATGCCACAATTACAAGAAGTTACGTATTTCCTTTGAAAGTTTAACAAAAGATTCTAATGTTACTATATTTATAGTGCTCCATACTTGAAAAGTAAAAACAGGACTGCTATAAATCACTTGTGTGTTTGTCTGTGCATCTGTCACAGCTGTTTTTCACATAAATTTGAACCATGGAAATTTCAAATTTGATACATATAATAAAATCCCACATATTTGTAGATTACTAACCATTCACAAATATATTTAGGAAAAATATAGAAAAGCTAATTAAGGCTCCACTGCACTGAAATTTCTCAATCATGAAATTACATGTTAGTCTATGGTAAAATTTTTGAAGTGTGGTGACTCATTAAATATTACAGTAAACTTTTAATTATCTGCTTTGCGAGTTATCTGTGAATCTAAATTACGATTTTTGTAAAATGTCTCAAAAAAGATAAAGAGTTATAATCGCTTTTCATGATAAATTAAAACTGATTTCCATCTTAATCCAGGATTAAATCCAGGCTTCGAGTATGTAACTGATGAAGAAATTGTAAAAAAAGGGTTAGATATGAATTGTGAAGAGAGCGATGAAAAAGATGGTAAGAAACATAAGAGGGTAAGCCACAATGCAGTTTTAGCTTACATGGAAGGCCGTTTTACAGTATTTGGTGTGTCCTACAGGAAAAAGATGATACATCACTTTTTGATAAAATAGCTCTAAAAGACATTAATAGCTTGAATTTTTTTTTTTTTAAATGTTTCAATACGAAAAAAAAAAAATCTTTTAACCAATTTCTTTAAAAAATTAATCCACAAATTTTCAAATAGAGAATAATTTAATTATTCCTTTTATAATAAGTATGTTTATGTTACCTATTGTTCAAATGTAATTATTAAAATAACATTTTTACCAGCATATCAGTTGCCAATGATGTGTGTTTTTAAAAATTATCTTTGTAAATTTTAAGTCATAAAAACCTAGAAACTTTTAAAATTTCCATGTGATTAATTTTTATCATCATCTTAAAGATACTTATTATATAGTAATGTGTCCCCATGCTTAAAAAACTTTCCATAAGTTAAAAGGGAAATTCAATGCAGCGATCCCTTCAGCAAAACTCTTTTTTTTTATATAAATCGTGAAAGCCTTTATAAAAGCAAATTAAAAATACATTTATTTAATTGTGGGTATAATATTTTTAAAGATATTGTTAAAATGTTAGGCTAGAATATGACTCTAACCCTATTTTCGAATGTGTTAAAATTAAAATTATGGAACATTAGGATTAACAGAAAAGTATTTAATCCTTGTAGGAAAACTCTACCTCATGCAGTTAGTTAAAAAAAAATACGTGTGGCACTCGGGGACTGCCGCGGTAAAGCTATTGCATAGCATTTTTTATCAACTTATGCAATTATAATTATTTATTTATTTTTTATTTATGCAGTTTTTTTTCTTTTAGATATTAATTCAATTTACACTTTTTTGAGCGTGATGACCGATAACAATTTTTTTTCTTTTATTGAACTAATGAGAATTAATTCAATAAAAGAAAGATCGTTTAAAATATTTTTATTATATTACAATACATGTAGGTTAATCAGGAATTTTTATCATTGAAACTATACGTTTATGGTAGCTGAAATAAAAAACATAGGTTTGAGACTTGATATTCTCAAAATATCTGAAAAATAGCGCGTCAATGTCTGCCGAAGTCTACCGAAGGATACCGTGCCGAAGTCTGCCAAACTGAAGCGACGTTAGCCGGAGTGTTAGGTTTTTTTTTTTTTTTTCTCGTTACGGAATTTCTAGATTATTTCGCCGCGCTCAAGGCCCGCGATAAAGCTATGCAATACCTTAATAAATTACCAAACAAAATTTGGCCGCGCTACGAAAATTAGATCGCTAGTTATAAGCATTTTAAATTTTCCGAACCTCACCGTGGGGGTCTTTTGTCACCAAAAATTAACACTGTCTCATAATAAATTACCAAACAAAATATGGCTGCGCTACAAAAATTGATCGCGAGTTATAAACATTTTAAATTTTTCGACACTCACCGTGGGGGGTCTCCTGTCACCAAAAATTAACACTCTCTCATAATAAATTACCAAACAAAATTTGGCCGCGATACGAAAACTCGATTGCGAGTTACAAGCATTTTAAATTTTTCGACCCTCACCGTGGAGGGGGGGGGGGTCTCCTGTCACCAAAAATTAACACTGTTTCATAATAAATCAGCAAACAAAATTTGGCCGCGCTACGAAAATTAGATCGAGTTATAAGCATTTTAAATTTTTCGATCCTCACCGTGGGGGGGGGGGTCTCCTGTCACCAAAAGTAACGCTGTCTCATAATAAATTTCGAAACAAAATTTGGCCGCGCTACAAAAATTAGATCGCGAGTTATAAACCTTTTAAATTTTTCGACCCTCACCGTGGGGGGGGGGGGGTCTCCTGTCACAAAAAGTAACACTGTCTCATAGTAAATTACCAAATAAAATTTGGCCGCACTACGAAAATTAGATCGCCAGTTATAAGCATTTTAAATTTTTCGACCCTCACCGTGGGGGGTCTCTTGTCACCAAAAGTAACACTTTCTCATAGTAAATTGCCAAACAAAATTTGGCCGCACTACGAAAAGTAGATCGCCAGTTATAAGCATTTTAAATTTTTCGACCATCACCGTGGGGCGTCTCCTGTCACCAAAAATTAACACTGTCTCATAATAAATCATCAAACAAAATTTGGCCGCGCTACGAAAATTAGATCGCGAGTTATAAGCATTTTAAATTTTTCGACCCTCAACGTGGGGGGTCACCTGTCACCAAAAGTAACACTGTCTCATAATAAATTACCAAACAAAATTTGGCCGCGCTACGAAAATTCGATCGCGAGTTATAAGCCTTTTAAATTTTTTTACCCTCACCGTGGGAGGTCTGTCACCAAAAGTAACACTGTCTCATAATAAATTTCCAAACAAAATTTGGCCACGCTACAAAAATTAGATCGCGAGTTATAAGCCTTTTAAATTTTTCGACCCTCACCGTGGGGGGTCTCCTGTCACCAAAAGTAACACTGTCTCATAGTAAATTACCAAACAAAATTTGGCCGCGCTACGAAAATTAGATCGCGAGTTACAAGCACTTTAAATTTTTCGACCCTCACCATGGGGGATTTCCTGTCACCAAAAATTATCACTGTCTCATAATAAATTACCAAACAAAATTTGGCCGTGCTACGAAAATTAGATCGCGAGTTATAAAAGCATTTTAAAATTTTCGACCCTCACCATGGGGGGGGGGGGGTCTCCTATCACCAAAAATTAACACTTTCTCATAATAAATTACCAAACAAAATTTGGCCGCGCTACGAAAATTAGACCGCGAGTTATAAGCATTTTAACTTTTTCGATCCTCACCATTGGGCGGGTCTCCTGTCACCAAAAAGCTACATTATTCTACCTTGTTTTATCTTAAGACGATTCTTTTCTATACACATCATATCAGGAATTTTTATTATTGAAACTATAGATTTACAGTAACTAAAATAAGAAATATAAGTTTGAGACTTGATATCCTCTAAATATCTGAAAAATACCACGCCAATGTCTGCCGAAATCTACCGAATGATACCATGCCGAAGTCTGCCGAGCTGAAACGACGTTAGCCGAGTGTTAGGTTTTTTCGTTACGGATGTGTTAGGATATTTCTCGTTACGGAATTTTTGGATTCGGTCGCCGCGCTCAAAGCCCGCGATAAAAGCTATGCAATAGCTTAAAAATCAAATTTTTTTATTACTAACAAGTTTCACTCTTCAGGTTTCATCAATGATGTTAAGGGACACTCGAGGTGAGAAACATTTCATCACATAAGTATAAAAGGCTTGTTAATAAGGATTTTTCAAAACAAATTGTCTGTAATTAACCAAGATATTAATCTTTGAAGATGGACATACATAGACTCTTTCAACTGGTCAAAAATTCTAGAAAACAATACTTTTTGAGAAACAGACTAATAAAGCAAATTCAATGAAATATTTTTTGGAGTGTTAGGTTTAGCATTACATGTTAAAATAAATAAAACAGGTTCATGAAAAATATTTAAATTAATTAGAAAAATTGAAATAACGTACTGTTTTTTCTTTGGTTTTTTTTTTTCGTAATTATTATATATATAGAACAGGTTAATTTATAAAACGATTATTCAATTGATAAATGAATTATAACAGATGTAAATTTTATAAGTGGGTAAAAAAAGTCCGGTCCAAGATTTGAACCAGGGATGTTGGCTAAAGTTTCCAATGCTCTTCCAATTGAGCCATCCTGGACAAATATGGGAAAATTTACATTTTCTATAATTCCTTTACTGATTGAATAATCATGTTACAAATTAATTTATTCTATTTTTGCATGTAGCGTTTTCGGAATCTCCACACATTAACCTTCAATTTATTTTGTTGAGTTGATCCAAAGTATCAGACCAGATTGTGTGATTGTTAAGGTTAATTGGGTGAGTTTGTCCTCCTGTATTCATCCAGGATGGCTCAGTTGGAAGAGCATTGGCGGTTTTAGCCTACATTGCTTGTTCAAATCCTGACCTTGACTTTTTTTACCCACTTAGAAAACTTACATCTGTTATTATATGTATGTCACTATGTATATTTGATCTTGTATTTGTTTTTATTCATTTACTTTAAATTATAATTTAAAGATGACCCCTTGTTTAACCCTTTCAGGGGCAAGGTATTTCTGCTCCGAAAATGTTCAAATAATTGATTCACACCACAATTAAAGAACAGATTTATTTGAAAATAATCAAGAGCTGTTTTTCGTGAATATTATAAAATCAAAATTGCACTAAAATTATACTGGTGCCAGTCCGAAATTGGAACAGTAATATTATGTGTTTGCAGACTGCAAACACCGCCCCTGAAAGGGTTAAAATAATGAGCTAATATTATCTTATTGGCGATTCAAGTGCTCGAATATGCCATCTGGTGGAGAAAAGATGTAACTTCTCCATTCAGGATAACTCCGTGTAAGCTCATTGCAATACATATGTTTTAAATTTGTTGAGAATCTTTATTCTTTTGCACAATTCCAGATTTCCTGAGGCATTTGCTTTCTGTCTTATTTGACGAAGTAAATATAATACGAATTTGAATATCTAAAACTTTTAAGTACATTTATAATAAAGAATTGTTTCAATGGGACTTTAACATTAGTTAAAGGAAAATTAAAGGGTTAGTTATCCTGTATTGGGCTGCGAGCAGCGCCTCTATAGGCCGTTGTAGTTCCCAATAATTTATCAGCTTATATCTTCTAAATAATTTCTTATAATTAATAAGAAAAAGTAAAAATGGAAATTGATAAAATTTGTTGGTTATTTAAAAAAAAAAAAAAACTGTATTATTTAAGATAATACTTAGATTTTAGGTGATTTCATGAAAAAGTTTCGCACATAAAAACTTTTCCCACAAAAGTTTTTTTTTTTTTATTTAAAGATAAAATGGAGGATTTTACATGCTTTATAAAGTAGGGTTTTTTTAAAACTTGAATTTATAGCAAAATTAATTTATAAATAAAATATACATAAAAATAATTGAAAAATAGCATCCTTCCTGACTGGTAAAAAAGTGAGTCAATGGAACATTTTTAATTAAAAAGCTCTTTCCTTTTTATAATAATAATAATTAAAAAACTGTTATGTTATTATTGTTGTTGATGTATGGTCAAAAAGGTCTTTAAAAAACTCTTTGACAAATCTCCTAATACCCCCATTGAAAGTGCCTTAAAATGCTTGTATGAATATTAAGTGGGTTTTTCTGCACCAATTGCATCTTGGCATTTTTTAAACCTAGACGTCTTTGTTAAAAATTAAAAACTGCTTTGTTACATACAATATAAAACATCACTTTAAAATATCAATTTATTTTTAAATGCTATAAGTGATCTATTAAAAATAATACAAATACCTTATAGTTTTACATGTTTCATTTCTCTTATAGAAACTTCTTCAAAAACAAATAAATGATAAAAAGAAATGTTCGCTAAAATATCTTCAAATTAAAAATAAATAGAAAACATAAATCACTACATTACATCCCTAAAATTTGGAAGGAAATGCTTCAAAAGTTTTTAAGACAATAACTTGTAATATTCCACGTTCACAATTATTTTTATTCATTTTTATTTTTTCCAGTTTTACTTTTCTATGCTAATGTTCACGTGATTTATATTTTTCTGTTTATTTTTAATTTGAAGATATTTTAGCGAAAATTTCTTTTTACCATTTATTTGTTTTTGAAAAAGTTGACGTAAGAGCAAGAAACGTGTAAAACTATAAGGTATTTGTATTATTTTTAATAGATCACTTATAGCATTTTAAAATAAATTAACTGCTCTTTTGCATAAAAAAGATATCTTTTATTATTTTGTGAAAAATAAAATTTAGTTAATTAAATTATGTGCAGTTTTATATTTTATTAATTTAAATTAATTTTTTTCTTTATGTAACTTTTACAATACTTCATAAAAATTAAATATGTCTGAATCTCAAACTTGGCAGATAATCTTTGAGCAGTGTCAATCCATGTCTTTTGATAGTAAAAGTGCCATAAGTTGTTATAATGCTGAAAAATAACTATATTTATCTTTTTTCTGTAAAATATTGAAAAATATATTTTCATCATAAAATTTTATTAAGATATGTTTTTATGGAATGATAAATTCCTTTAGTTCTGTATTAAAGTTCTAAAAAAAGCCAGTATTTTTATTATTTGTTTTATATTTTTAAATTTATTTACAGGTTTCTAAATGACTTTAGTAGCAAGACACGTGTGGATTTTAGCAGTTTGTCATAATGATCAAAGCTCCATCACAACATGTTGTTGTGCTCCCTTTTTTCTGGTTCTTTTCTTTGAGGATAGGATCTGTGTCATGATGAGCGGTAATATCCACTCTCCCTGTATATTCCAGTGCATCTTCCAAAGGTGAGATAATACAAGGTTCAGTACAGAGTCTTATCAAAGGGTCTTTCCTCTTCTTGTGATAATTATGAGCAGCATTATACATTGTGAAAAATTGAATCATAATTTTGTGAATCTGAAATTAGCTTTCTATTCAGGTCCTTGTTTAGACAACTAAATGAAAACGGAGTCCCATTTTAATGAGCTCATATTTTTTATTGTATTAAATTTAGATCAATTTGCTATATGTGAACATGTGTACATTATAAATATAATTAGATGTGATAATGTTAAAACAGTTGTTAGCTTTCGTTTTTTCAAAAACTAAAACAAAATCACTTCACCTTTTTTCATTCATGTATAAAAACATATCATATTTATTTACTTAGAAGGTGTCACAAATAAAAATTAAATTAAAACGGGTGGGCGCAATGTTTTGTTTTGATTTTTAAATTATATTTATATCCAGTGTCATTTAATTTTCTACTGATTTTATATGTTATGAATACGGTTCTTATGAATGAACCGAAACATGTCAACTTTTTAATTTAATTTTTATTTGTGACACCTTCTAAGTAAATAAATATGATATGTTTTTATAGATGTGATAAGTTTGATTGCTAATAGTGTATGTTTTGGGATAGGTCCATTTTGATTTGAATAATTTTTGTGAATAACTTTTTAAAGATGAACAAAAATATGAAGACGCCTTTAAGTATTAAATTTATGAAGGATCTGGGCAAACAGTATTCATCCTTAATTTTTTTATCCTAAGCCTTGTGACCAACTATACAACATATGTTCTAGTTTGGTGGTCAGTCAAACCTCGGACCCTTGGTATTTAATTCCCAGCAAGATTAGTGCTCATGGTACTTATTTATTAACGCTATCGCAGCTACAAATTTGGCGGTTTTTAAGTACCTCTAATCTACAGTCATTTTTTTTGGACAAATGATAAAATAAAACATTTTACTTAAAATGAAAATACTTTCAAAATTCAAAACACTTTATTTAAAAACAAAATAGTCAATCAGATTTTGGTGGAAAATGAGCCGCTATAAAATTTAACTTTTGTATTATTGCTCAAGAAAAAAAAAAAAAGTTGCATCTTGTTCTGTTATTGGCAAATCCCAAATACGCATTTTTGTGGCACTAAAAAATGGCGTCAAAAATCAGCAAACAATAAAACAACAAGGGATCCAAATGATACTTCATGCGAGTGCAAACAAGATTGCTCTTTATTGCCGCTTTATTGCAACTTCTGCTGCGGTGGCGTTAATACGTAAATACCATTTTTAAATATCGCCAATCTATGCCTAAAACTTTTGCGACCAAACATAAAATAAAACACTTATATTTAAAATCAAAACATTTTCAAAATTAAAAACATTTTAATTAAAAACAAAGTAGTGAATTGGATTTCGGTGAAAAATGGGCCGATATAGTCATTTCTGCTGCGGTGGCGTTAATACGTAAGTACCGTGCTCATTTTATTGACTTTGAAAGTATGAGTGAAACTTGTTGAGTAAGATCAGAGCTCCCAAATGGTCCCCTTTCCCCCCCATAAGTCCCCTTTTTTGAAAAAGGCCCCCTTTAGTCCCCTTTTATGCATTTTGGTCCCCCAAGTCGCCTTTCAGTGACTTAAAAAAATCGGTGCAAAATAAAAAATAATTCTAAAAACTTGCTAAAAGCTCAAAAATGGTAGAAGACAAAATTTATTATAGTCGGCTAAAGCATTGTAACTGGAATTCTCTCTTTGATGTTAAGAAATCCCCTCGTAATAAAAATTTTAACAAACTAACTAAGAAATCTCATTAAAATTCCAAAAAATTAAAAAATCGTAAAACAGGAAAATTGCTATATTAAGCTACTGCTTGACCAGTCTTCAAAGATGAACCTTTAGCATGTTGCTCAAGATTGCCTTAATCTTAGCCAGACCTTTTACTCGTATGAACAGTTTTTGAAACTTAATGTCAAAGAATTGTCACAAAATACACACACACACACCAAAAAAAAATGCTGTATCAATTCTAAATTTCTTTTTTAATCAAAAGATGACAAAATTTATTAAATGGGGCTAAAATATTGAAACCAAATTCCTTTTTAAAATTAAAAAAAATGCTGCAAAACACACATACATACATAAACAAAGGCTAAAATTAATTGAAAATTAAAATCGGATGATGGAACTATATTATGACAAAATTTATTACATTAAGGGTAAAAGTTTGAAACTGAATTCCTTTTATGAAATTCCTTTTATGAATGTCAAAAAATAAAAATAATTGCCACAGAATACCAAAAAAAAGGCTGAAATTTGCATCAAAAGTTTGTGAATGATTTTTAAAATGCTGTTCAAATTTCATATAAACTATATATAAAAGAAGAAATTGAAAAATTATTACATTAGTATAAAAAATACAAAAACTAACTTAGATATGCAGATACCTTCTGCTAAATCTTTTTTTTTGTTGTTTGTTTATTTTTCTTATTCTTTTCTTAAAAAAAATGTGCATAGGAATTTAATTTTTTTTTCTAAGAACATTACATGCTTGTGGTGTAGAGACTGCATTTATTTATTTATTGGCTAATATTTTTATAATTAAATTTTCATTTCAATAGATATTTTTATTCACATTTAGAAAATATATATATATATAAAATTGCTGTCAATTTTGAAAACAGTGCAAAAAATTCTATTTCTTTTTATTAAAAATGGATTTTGCATGTGATTATTTAAAAGCGAAATAAAATTTTAAAATTGGAATTCACTGATCACAATTTAAAAGCAAGAAAATATTTAAAATTTTCTCACAAGTACTGTATTTACATGTGAATATTAAAAAAGAATTTTTTTTAATTCGCATTTATTTGTGTTAAAGCAGTAAATAGAAAAAAAATTATATAACATTTAAAATGTCCAAGTAATAATAATGCCAACAGTTTAAGTTTGAAAATATTTTTACACAAGAGATTTATTTTATATATTTTGGTGATCTTTTTAACAATTGTTGTCAATTCTAAGACAGCACAAATAATAACACTTGCTTTCTAAAAACCAGAATATTTTGACGTGAGTATTAAAGAGAGAAATAAAATTTTGGTGACATTTACATCAGATTTAAAGCAATATATTTAGTCTGTGATGTTTGAATGAGATTTGGCCAATATATAAAGCATTTTTTGTAAATGTCTCAAAAACATAGTTTGAAAAATCTGAAATTGGTCATTTATGGAATAATGTCAAAATCTGTTGTTTCCCACTCCCCAAAAAAGCAAAAAAATGAGGGTTTCTATCCAAATATAGTAGTATGTGCCATATTGTGTATTTTATATTGACAGTAGTCAATGGATATATGAATACAACCCCACATCTTTTTGCATCATTTTGGAAATAACAGATTTTCAGTATATTCTATAGATGATCACTTTTAGAATTTTCAAGCTAAGTTTTCGAGCATTTAACAAAAATTGCTCTATACATTTATCTAACACAATATGCAAATAAAATTTTGATATCGATAACGTATGCACAGTGAAAAATTATTTAGTAAACCTGCTCATTTTTAATATAATTTTTATTATTTTTTAATTCTGATGACAGGGTATAGTGTATAATATTGTTTGTCATTTTTTCAGAAAAGAACATTATTTTATATTAAGAACTCTGCAAATTATAAGGAAAAAATTTGGAAAATTTTGGAACAGTTTTTATAAAAACCTTAATTTCTTTACGGGTATATATGCTATCCACATAAAAATGAACACAGTTTATAACAATAAGCCATGTAATTGTAATCTACAGTTTGAGCACTTTTGCTGCTATATTGGTTTTGACAGAGTTATACAGAAAATATTAATTCTTTTTGAATTTGTTGTCGATCCCCTATGGAGTTTCGGGGGAAAATATTCACGGAGATGTATGACCTGTGCTGTTAGGTTTACATATTTAGAGTTTCAGGATATTTCCTTATGTATTTTCTAGATAGTTAACAAAATGCCAAGAATCGCAAATGGCTGGTCACCTTTGGCCATATAGTGTATGTGTTGAGAACAAATGGAGCTTGAAAATGTTTTCATTTACTCCTAAGCTTGATTCATTGCCAAATTCTTATTATTAACTTAAATTTCATATTAAAAAAGTTTGCATTTTTAAAGAGTTACATGACATTGTTTTCCATATTGCTTCATTTTATAATCTCTGTTAATACTATTTATACAGTATTCATTGTTAAAATTTATATACCTATTTTACCCTACATTATACCCATTTTCACCTGCATTGGGTAAAATGAGTATAGCAAACATACATCTATTAGATATTCTGTTACAGACATTCTTTTGTAGTCTAATTGATAAAAATTATACATTTTCATTCCAAGAATATGCAATGTAAAGAAAATACCAAAAGAAGTTTTAATTGTTTAACATTTATCAGAAAATTTTAATTGAACATCTAAAAATAGTGAATTTTATACCCATTTTACCCCATCTGACCCTAATTAAAAAAAAATAAATTGCATATTTAGGAAACTTGGTGCAATGTATTTGCATTCACAGTATTTTTTTAGTTTCCGTTTTTAATAAAAAATGCTGCTCCGAAGTCCCCTTTTTTAAACAAAAATGGTCCCCCAAAGTCCCCCTTTTTAATGAAAATGGTCCCCTTTCCCCCTTTTTGAGAACTAAAATGTGTTGGGAGCCCTGTAAGATTCAAACTCTTGTCCTGCAGTGTGACAGTCAGATGCTCTGGCCACTGCGCCATTTATCTAGAAGATGCCTGCAAAGAACCCCATTTTTTTAAGCGGATCTCTGAAATGAGTACATTTTTATCATTTAAAACTTCTCCCTTCCTTTTAAAAGAGATTGGAGGCGACACTACTGACATTCAAGCAAGATTTATATTTTGTTTTAAAGTTTTTGAGTCAGCTTGTTTCTCTAATCATAAAACTGTGAGTCCTTCAACAATAAAATATTACTCTACAAAGGAAAATATTAGCATATATTTAATTTTGTGACTTGCCCAGCGTTGCCCTGGTCCATCATATTTAACTTAAATGAACTTCAAATTTGTATGATTTTCTATATTTAACTCATTTTTATCTGAATTGTTAATGAAAAAATCATGAAAACAGTTGGTTTTAAGTAGTAAAAACGCTCGTAAGAAGTCAGTTTCTTGTTTTAGCTTTAGTCATTTCCTTTTACTAATAAATATAGCTGTTGTCGAAACTCTTTGAAATTTTAATCGGTTATAAATGTAATATTTTTTTTAGCTATGTAAAAATTTCATGAAAAAAAGTTTTTAATTTTAGCGAAGGGGTTTAAATAAGTTATTTTTAATAAATGTTTGGTTCAAATAAAAGTTGCATTATTTCACCTTGCATTAATTAAAAAATAAATAAATTATAAAAATTTCACAACCCATATTTGATGAAATATTTAAAGATTTAACTTATAGTAGGCGAGAATGGGAGGTATAGTACGGCAACGTGATATTGGTAATTACGAGATATTTTATCGATTTTCTGAATTGCATGGGCATTGCGATAACTTTCGGCTGTGTAATTTTTTTTTGGATGATTTCCGTTTGAAATTGCTTTGATACTATACCCGATTTTATTTTATTAAGAATCGTCTGCATATGAACTCAAATGAATCGGTGTTATAACGACTAGATGAATTCGTTCGTTAGTAGGCCCCTCTTTTAATAGGGTTCTCTAATTTATGTATAATTTTGTAATATGAAACCTCGAACTGGGTCCCCACTGCATGCAACATCGTATAGCAAACGCGTAAATAGAACATATTGCAAAACAAAATCCCTAACCAAATGTACCACTGGCTGGATCCTTGAGAATTAAATGGGGGCAGAGAATATCCGACAGCAATGCATAAGAACTGTATAATATGAATAAATTGTTAAATGCCATCCTAACAATATGTCACACGAGGAGTCTCAGCTAAATTTAGATAAGTGTTTGCGTGGGACCAATTTGGGGGAGGGCGAACATCAGAGGTTCATAACATGAGGATGTGCTTATTGGCCTTTCCAACGATATGTTACATGAGGGATCTTGGCTAAATTTATAAAAATGCCTTCCATGAGGATTAATGGGGGAGAGGACCGCGGGAGGTGCATAACATGAGAAAGATTTCACAGGCCTTTGTAACAATATGTCACATAAGCGATCTTGGCTAAATTTAGAAAACTAACCCTCTCAAAGAGGCAAAATGGAGGGGAGTACACCTGAGGTACATAACATCAATATGTGGTCACAGGCCATATTACAGCCTCAAGTTTTTAAAATTTCATATATTATAAATATTATTCACAGAAAGGCTCCATAAACAAATAGATCAAAAATGGTGAAAATGTAAAAATTTTGAAAATTGCGAGTGATCAGTGATTACATGAAAAGTCCAAAGAAACATTGAAAATTACACTTCCCAACCTGTGGGTCTACTCTTTCACTCTAGAATTCATAGAGCTAGCACTTTAAATTTCCTACATTTGTTAAATAATATTTACCGGAGAGCTTGATCCAAAAATGACATATATTGTAAAAATCACTGCGGTTTTAAAAATTTGTTCAAGCCCTCTCCACGGACCTCTTTGAAAATTTGTTAAATAAATAACATATATCGATGAGTTCTAGGTATGTGATAGCTTGGTGAAGCTAAAATACGAGAAAAATTGAAAATTAGGACTTTATTTCACAGCTCATTGACATGCTTTATTCTCTATCTCGTCTCTTGAAAAAGCTTTCTCAATAAACTGTCCCCGAATAAACCTTCTCTCATCTTTTCTCCAACCGAGAACGAGAGTCATCGAAGAGCTACAAGCCAAGATGTCGGAGTCATCGAGGAAGGAAATCATCAGGGACCTTCAAATCGAAAATCCAGAGTCATCAAGGAGCCAGAAGTCGAGATTCCAGAGTTGGTGAAGGGAGAAATCATCCAGATTTGATTTGCTGAAATGCAAGACACATCGGAAAGCTTTTTGACCACGTTTTCGTATTATGAACTTTCTCCTCCTGAAATTAAATTTCAAGAAAATGGGAGAAAAGTAGCGATAAAGGTGTGAATTTTTCAAATCTTAGCAATTTTGGCAATAAATTTAATTTTAGATGTGTTTTTTTGATGGAGTCTTCCAATAAATATTATTTATTATAAATATTTTGTATTGGGAGCTGCGTGATTTCCAGGTGTATTCTGGAAAGAAAAATTGAACCCATGGGTAAGGAGTAAATTTCGAACATGTTTGAATTCATTATGTCATACATCATTGGAAAATATTCGGACGATTCTTTCATGTTATGAGCCTTTTTCCGCCTAGATTTGAATTTCAGGTGCAAAGGGAGGGAAAGTAAAAAGAGAGTGAATATTTTAAATCATCGCATTTTCAACATTAAATATCACTTTAAATGTGGTTTTCTGATGGAGCTCTCCAGCAAATATTATTTATTAATTGTAAAAAAAAAAATAAAGTGGGATTTCTTAATTTCCGAAAGTATTTTGACAAGAAAAAGTGAAATAAAATAATTTTTTTGGGATAATGTAATATAAGATTAGAATATTTTTGGACCACTCTTTCATATTATGATTTTTTCTTCTCCCTTCCTGAATATGACCCACTTGTAGAGCACTTTTCAAACGTTTTTAAAAGTGTAGCTTTTTTAGAATTTTAGATGAGATTTTTTATAGAGACCACCGATATTTATTTTACGAAATATGAAAATTTCAATGACAAGGGGGGGGGGGGTCAGGGGCGCAATAGTTTTAATTCTTGCGCGGATTTTTTTTAACATCTCTCTTGTGAGATACTATTGAAAAGCTCTGTGACTACTATTTTATTATATAGTCTTTCTGCGCACCTCTCTCCACTTTCCCCTTAAGAAGACATTTTTCTAAACTTAATCGACAACAGTAATGTGATATATGATTGGAAAACACTAAAACCAGTTGTTCATATTGTAGCATTTTCATTGCTCATCCATATCTTTGCCTACCTGGGGGTTCATTTCAGATATTCCACTAGAGAATCTTCCAATATAAGGGGAAAATTATAGAGCTTATTTCAAATGACATACAAAAATCATTCATCATTATTCAAATAATTTTTTTCCCAATTATTATCCATTTAGTTTCTGCTCTTGGCACTGGAGGTGCTTTTGTTTCTTTTTTCTTTGCCCATTTCGCTGCTAATTGCCGAAAAATTTTAATGTTAAACTTCCCTTTCCTTTCATACCTACTCATGACTTTTTCAACTTTTTGAAACCAGGGAATGCCATCTCATGACTTTTTAATTGTGGCTCCAATATCGCCACCTTCCAATTCGTTGTTTTTTCATTTCCCCTCTTTTCAGTAACCATGTGTTTACTGAAAACTGTTTTATTTTTATATAAAAACAATCATATTAACTATCGAGTGTGGGATATTTCAATTGTAGAATCTCGAAATTAATCAATCGCTATACTCATCGTGTCTTTTACAATTACTATTTAAATATTAAATATGCATAACAAAGATGAGTTAAATTTCCTTGTATTATTCAATTAAACATTCCTCATAAATGTTCCCTACTAATTCACATCAAAAATGATAAAGTAAGGAAATTTTCTTTCAGGTTTAGCCAGTCTTTCAAAAAAGGATTGATTATATAAATATTTATTTCGTAAAAGGACTGTGATTCCCACCAGTAAAAGCATCATATCTTGATTTTTTTTCAAAATTAAATTTATAAAAGATAACCAAAAGTTTAGTCACATTATCGAGAACTATTTATTATTGTACTTACAGAGTGATATAAAATTAACGAATAAATAATTTTAGAGAATTTTATAGAATATATTTGTGAAAGAAATTGGCTCTAAAAATGTGCTTTATTGAATATACCATTATGAAATGCATCTGAGTTCTCCAAGAATCAGATAATTAAGTTTCTACTGTAGCATTAAATACTATGATAGAAGTTTTATTGCAATTCAATTCTACATCTATTTTAATTTTTCATGATAAATTTATTTTTTCTTACAGTGTTTTTCTATTTATCATAAAAGTAATTAACTTTTTTCTTTTTATTGCAGATGCATAAATCTGTAAGGTAAGATGTTCATCACATCAATCAAAACTATCTTTCAAAACTGAAATATACAGCAAGATATGTCTTTACAAGGCTTCTTTAAAAAATCTTTTGTGTGTGAGATCTGTAGCGAAAAATTCTCAGAAAAGAATGATTTAAGCAGTCATATGTTAAATCATACTGATGAAAAAGCTTTCACGTGTGAGCTATGCAACAAAAATTTTTCTCGTGAGTGCAGTTTAAGAACACATTTGCTAATTCATACTGGTGAAAAATCTTTTGTGTGCGAGATGTGCAACAAGAAATTCTCTCAAAAGAGCACTTTACTTCGTCATGTGTTAATTCATACTGGGGAGAAATCATTTGTGTGTGAGACATGCAACAAAAATTTTTTGTTGAAGCATCATTTAAATGCACATTCGTTAATTCATTCTCGTAAGAAATCTTTTCTGTGTGATGTATGCAATAGGAAATTCTCACGTAAGGGTGATTTAAACAAACATCTGTTATATCATGCTGGAGAAAAATCTTTCGTTTGTGAGGTATGCAACAAGAAATTCTCGCAAAAGAGTACTTTACTTCGTCATGCGTTAATTCATACTGGTGAGAAGCCTTTTGTATGTGAGATATGCAACAAGAATTTCTTGTTGAAGTGTCAGTTAAACGCTCACTCATTGATTCATTCTGGTGAGAAATCTTTTCTGTGCGATGTATGTAACAAGAAATTCTCTCGTAAAGATGATTTAAACAAACATCTGTTATATCATACTGGAGAAAAACCTTTCGTTTGTGAGGTATGCAACAAGAAATTCTCGCAAAAGGGTAATTTAAACAAACATCTACTAGTTCACACTGGTGAAAAACGTTTTGTATGCGCAAAATGCAATAAGAAATTCTCCCAAAAGTGTGATTTAAACAAACATCTACTAGTTCATACTGGTGAGAAACCTTTTGCATGCGAGATATGTAACAAGAAATGCTCGCAAAAGGCTCATTTAAACTCACATCTGTTAATTCATACTGGTGAGAAATCTTGTGTGTGAGATATGCAACAAAAAATACTCTCAGAATAGTCATTTAACCGCACACCTTTTAATTCATAGTTGTGAAAAGCCTTTTGTTTCTGAAATAAAACCAGAAACTGCTTAAAAGGGTGATTAAGCAGAATTTGCTAATTCATACTGTTGAGAAAACTTTTCTGTGTGGCTTATGAAACAAACATACCTTACAATAGTTCACTTTGACAGCGAAAGCAATGAGGAGCCGTTATACGCTATGTCGCATGGATCAACATGGCGGTTTCAGGACATGCGGTAGAAGTAGGAGAAGTTACTCCTGCAGTATATTTCACTCTCTTTTATCCCAAAAGCACATTGTACAATATGATCAATACCACAGGAAAACTATTTTGAATACACTAACTATAAGAAAACTATATTCTGCTACATGACTCAGGAATTATATCTCCATGTACTTATACCTGAAGTATCATGCATACCAGACCCCAGGTTTATTGAATTTACGACAAAACTCTCATGTTCCCAGATATGCTATTGTTTACCAATCTTTCGTGATGTGTGCGTTTTACCAGTGCTTTTGGATCGAAAATTATTAACCACATTCATTTCTTCTGTGGATCGGGCATGAAGGTGATCCTTGCAGACACATGAGTTTGCAGCGAGAGACATAAGACTGTACATATGTAACGTTATCAACTTTTTGGCAATTTTTGCACAACTTCTCTCCTTACGCTGTCATACAGTATTATCATTCTTTGAACTGCCCTTTTCCCATAATATTGATATCAGTGTCCAAAAATTCGTTTAATTTCTAGAATGCTGTTCTTTTTATATATTTACTATGGTATACAGATATGGTTATATGTTTATTACTTGAGTGATTCAATTGTAATTTAACTTTAGTGATTTAATTGAAGATAAGATATAAAATATTTATTAAAAAAATAAAATAAATTTATATATTAAATGAATTTTAATGGAATACTTACTAATTACGAGTATTTAATAATACTTTTTATAGTATTCAACAGTAATTATGTTTTCTTGCACAAGCCCAGTGCACGGTGATGAACAAAGCTTATTATTAATAAATAAAGGAAGGCATTTTTTTTACCTCAGCTTTTTCACTAAACATGAGTATCATTTTGAACCTGGTTTCTCTTACAACAAGTTATATATATGGCAGAAGAGTAAGAATGTTGAATATTGGGATGGTCCATATTTTAGAATATAATTTGTTTTTTGTAAAAAGTAAATAAGATTATAAAAAGTTAAGAAATTTCAAACTATTTTGATGTAAAGATAAAATTATATAAAAAAAGATTTTGATTATATCAAAAGAGATAATTATATCAAAATGCAATTCCTCCCTTCTTAAATATATCTTACGATTTCAAGTACCAAACTCCTTTTCCCCCTTAAAGTGATAATTTTACATATGTATAACCCCATATGCAGTATGACAATTTCGGTAAAGAGTGCTTTTAAAAATTATTCTTTAATTCATATTCGAGAGAAATTTTTGTATGCAAAATGTTCAGTTAGAAATTATCTCATAATAAACTTGTCCAGATTGAATATTGAAGTTATCTTAGATCACCAAACTCTCAAAGTGAGTTTCAATTTTCATGGGTAGGTATAGCCTCTACCATTCACTCTTATTTTCTGTAAATTTTGCATTAACTGATTAGCTGTTATGACCAGTTTTATTTTATGTGAATATGCATACTTAGCATTTGTTCCTATTCCAAACATAACGATATTCACTGAGATAATTAACATCTTCAGAAAGCTATAATTATTTTTGTATTTATAACGATTTGAAACTTGTGTAAGTGTGTGATACCTGTAGTGATATTTTTGTATCTTATGCAAATTTTTCTAGTTCTACATTTTTTTGTTTATTTTTATTCACTATGGTGTCCGGCTCAACAAGATACTTGGTGACACCCTTTGTCCAAAATCGTTTCAATCAAATATCCTCTGTGCCGTCATTTGATTATCAAGGAATCCTACCTGAACAAAATCTAATATCACTCTGATATCAAATACACTATCCAAATATCTAAATCTACCCATATGGCACAAACTCGTCCTGCGGACAAAAGATAAGCGTCTTATTCAGTACAGGGCCGTAGCTAGAAGTGTACGACAGGGGGGGGGGCTCATATTTTTTTGTTCTCTCTCTAATGCAGAAAGATAAATTAGTACATATTCACATTGTATGTACTATGTTTCTCATTAAACTGTTGTAATAACTTCATTTTATGCTAAGAAAAGTATATGATGATGAAAATTTTGAGAGTATAACTGGTGCAAAATTAAACATCCTGTTAGCTTCATATGTACCAATAGAATGAGGGAGTGTTGAAACACGTATTTT
Organism: Maratus speculifer; assembly: GCA_964019185.1. Taxonomy (NCBI): domain Eukaryota; kingdom Metazoa; phylum Arthropoda; class Arachnida; order Araneae; family Salticidae; genus Maratus; species Maratus speculifer. Next base: position 19,621,541 of record OZ025303.1, on the reverse strand, counting down.
AGATACAATTTAGTAACTCTGCAAAACTGTGAAAGGGTCTCAAAACTAAATTAGATTTTTGAACAGAATTTCATTTGAATTTTCGGAACATTTAATGACCTTGGACCTTTTTCTAGGGGGGGCTCAAAATATTTTAGGAGGGGGGGCTGAGCCGCCCATAGCGCCCCCTTAGCTACGGCCCTGCCTGTAGATAAACTAATCATGGTAGAAACTTCATTTTCAATAGGACGTTTGCTAGGGTACACGTCAATAACGTCCTAAAATTTCATGGCAAACCGAGTATATTAACGATTTTTCCCCATAGGCCGTAATGTAAGTTGAAACTTTTGATTCGCCCTGTAGATAAACTAATCATGGTAGAAACTTCATTTTCAATAGGACTTGTGCTAGAGTACACATCAATAACGTCCTAAAATTTCATGGCAATCCGAGTATATTAACGATTTTTCCCCATGGGCCGTAACGTAATGGAAAACTGATTCGCCCTGTAGATAAACTATTCATGGTAGAAACTTCATTTTTAATAGGACTTGTGGTAGGGTACACCTTAATTAACGTCCTAAAATTTAATGGCAATCCGAGTATATTAACGATTTTTCCCCATAGGCCGTAATGTAATAGGAAACTTTTGATTCGCCCTGTAGATAAGCTAATCATGGTAGAAACTTCATTTTCAATAGGACTTGTACTAGGGTACACATCAATAACGTCCTAAAATTTCATGGCAAACCGAGTATATTAACGATTTTTCCCCATAGGCCGTAATGTAAGTTGAAACTTTTGATTCGCCCTGTAGATAAGCTGATCATGGTAGAAACTTCATTTTCAATAGGACTTGTGCTAGGGTACACATCAATAACGTCCTAAAATTTAATGGCAATCCGAGTATATTAACGATTTTTCCCCATATGCCGTAATGTAATAGGAAACTTTTGATTCGCCCTGTAGATAAGCTAATCATGGTAGAAACTTAATTTTCAATAGGACTTGTGCTAGGGTACACATCAATAACGTCCTAAAATTTCATGGCAAACCGAGTACATTAACGATTTTTCCCCATAGGTCGTAATGTAAGTTGAAACTTTTGATTCGCCCTGTAGATAAGCTAATCATGGTAGAAACTTCATTTTCAATAGGACTTGTGCTAGGGTACACATCAATAACGTCCTAAAATTTAATGGCAATCCGAGTATATTAACGATTTTTCCCCATATGCCGTAATGTAATAGGAAACTTTTGATTCGCCCTGTAGATAAGCTAATCATGGTAGAAACTTCATTTTCAATAGGACTTGTGCTAGGGTACACATCAATAACGTCCTAAAATTTCATGGCAAACCGAGTATATTAACGATTTTTCCCCATAGGCCGTAATGTAATGGGAAACTTTTGGTGCTCTCTGTAGATAAACTAACAAGGTAGGTACTTCATTTTCAATAGGGTTCGGGGTAGGGTAAACCTCAATAACGTATAAAAATTTCATAGCAATCCGAGTATATTTACGGGAGTTAGAGCGCGGCCAGACGGACAGACAAACCGAATGCATAAGCACTTTTCAACCTTGTTGAAAAAGTGCTAAAAAAACTATGAATTATTATTAGGGGATGATTTTTTATGCTATTGGATATTCAAATAACCGATGGGGGATTAAAAATCCATTGAAAAACGGACATGGGGGAAAAATAGGGAAAATGAACAAACTATAGGGAAAAAGCGGAAGGTGATGACCTTTTTTTAGGAATGAAAAATCCCTTGTAGAAAAATATTCCCTAATTTTCCGGTCAAAACAAAGAGAAAGGAAAAACGACCAATTGTTTCAAATTTTGAAATCTTTTGAGCCTACTGTCAGAGAATTTCGAGGAAAGTGCATCTTAAGAAAAGAAATTTACCCTCGTAGTAATGCTTCGCTGTATAAGTTGTCTAACAAGTTTAGAGCGGAGCCTAACTATCTGAAACGCGTGTTCTAGTTCTGTGCTGATGTTTGTTATTTCTAAGTATTTTATTTTATTTTAACGTTCACATGTTTAATTTTCTGTGAAATTTTTATAATGCAAAGGAATGATCAAAGTTTACTGACAATCTGTGAGATCGAAATGCCTTTCTTCTGTGGGATATTTCAGAAACAGTGTGTGTAAATACGGAGCCAAGTATTTGGATATTTGAAGAAGTTGTTTTAACCATGGCCAACTAGATACATAACGGCCGGCGCATTTCGCCAAAAACAGCCGAAAAAGTGAAGCTAGATTTTTACCATGGCCAACTAGATACATAACGGCCGGCGCATTTCGCTAAAAATCTCCGAAAAAGTGAAGCTGGATTTTTACCATGGCCAACTAGATACATGACGGCCGGCGCATTTCGCCAAAAACAGCCGAAAAAGTGAAGCTGGATACAGCTTCAAACCCTGAACCATTTCATTTGACCACGTGGCGCCCAAATTATCACTAAATAAGCTGATTTCTGTTCTGTGCACTTGATCATTACTTAAGTTCAAGGTTTGCACGATCGGGTTGGGTATCAGAGTCCTTTTGGCGGGAGGCTTCATACATTAATCTCAAATAGATGGGCCGTATATATCTAGTTGGCCATGTTTTTACTAAGATTGCATTAATAGTTTTAAAAGACTGTTGCCTAACTGGGGTTGGTAGCTTGATTAATTTCAATAAAAATGCAAAATAATCAGTTATCTAGATCCTTGTAGGACATAAAAAAAAGTTTTCCCTCTCCGCCTAAAGGATTTTAAATGATATTCTCAACGGAATAAGTGGCTATAATATATATTACTCCATTTTGTTCAGATAATGTTTTTAACACTTTCCAACAAAGTTGAAAAGTGCCTATGCATTCGGTTTGTCTGTCCGTCTGGCCATTCACAAGTTATAGATGTTTAACCTTGCACGAACCCTATTTAAAATGAAGTTTCTACTATGATTAGTTTATTTACAGGGATAATCAAAAGTTTTCCGATACGTTACGGCCAATCGGAAAAAATCGTTTCAGATGAATTTTAAAGGTGTTACACCCTGTCAAACATATTCAAATTCACATGGATTCGCAAAGTGCACTAAAATACGCAGTAAAAATAATAGTTACTATTCATTTACAAGGCCATCCAAAATAATTCCATTACACAATAATAAAAGGGGGAATTGTTTGCGACATATTTTAATTATGTTAAACGATTTCAAGTACCATAAAATTGATATATACAGCTGAGACTTAATATTTAACGCGTAATACAAAGTGCATAGCCTTTACAGGGACACACAAAATATTTCAAATCTCATATTCTTATCCGATTTACTGCATGTCATCCATTATAGCTGATACATTTTCAATGATGATATGCGTTTTTAAGTTTTACTAAATATCTGCAAATTATATGGTGTGTATAAATATTATAGTTGATATACAGGGTTACACAAAAAAGCTCGTAAAGTTACTGAATATAAGGGTAATTAACTGTAAGGTAGTTTTTAAATAAGTTGTGCATTTTTAAGTTGAACAGTTTTCAATTTACTAAGAAATGCTTGTAGAATATGGATAAAATGATATACAGGGTCACGCAAAGATTCAGCTACATGGTCAACCATAAATAATATTATCTGGAAATGTGATTTAAGCTGTTTTAAGTGTGTTTTTTGTTTGAACTAAATTTTAAGAAAATTCTGGCGTACAATATAGGTACTAGGTAAATTACAGGGCTGAACAAATGTATTCAAGTATTTTCCATCTATTAGAATAAAGAGCTGAAATAGAAATTTAAACCAGTTACGCATTTTCTTGCTAAACTAAATTTTCTTTTTAAATAGTATATGTATATCAATCGACGGATCAAATACAGGGCTGTTGAAAAGTATTGCAATACTTACTTGGCTATGGACAGTAGCATTTTATTTCCCTAAATAACAAAGTTTTGTTAAAGATTTCAAGAAGTGTTTTTAAGTGTTTCATAATCTATTAGTAATCTATGCTTAACGTATGATTTTTCTTACTTGTATGATATTTGAAATCGTTTAACATAATTAAAATATGTCGCAAACATCTCCCCTCTTTTATTATTGTGTAATGCAATTTTTTTGAGTGGACCTGAAAATGAATAGTAACTATTATTTTGACTGCCTATTTTACAGAATGCGTATTTTAATGCACTTTGCGAATCCATGCAAATTTGAATATGTTTGACAGGGTGTAACACCATTAAAATTTATTTGAAACGATTTTTTCCCATAGGCCATAATGTATCGAAAAACTTTTGACTATCCCTGTAAGTAAGCTAAACATAGTAGAAGCTTCATTTTCAATAGAGTTCGTGCTAGGGTAAACATCAATAACATAAAATTTTCATAGCAATCCGAGCATATTTACACGAGTTAGAGCGCGGACAGACGGCCATCCGGCCCGACAAACCGAATGCATGGACATTTTTCAATTTTGTTGAAAAGTGTTAAAAAGCAAACCTAAATCCTGAAAATCGTAACCAATCGTAGCTTGAAAATCGGCTCCTTTGATGACCAAAAACAGGATGTGGAACTCTTCTCGACCTGCCAGGAGAGGACATATATTACGATATAAACACAAAGAGAGTGAGATTGTATTTAAAATTCAAGAAAGATAATAGATGACCCGAACATTGGAAGATTTTCATATCATTAGAATAATTTTAAACACGATTATTCAATCGCTAAATTAATTTTGACAGATGTAAATTTTTCCATTTTACTTATCCATCATAGGATAAGTCTTGCATTCGTTTTGAAAATCGAAATTTTTTTTGAAGGATTTACACGTTTTCGACACTGGAGATTTCGAAAAACATATTAAAAAAAAAAAATAAGCGTCCGTCGTCTGTCTGTCTGTGTGTAAATGCTCTATCTCCCAAACGAATTGAGATAGAGACTTGAAATTTTGTATGTACTTAGTATGTAAGAATGGGACGAAGCCTATTTAATATCAGTAACCTCGATTATCCGTAACATATTTTTCGGACTCTCGAAAAATTCGTTCTGATGAAAGGTATATAAAAATTTTCGAAATATTTTATTTTAAGGAGAGATCGTAAAAGGCAATAAAATAATATAAATTTTTCATAACGAACGAAGTTGATCGAATTATTATTTGCCGAGGTATCTGTAATCCTGTTTTCCACATTCTTCGATTTTTCATGACCCTGTATTTCATTCAAATTTCAATTCAAAGATATATTTTAATTGGAAATGAGACGCTTCATCCGACGCAATAAACTGTTAGTTAATAAGATTATTATTTTTAGAGTTATAAGGATGTTTCTTTTTCGCAATTCAGTACTACTTGAGTAATTAGGCGTGTTGTATAATTTATCGAAAGAGATTCATCGACAACCCATTAATACAGCATTACTATGCACAATAAAAATATAAATACACGTTTAAATTTTGTTTTGGAATTGCAATCCATTTTATAAATAGTTTTCAAATGTATTATTTTCATATATTATATATGCATATATATGATGGGTAAGTATTACGGTGAGCACCCCAACGACTAGTTTCTTTTTGGGTGAAAAAAAGTCCTGGGCCAGGATTCGAATCAGGGATGATTGGCTGAATCTGTCAATGCTCTTCCAATTAAGCCATCAATAGGCTCAGTTGGTTGAACTCAGTTCCATATCATGGTTTTCTTGGCGTTAAATGAATCGATGTGGTTGCAGTCTCCAGCCTTAGGTGCTGCTTTTTCACAAATGAAATGGACCATCATCCATTTTCCATTCAAAATCCATTTGCTTTTTGAATACTTTTTCCATTTAGAAATTTTTTCGGAAAAATTTGTAGTTTGTTTTAATTTAACATGTCTAATATAATAAAAACATAAAATTATAAATATATTGTATGCAATATTTATTTATAGGTGTGTATAATGCGCATTTACATATGTATATCTCAATATTAAAGCATAGCACGGTAGTGCTATGCTTTATTTATTTCCAGTGTGACTCCGTAATGTTATTTTAATACGGAATTTAACACTGAACGAGTTATTTACTAGACATTTTCCCACATTTTGTACGCGCTTCCACAAATTTTCTTCAAAGGATCTAATTGTTTAAAAAATAATTCCCTCCAATCAAAAAAATATACAGAGGTCAATGGACATATTTCCTGTAGCAATTAATCATTTTTACGTGATAAATAAAAATAAAAATTTATTTTTTTTCTTTTGTAAGAATTAAAAATGGTATATTTACGACGTCATATCAGAAATGAAACGGAGATTTGCAAACATTTCGTACAAATACAAGAATCGACAACAGAAAGCAAAATGAAGCATAATTTTTAAAATAAAAGGACATTTTCAAACATTGATCAAGAAGTTTCTAACAGAAGAAATACAGAAAATAAGTAAATTAAACTTTTTACTACCTATTGTCCCTGCAAAATAATAGAAAATAACTTAAATATATATATGTAACTGGTATTTGAAAGCGAATTTTTTAACACATTGGCATAAAAAAAAATAATAATAATAAAAACTGCACCAAACTCAGTGCATATATGACATTTGCGCCGGGATTTCGTACTTACACTACATTTTAAAAAAATTTCTTCCTTTTATATGTTCGAAGAAAATCAAAATAAATTTAGGTGAATAAAATTTTTCAAAAATAATAGTATTTGAGAATAATAGTAGTTCATCCTTGGTATGTAATCAAACTAGTAAATCTGCAGAACTGGGTCTTCAAACATAGCAATTTTTTAAGGCTAAACCGCAGAATCGTCAACTACATGGTATAAGACCTTTCCGCACTGCAATAAATTCGCCAATTCTATCAACCTAAATATTCAAATCCAATGTAAACAAGTATAAACAATGTTTACAAATATGTTTTTTTAATTCCCGATTTGGTGATTTTTTTAAATCGTGCCTAAATTTGTAATGTTACAAATAATTAATCATTGGATAAAATCAATTTTAAATCAACGGTACTACTTGGTTATAACGTCGACCAAAAAACTATCGCCAAACTATAAGATAAAATGCCAGTAATGGATGATCGTGAATGTCACATTCAATGACATTAAATACCTATACGCATTTAAAGATGTCATCAAATGATTTTATTTCCACTTTTTACTAGTGTTTTACCCATTTATTTGTACTTTTGTTATAAAAAAATGCCAATATGTATAATTTGACAATTAGTTTGGCGACTTATATAATTTGGCGGAATTGGTTGAAGGGATAATCAAGTACCGAATTAACTTATATTAAATTCATTATTCCGATGATTTTAGTATGATAAAACACTACACGATTTAATTTTTAAAATATCACAAAGAGTTTCTGTTGAAAAATAGCTGTGTTTTATACTTTAAGTTAATATTTTTATGGTACTACTAGGTTATCCCGTCGACCAAAAAATTATCGCCAAACTATAAGATTAAATGCCAATAATGGATGGTCGTTAATGTCACATTCAATAATATTAAATACGATTCACGTGTTTAAAATGTCATTAAGTGATTTTTATTTCGACTTTTTATTTGTATTTTTATTAATATTCTACTAATTATTTGGTTTTTTGTTATTTAAAATACAAATTATGTCAACATGTATAATTTGGCTATTAGTTTGGCGATTTGTAGAATTTGGCGAAATTGTTCGATGGGATAATAGAGAGTACCATATTTATAAAACATTTGATTCACTATCTCTATGAGTTAATAAAATTTAAGCACATTTGGAATATTCATAATGCGCCACCTTTATGCACAGATGTCTAATACTTATTATGTTGGCCCAGTTTTTTTCTGACGCCAATTTGGCGAAAATTGGCGTCAGAAAATACATATCACATATTTCAAATACATATCACATACATATATATTTTTTAATTATTTTCTAATATTTAAAAAAGAAAATAAAGATAAATAAAAAAAGTTTATTAATAACTATAGAACAAACGATCTACATAATTTTTTTTAAATAAAAGTAATAGAAAATAAACAATTTATTAGTAAAATAAACAACGATAGCCAGGTTAGCATGTGAGGCATATAATATCCATTTTGTTCCAATCGCGCCAATGTATTGCATATATAACATCTATCCCTAACTTTTCTACGCTGAACCCTGCCCAGAGCTCCGATAGCGGTTTGAAGTTCTGTCGATGTTAAATTTCAATTTTGGGCAGAATTTCAATACAAACATTGATTTATTTATCAAGAAGCTTCTAAGTGAAGACATACAGAAAATAAATAAACATGACGTAATAAAAAAAAATAAATAAATACATTTTATTGATATTATGTCTTAAGATATTGTTGGAGGAATATTATATTGTCTAGAGGTGAATGTCTAGAATTATACTAGACATTTATGACGTCATATTGGAAATGAAACAGAGATTTTGAAATATTTGGTATCAAGACAGGAAGCATGTACAGAATTCAGTTCTAGATGTAAAAAAAAGTTAACGATTTGGATATGGATCAATGAAAATCTGTGCAAAACCCAATGGAGAAATGAAAATCTAACGTAGATACCACGGAGATAGAGTTTTTAATTGGGGGTGGTTTTGGAGTCTAGGTATCATGATCTGGAAAAATAAATCAGAAATTCCTACGCAGGGGAAAACGTAATAGTTAGTATTTCATCAAATAAAATTTTGTTCAAAAATCTAATTTAACTATGAGCCCTTTCACAATTTTGCAGAATTGCTAAATTGTAACTAAAGTGCTTCAACACTCGCTCATCCTGCTTGCACATATGATGCCAACATGATGTTTAATCTTGAATTAGTTATACACTCAAATTTTTCATCACCATATTCTTTTTTAGCACAAAATGGAGCTATTGTAACAATTTAATAAGAAACATGGAACTTACAAGGTGAAAATGCACTAATATATATTTTGCGTCAGAGAAAGAGAGAGAGAAATATGAGCACCTCAGACGTTCTCTTGAGCGTACCCCCCCCCCCATAAATCACTTCTAGCTATGTCCCTGGGTAAATTACATCAGTAACTGTGATACGATACCACATAAAGGAAGTCCTGATGATGGTACCCTCAGTTAATTTTGAAATGAGTTCATCTGAATGCAGTAGTTATTAAAAAACTTCAGATATTAAACAAAAACATAATTTGCAGAACAAATTAAAAAAACAAAATTTATTTCCTATACCATTTAAGCCCAAGAAGGGACATATTAAGATATTTGATTTAGTTATTTCTACATTTAGTATTAAATTTTTGTATCAAATAATTTAAATTATGTGAACATTAAACAAATAAAAATGAAAAGGTTTATTTCAATTTCGTTTGAACCGAATCTAAGATTTAGGATTTTTAAGTATCATATTGTTTGAATTTCATTTTTATTTTTTTAATGTTCACATAATTTAAATTATTTGATACAAAAATTTAATACTAAATGTAGAAATAACTAAATCAAATATCTTAATATCTGTCCCTTCTTGGGCTTAAATGGTACAGGAAATAAATTTTGTTTTTTTTTTAAATTTGTTCTGCAAATTATGTTTTTGTTTAATATTTATAAATAAATCTGTAATATCCCTTTCTAATTTATTAATATTTTAATCTATTTAGTTTTCACTTAAACTCTACTGATTTTGTTAACGTTTGTTATTGTAAATATTTTTATGCACTCATTCTGTAAGTTTCACAATACACAAATAGTTGTAATGACAGATTTATTATATTTGATGCCTTATCTTTTCAATATACAAATGGACAGAATCGGGACGGAATCAGAGAAAACGTGCTCTGATGTTGATTATCTTTGCTTGGCTCGCTCATAAGAAGCGTTGAGTTGTTCTTGTAATTACAGTTAAGAATAAATCAACTGAAATCATTACAAAAATATTAAACAATAAATTAAATATTTCAATGTTTAAAACGTTCTAAAAACTCCCGGAATTTTTCAAAATTTCCTTCCCAAAAAACCCGGTTTATTGCCAGGAATAAACCCGGTTTTTTCCAGCCTTTGCAACTCTAGGTATCAGGCATGAAGAAGAGCATATCTTTCAGTCCTAAACAGATCTGAGCACCCTGAAGTTGAACTGAATTTCTGGAACTTCCTTTTCTTTTCTCCCTACTTGAGGTTTGCTGAAATAGAAATCAGGGGAGATACAACGGCCAGGGAGATAACTATCTTAAACCATACTGAAGGGAAAGATTCCTGTCCTACACTTGGATTGAAGTTGAACCACAAAACTCATTAACATCAAATGTGCCACCTGCGGACATAAAACGCACCGCCTTAATTTAACTGAAAGTATTGCAGTCTGAATGCAGCTTTAGTTGAAACTTTGGTAGGAGACCTGTGATAGTGAGGGCTGGTTTTTCTCTGGATGGTAAAACTGCGCTGGCTTTCCTTAATAGAAAACAAAAAGCAGAAAATTATCAGTTAATGCTGGAAGACAATTTAATGCCTTATGCACCATCGATCGCGAAGAAAACTGCGGTTTTCGGCAAGATAATGCATCAATACACTGTACACAAAGCACAAAAGAGTGGCTTCAGTGCTTGCATGTAACTGTTATGAAACGGTCAGCATGAAGCTCTGATCTAAACCCCATTGAAAATTGTTGAGGTTCAATGGTTCGAATAGACTATCATGATGGACATCAATATCAAAACACAAATGATTTAAAAATGGCTATGCATTCAGCAAAGAACTAGTTGTCAATGAAGCAGTTCGAAAAAATTTTCAATGTATGCTAAGCCACATTCGAAGTAATTCAGAAAAATGATGGTTCAACTCATTTTGAATGCGTGCATTAATACTTAGCACCACGATTCAATTTATATTCATTACTGTTTTCAGTTTAGACATGTGCTATATTAATATTACACATCTATTGAGAAAATTTTTGAAAATGCATTGATATAATGATTCTTAATGACTCCAATTCTTAGTTTCCAATGATAAAATGCATTTATTTAGATCAAAAATACTATAATATAGAATTTGAAAGCTTTGAGTTTATAATTCTGTTCAAGTCTCATATAGTGTTATTTTTCAAAGCACTATGTACTTTTTTATTTAAATTATTTGCTCTATTTTACTTTAAAATTATACATAAAATTTAGATATATTTTTATAAACATCGATTTTTATTTTATTAATGTAAAACTAAACGTTTTTATAATATGATTTAAACAAATTGAAAATTTTCTGAGTTTATAATTTTGTCCAGAAGTGTACGTTTTCTGAAAATAGGCTGCTTAATGTTGCGAGATTGAAACTCGTTGAAATAAGTAATATACACAAATATCGTAAAAAAAGCCTTTTTTCAGGGGGGAGGGGGGGGAATAAGACATCAACTCAACATATACCAAAGCATTATTTCCATTTATCTAAAAATTCTAATTAAAATTACACCATAATACGAGAAAGAAAAACACTGTCAAAGAAGTAATAACAGAGGTTATAACCATAAAGCAAGTAAACTAACAAATAAAAGAAAACGAATGAGGATTTAGCCATTTTTTAAAAATTCAAATGATGTATTCTTTATTTCACTTTACATACTGGTACGGTCATGCATATGACATTTTTAAAGCCCTGCACTAGAACATACTTCAAAAAGGATTATTTTTTTCATTTGAGAGAATAGGCATACATATATTATTTTTTGAAAATTCATTAGAATACGATTCACAAAAAAGTTTTTGTAACTCCTGTTAACACGAGGACATGTTTTTAAAAGGTCTCTTCAGAAAAATGCATTACGGTATAAATCAGAAATAAGAATTTTTTTCAGTTTGCAAAGGTAAGATATAGTTTTTCTAGATTGCAATTTACTAAAAATCGTTTTGAACATTTTTTATAAGAAGAAGGGCAATTGTAAGCAAGTGATTTTTTAAGTAACTACTTCGTGGAAATCTTTGGATTATATTTCACAAACAGGATGTTTCTCTTTTGTATGGGCATTCAAATGCCTTTTTAGATTGTGCCTCACTGAAAATCCTTTGGAACATATTTCACAAACAAAAGGCTTTTCCTTTGTATGGCTGCGTAAATGTACTCTCAGATGACCACTTTCAGAAAATCCTTTGGCGCATATTTCACAAACAAAAGGTTTTTCATTTGTATGGATGCGCAAGTGTTTTTCCAGAATGCCATATAGTGAAAATCTCTTGAAACATATTTTACAAATAAAAGGTGTTTCCTTTGTATGTGTATTCAAGTGTGTTTTCAGAGTACAGCTGTATGAAAATCCTTTGGAACATATTTCACAAACAAAAGGTTTTTCCCTTGTATGGCTGCGCAAATGTATTTTCAGAGATTTACTTTGTGAAAATCCTTTGGAGCAAATTCTACAAACAAACGATTTTTCATTTTTATGAGTCCACAAGTGTTCTTTCAGAGTAGCACTTTGTGAAAATCTTTTGGAGCATGTTTCACAAACAAACGGTTTTTCCTTCGTATGGCCCCGCATGTGTCTTTTCAGACTACCACTTTGTGAAAATCCTTTGGAACATATTTCACAGATAAAAGGTTTTTCCTTTGTATGCGTGCGAAGATGTTTCATCAGGTTACCACTGAATGAAAATTTTCTGGAGCATATTTCACAAGAAAAAGACTTCCCTGTTGCTGGACAGTGAATCTCAGGCAATGACATTTTCTTTAGAGAAAGTTTTTATTTTCATATAACTTTGAAGATAAAATGTCTGCATAAAATGATACTAAGCTGAAACAGGTATGTGCAGTCTCCACCGTGCAACCTAAAATGTTTAAAACAAATTCATGACATGGGTTTTATAATAAGATTAAGATTTAATGACAAATGAATAATCGTTATTGAAAGAATGAAACAATTTAAACAGCAACAAAAATAAAAGTAAGAAATATTTGTAGATATTCGCTTATGTATTAACCATTAAGAGCAAATGTGAGTTTTATTTTTTTTTAAACATGAGCAGTGCCTTCTTTAAGTCAACACATTTTTTAAATTATAAATATAATCTTTATATTATACTCATTAATTGTGTATAGTCAAGTTATATAATAAAAAAAATATGATTGAAAAACACAAATTGATTAGAAATAATGTAACAAAATAATTGAAAAATATGGTTGACATTTGTTGCATTACAAATTAAAAAAAAAATCAAATTGGTAAAAAGAATTTGAATTGAAATGAAAAGAATTGGTCCTATTTAGCAATTATATCTGCAGTTACAAAGAGCTTAGATACATCACATTTGCTTTGTGTATAACATTGTAAGAATCTTAAGATATATTCTACACAGATGTTTGATTAACTATAATAATAATGAAAGACGGTGAAAAAATTTTCAAATTTTCAAATTCAAACACAGGTTTAACACTGAAGAATGATAGGAAAGAGGCTAAATAATATGCATTTAAACACAACTATTCTCAAATTTATAATTTCTTTACAGTAAACATGTTACATTATACCTCATGTTTTCTCTTAAAGAATGGAAAGATCAATAATTTACAAGACTTGAATTTCATTTTTTTAAAAAGATTCTATCTGTCAACATTTGCGTGGATAAGATGTGTTCAAGAAAGACAGAAAATTATCTTTTACTCTGCATTTAATATAATACTAGTCGCCCTTGGCGATCATTTTGGTTTCCCTTAAATGAATGCTAAACATTGCATCATAATACTTTTTGGCAAAATTTAATTTACTTGCTCAATTCTTTGCCAAATAAGGAAATTATGCTGGAGAAATAAAGAACTCGCTATTTTTATACTAGCCGTGCACAGGTGATAAACCGCCAAACAATGTTCCTGTGGCTGTTTTCGTATTTCATTAATTTAATTTAAAATATAATATTTTCATTGATTTAATTTATAATACATAAATTTAATATTAAATTGAAACCTTTAAAATCCATTATTTCTATTTATTTCTTTTTTTTCTAAGTAAAAAAGAACAAGAAAACAAAAATCATAACATTTTGAAGCTCCATAATTGCAGCGAAAGAGAGAAATGTAAATAAACCCAATTCATCTCGTTCTAAATCCTGTCAAAGGACTTTTACAAAATAACCGATGAGATGCGCTTCATTCGGGTGTTGCGATTAAACATTTAACAAATAACCGCGACTTCTGTGCTATGTATGATAGCATAATATATACAGAGAGAGATGCTTAAAAGAAGTAAAAATATTAAAATGCGGTGAACAAGCAAAGCAAAATTGACAGTTTTCATATCAACAATTAATAAAATTTAAATCATTGCATTCTTTCTTTATATGATTCATTTCATAGCTTATCAAACATATTTCTTTTTTCTAAAAATTGCTTAAATTTCTTAGATGAGAAAAATGACATCAGTGCACGTCTCTGGGATAGTAATTCTGCAAATTTGCCCATTTAACCATTTACCTCTGAATTTTTTCCTTTATTAATTTAAAAAAAATTGGTTTTTTCATGGATGAAACCAATTTTACAAAATCTTTTCATGACTGCAAATATATATATATTTCGAAATGAGTATTAAATGTTTGTTAGTACCAAATCGTTGAAAAAAGAATATTTAGTTTAAATAAACTTTCATTCCATTTTATCCTTAAAAAAAAAAAAATATTCCTCCTTTAAAGAAAGACACGAGTGAGGCTCCATGCTCACTCCCATTAATTTTATTCAAGCATTTTGTGCTCACTTATTGCATGTAAATAAATTTTATCTAAGTGTCATTTATATATATTTTTATGCATGTATTTGACAAATTGTGCAAGAACTTCATACAAATTAAAAGTGTCTAAAATTTTTAACTCTCTGAAAAAATGTAGTTTTCATCTGATATTCTTATTAATTCCTAAAATACTCCAGCGATTTGTTAAATAAAAACATTTTTTGTGAAAGCAGAAACACAAGATCCCATGTCGCAGACGGTTTTTACAAAAATTAATAAGTTAAAAAAAATTCTGAAATTTTTTTATTTCTCAAAATTATAAAAAATTTAGACGCAGAAAATAACTGTCAGTCATAAATCTTGAGCATAATTCGGTGAATATGGATTTCAAATTTCATCAAAATCGGTCGGGTAGTTTCCGGGAAAACGGGTCTTAAAGCTCGAATATTTCAGCGCACAGTTTTTGACTTTGGGATTTTGGGGGATCCAGGACACAAAAATTTTCAAATTTTCTAAAACAATTTTATTCCATTAAATATTTGACATTTTTCTGCTTAAAATGACATTTAATTCATGTTTCTATTCTAAGTAGAAGAGGAAATATTATTTTTTTTTATAGTTGTGTTAAGGCTTGTTTTCAAAATCTAGCATTCAAGGAGTGTTTGTACTGAAACGACTTGTTGAGAAAATGCGTTTTCTATGATGATGGATTTTTTTCTCTATTTCTCGTATTTAAATTGTCATACGATAAATGGGTCAACCTTGGAACAAGTCTTTTCCAATTTTTTAACTTTAATTTTGATTTAGTAAGTTTGAAAAAAAAAATATTTTTTTTAACAGAGTTACATTTTTTTTATCAATGTTTATGTTTAATATTTTAAATTCTTTAAATTAACAATTTTTTAAAAGATGAATCAAAAATTTTTATATTTTATTTCATTAAATTTTAGTGAAATAATATTGCGAAATATAACGATTTTATACTACACCACCTTTTTTTTTTATAAAAAATTAAAAAATATGCACGAGAAACTTTATCATGTGATTCTGCTTACAATAAGTATAATTAACCATCATAAAAAACACAAAGTTTTAAATAAATGAATAATGCTTATTTTAAAATGTGGACCTCCTCAATAAATTTAAGTTGTGCAAATGAAGATGAATGCAGCTTTTCAAATTATATTGAATTTCTAAATAGAAGAATCCCTTTCTGCTTAAATCTAAATAGGGGAGAGTGGAGAGTTATGGTACACTTTTTATAAAAGTGAGAAAATCAACTTTGTTTGATACACAAAAACAGTTTTCATTCATAGAATGCAAGACGAAAAATTTTTTAATGTCCTTGAACAATATAAAAACACAATTTTCAGAAATAATTTAATAATTAAAGATATTGTAAATTTTAAAATGTGTCCCGTACCTCCCCACTAACAGGAAGATGTAGGGCAGTTATAAAACAATGTATTATAAGACAAAAATAGTCCAGTATTGTCTATATACACTGCTCAAAAAAATTAAAGGATATTGCAGTTTTAGGTGGATTTTGTATCCCAGATAGATGATTTTGTATCATCTATCTGGGAAACTTTTTAGCTGATTGATACATGGTCGACAGACATAGTAGGTTATATGAGAATAAATTACACATGTTTGGCAGAAAAAAATGCATTTTATTGCGCATTTGTGTACAAAAGAAAAAAAAACACAATTGTGCATATGAGAAAAAAAGAATAAGAAAAGGTGTTTTCTTCAAAGAAAATCATTTTCAGTAGAGGGTATGGTTTCCATGGACGGCCAGCAACGTTGAACACCTTTGAGACATGGACTCAATGAGGCTATTAATGACGAGTTGGGGTATTCTACCCCACTCTTCCAGAAGAGCTCTTTCCAGTTCTTGGAGAGTTTGTGGGGATTGTTGGCTGCCAGAAACTCGTCTTCCTAGAGCATCCCAAACGTGCTCGATTGGATTCATGTCTGGAGAACACGCTGGCCATTCCATTCGAACGATTCCTTCCTCGAAAAGGAGATCCTCCACCAGGTTTTCACGATGTGGCCTGCAGTTATCGTCCATTAAAATGAAGTTATTTCCGATTGCTGCAGCGTAAGGGCCTACAATAGGTCTGAGGATCTCATCCATATATCGGCGACCAGTCAGAGCTCCATCTCGAATGATGTAGAGGTCAGTGCGCCCGTCAATGGAGATGCCACAATGCACCAACACTCCTCCACCGCCAAATCTGACACTTTCGTGCACGAATGCAGGATTATTCCTACTGCCACGGTCCCTCCAGATGAAAATACGCCTATTATCCGGATGCACAGAAAAACGGGACTCGTCAGAAAAAAAGAATATTGCTCCATTCATTTTTACTCCAGTTGACATGCTCGGTTGCCCACTCCCTGCGGTCGCGACGATGCCTTGATGTTAATCTAACACATACCATCGGTCGGCGATCATACAGACCTACAGCATGGAGCCGGTTTCGGACAGTGTGAGTTGAAATCGTGGTGCCTATAGCCGAGCGAAGGTGTTGTTGGAGAAGAGTAGCGTTCATGTTTCGGTGTCTCGGAGATGTTAACGCTAAATACCGATCTTCATTGGGCGTTGTTGCCCGTCTACGACCTTGCCCTGGTCTTCGGCCTGCACATCCACTCTCCAAAAGACGGTTCCAGATCCTGGAAATGACACTTTGTAACACTCCAATGGCTTGCGCTACTTCGGCTTGAGTTTGGCCCCCTTCTAACCTACCAACAATTCTCCAAGCTTCTGAATCTGTCAAATGACTTCGCTGAGACATCGTACTCATCGAAACAAAGCAATCACTGAATGCCGATCATCCTTGTCTTCATTCCCTTTTATCCAGTTGAAAGTCAAATTTCATTCGCTGCCGCTGAAGCGACGTTTTTGACGTCGAACTCAAAATTTGCATACTCCACAGTTTGAAAACCAGAAAAATTTGCATTTGTGATTCTCTTCTTCTATTTTCGGAAGAAAAAAAATTTCGTTTATATCTTTATTTTATATAAAACTTCAAATATCCTTTAATTGTTTTGAGCAGTGTATATAATATTATAAAGAATTCTGGTTAATAATTAAAATAGCAAATAAAGCCTTTGTGCAAAAATGTTTAAAGATAGAAAACCAACGATTATAAATGCACAAATAAAGTATGAGAAGGTAGCAAACAGCTATTTCGAATCTACTATCGAGATTCTTCATCAGTGCAAAACTCAGCGAGCTAAAAAGTAGCAAAACTGAGCAAAGAGACAGAGAGACGCAGGCTTATATACTCGCTATGGGGACAATCCCGCCTAAAGAAAAGCAACCAATGAGAAGAAAGCAGCCAAAACAACTGGGTGGACAAGTAGCAACATCTATCGGGGAACAAGTAAAACAAAAACTAAAAGCGAGTGAAAAAAGTATTAAATTAAAGATTTCCAAATACTTGGAAAATAAGGAGTACTAGATACGTCATTGACTAGGGAGTGAGAATTTTTTATGATGTGGTAAGCTTCCCAAAAATCAAGATCAAGAATGGAAGGACATTTATGGATGATGGTGGCTGAAGAAAAGTTAAACTTATGTTGTGAAGACCAACAATGTTGAGCAATAGAGGAACGTTTAAGCTCTTGATTTTTGACATACCTTTTATGTTCCATTAAACGAAATCTGAAAGCACGTTTAGTCTGACCAATATAAGAAAGACCACATTGGCAAGAAATTTGGTAAATACCCCAGTTATCTAAGCGATCAATGGGGTGCTTAAGATTTGAAAAAGCAATTTTATTAACAGGAGAAAAAATAACATTGAAATCAAACCTTTTTAAAATTTTAGCAACTTGCTGAATAATTTTAGGGGAAAAAAGCAAAACAACCAAAGCACTGGAGTTCGAATTAAAGTTTTTTCTTTCAGATTGGGTAGAATTTGTCAAATTTCTACGAATTGAATCTATAATATCAGGGGAATAACCACGATCAACAGCAATAACTTTTAGATAATTAAGTTCATCACTGAGTAACTGAGAAGTTGAACAAATATTGGAAGCCCGAAAAACAAAAGTTTTAAAAGCTGCAACTTTCTGGTTAGGATGATAAGAAGAATGTCTGTGAGGTGGAAGACTGACCGCAAAAGGTTTGCGAAAGACAGTAGTCTGAAAATTATCTTCACTGCGAATAACAAGTACATCCAGAAAAGACAGGCAATTGTTCGATTCAGTTTCAAAAGTAAACTGAATGCAAAAATCAATAGAATTCATGACAGAGAGAATATGATTTATATCTGAATTCACTTCAACTAAAGCATAGATATCATCTACGCAACGAACATAGAACGGAAATTTTAAGACTTCAAACAATTTTATTTCACAATAATGCATGTACAAATCGCATAAAGTCGGACTAAGAGGATTACCCTAGCCAAACCGTCAATCATATGAAAGAAATTCCCGTTAAATACAAAAGTATTTTGAGATAAGCAAGCACGAGTTAGATGAATAAGCTCCTCCATTTCGAAAAAGGAAATTCACAGAGCCTTTTGGCAATCTAAAGCACCTTCGACAGGAACATTAGTAAATAATGATTTAACATCAAAAGAAACCATCATGTGGCCTTGTGGCTTAAAACTGTGAAGTTTCTTAGTAAATTCAAAAGAATTCTAAACAGTGAAAGAATTACTGCTTGAGAGAGGAGAAAATATGGAAACAAGATATTTTGCAAGTTTATAAAAAGCCGTATCAATACTGGAAACAATGGGTCTAAAAGGAATGTCAGGTTTTATGGACCTTTAGGTAAAGCATAAAACCTGGCACAATGAGCAATTGAAGGGATAAGAGACCTCTTTAATATAGCAGGAATAATGTGAGAAGACTTAATGGCAGATTTGATAGTATCAATTTCATTGGAGGAAGGGTCTTTGTGGATATCCACATAGGGACCATCATTAATTAATTTATGGGATTTTTCTAAATATGAAGACTTGTCGAGAACAACAATCTGACCACCTTTGTCAGCCTAAGTTATGATCAAATTCGGATCAGAACAGTAACTTTTAAGACAACGTTTAACTGAACTATCAAGATTTGGCTTATAAACATTCGAATTGAAACCTACAGTATTGGCAATGAGATGCCTAACAGACTCTTTTTGAGAAGGAGAAATAGCGCTATGCTTAAAGGCTCTTTCAATTGGACCAATCAGACAGGGTACCGAAGGAGAGACAGAAACAGAGAAATTGTTGTTTAATTTTAGAGCATTTAGCTGATTATTACTTAAAGCGGCACTAGAAATATTGACAACAGCATTTTCGTTAACAGTAGGTAAATTTATAGAGTTGTTGGCGAAAGAATTATTACAAAGCTTATTAAATTTCCTTTTTAGAACTGCGCAATGAATCGATGAAGCTTTGAGGACTCTATTCCATGAAATTAGGTCTATAGAATCAAAATCAGGAGAAGAATTACCAAGAGAGATATGTAAGTAATATAATTCGCGCTCTATATGAGCAATTTTCTGGCGAGTCTCTTGAATCAAAGCTCTTAAAAGAGCTAATTTAGATCGAAATAAGACCTTATTAAACCTACTTGAATTAAATAGATTACAACGTATTGAAATGAATCTAGGGATCACTTTTTTGCGTCTACAGTCACGTAGAAAATGTAAGTGCTCCAAAAACCTATACTTTTTCAGTCGTAAACTACAAAATCTATTGATTTCTGACATAGCAAAGAGAAGAAAAATAAAAACAGCGATAGTGGAATCAAGGCTCGTTGGCGCCAAATACATTAAAATAGCCAATAAAGCCTTTGTGCACAAATGTTTAACGATAGAAAACCAACGATTATAAATGCACAAATAAAGTATGAGAAGGTAGCTAACAGCTATTTCGAATCTACTATCGAGATTCTCCATCAGTGCAAAACTCAGCGAGCTAAAAAATAGCAAAATTGAGCAAAGAGACAGAGAGACGCAGGCTTATATACCCGCTATGGAAACAATCCCGCCTAAGAAAAGCAACCAAGGAGAAGAAAGCAGCCAAAACAACTGGATGGACAAGTAGCGACATCTATCGGGGAACAAGCAAAACAAAAACTAAAAAGTACTCCTTATTTTCTAAGTATTTGGAAATCTTTAATTTAATACTTTTTTTCACTCTCTTTTTAGTTTTTGTTTTGCTTGTTCCCCGATAGATGTCGCTACTTGTCCACCCAGCTGTTTTGGCTGCTTTCTTCTCATTGGTTGCTTTTCTTTAGGCGGGATTGTGCCTATAGCGGGTATATAAGCCTGCGTCTCTCTGTCTCTTTGCTCAGTTTTGCTATTTTTTAGCTTGCTGAGTTTTGCACTGATGAAGAATCTCGACAGTAGATTCGAAATAGCTATTTGCTACCTTCTCATACTTTATTTGTGCATTTATAATCGTTGGTTTTCTATCTTTAATCGTGGTTGATAATGTCTGTGCTAGAATATCAAATTCCAGTATTTAATGGGAAACTGCTAGTTAATGGGAAATCTACACTGGAAATAAAATTCAGGATTATTAATCTATGATGACATTTAAAAATTGTCAATTCAATTGATTAATATTTTAAAGTAAATTAATATTTTTCTATGTACTAATTAATATTCTACACTTTAAACATATTTTCAAATCAGCAATTTACACTCATCTTATTAAAAAGAAAGATTTAGACTTATCCCTTCTTCCCTTTTCCGACGTATCTGATTACCGCCTCTACCTTCTTTTCTGTTAAACTTCTTGTATAAACAGGAATGCTGCTTTTAGGCACGGTTTAAGTTATAAATAACATACCATATAATGTTCTATAAATAGGGAAACTATTACATCTACGCATAAAGATATATAATTTGAATATGATATACGCATATACGCATAAAGATATATGATATACGCATTAATATAAAAAAAGCCTAAAAAGTATATGAAGCAATAGTACTTTTGATTTTTGAAATACTTTTCTTTATGCAATTGCAAGCTTAAGATGATCAGCAACATTTTATAACTGAAAATTGAGGTACTATTTTTTTCATCTAATACATAATTGATGAAATGTTTAGAATGAAGCATAAAGAGAAAAACCTACTGTGCCATTGCACCCCACTTTGCCCTACAGGTTTTTCATTAGTGTGATAAATTTGGTATGTCATAGAAAAACAAATGGAATCTCTTTTGTTGTATTTTCATTTAGTAGAATACATAAAAAGTACTAGTAAATGCCACTGTCAAAAACACTTTTTTAAAAATAAATCTGGTGTCATTTTTATTTTATTTATTGCATACTTAGAATTTCAAGCAAATTTTACCGTTTCAAAAAGTAAGCGTATTTTCTGTTCATTACTTTTGTCACTCCATTTTTTTTAAAATATAAAATGTTTTGCGGATCGCATCATAAAGAAACAATTCTTCTATACTCTGGTTTGAACTTCATACCAGCATAATCTGCTGAAAAAAATAAATAAGAAAGATGATATTGTACTGAAAGATAAGTGCTGCACTTATTTAAAGACTTACATTAGATGACAAGGTTCTATTTAACACGTGAAAAAACATAGAATTCCTTTTTCCAAGTCAAAGTCATGTCGTTGCATACCAAAAGGTGCACGAATACAGGATCTGATAACGAAATTCCCGTTGCCAATAAACTTTTAACAAAATGAGTCGCTAATCAATGAGAAATTTAAAACAGGTGAAACAGAAAATAGGTTCTCATGAATATCTTACGTAATCAGATTCTTCGCGCGCTGCTCACAAAGAATGATGGAATTTCGAATGTTATTAAAAAATATATAGATAAAATATATAAGAAAGAAATGGAAGAATAAAATTAATAAATGGAGTTTTAGAGAAAATGTTACTTTTAGTAGATTAAGGTTATTTAGAATAAGAAAATAAAGAATGCTTAGATTAAAGATATGATTAAAGTATAAATATGTTGAGATATTATTAAAAGACAGCTGAAAATTTAGAATTATAAATATTTAGGAATAATTAATTTATAATTAATATGAAATTTTTTATTATTACATGTATATATATTATATACATATACAGGGTGTCCACTCTCCGTTGGCATATGACTAATTCTTAGACTGTAGCTATAGATACACAGTTCTAATTACAAAAAATTTTAAAGAATTAAAGAAATATTTTAAAAGCAATTTGGATCAGTACAAAACATGTCTTAAAAATTAAGAAATTAAATTTTTTATATGGTGTTACTGTTCTATAATTTATGTTTTGTTAAATTTTCCTCTTACACTTACAAGTAAAACTGAAAAAGTTCCGTTGTTAAACAATTAAAATTGATCGATTAATAACAGTTTAAAAGTGTTTAATAATTAATTGTATTCAAACATCAATCTCTATGTTCTTAAACCTTTACGTGGGGGCAGCATCTGTCCAAAAATACATTGCAAGCCGGACAGATGCCGCCACAGCCCCCGCGTAAATGTTAATATATACTGCGGATCGATGGATGATTAAAATTATCCATCATTTTCATCATCACGTGCCATGCGGTTGCCGGCTAATGACATTCGACAACATGATTCATTAGAGGAAAATTATCAGGCAGGGTAGCTTTGATGGAAGAGCAACAGCCCGGTACGCTGTACATCCAGATTGGATACTTGGCCCGGCTAATTTTTCACTCCATTGTGTTTCTGTGTATCTTAATGTATACTTACCTTTAATAAATAATTAATTGTATTCAAATGTTAATTTCTAAAATCTAGAATAATATTATATTTTATCCATAATTTAAACTAACGTAAGCTTAATAGCAGCACTGTTGTTTATGCGAGTAGTTTAACATAAAAGAATGTAGTGGGCAGACTGGGACATGCCAGCAAACGGAGGAATGGAACAAGTTGAATACCTTCTTTTGAATAGGATAAATATAAATGACTAATATTAAGTAAATATTTTAATAATAAAAAGAATATTGCACAGAAACTAACAATATTGAGCTCACAGGCTCTGCATACTAATTTTATATTAAAGACTTCTTATTATATTTTAAAGGTATAATGCCCTTCGAAAGACAAATGAATGGGGGAAATTCCCCCCTCCATTTTCCTTCTTTAAATTTAATCTTTGAACCCTCAAAACTAATCAGGGATACACTTTATCGTATAATATACACCCGGGAGCAGAATCGGCGCAGCGCTGCAACGCATGTCGCAGTCTGTTGGGAAGGTCTGCAGATTATTTTTCAACTGTTAAAAATTTAGCAGAAATTAAAAAATGTCGATCCTAAATTCAAAAATTCGGACATAAAATGTTTCAAGAATTTCGATAAATAATGTTCGAAAAGAAATCAATTTCGTCTAGATTGCGAAAAACAAGCGAATTTCGTCCAAATATTGCGAAAAAACGGCAAATTTTGTCAAAAAAATCACGAAAAAATGCCAAATTTCTTTACAAGATCGCTAAAAAATGGCAAGTTTATTCAAAACTTCGCAAAAAAGCAAACTTCGTCAAAAGATCACGAAAAACGGGCAGTTTTCGTCAAAAAATCCAAAAAATCGCAAAAAAGGAAAATTTCTTCTAAAAATCCTAATAAAACGGAAATTTTCTTCAATAGGTCATGAAAAACGGCAATTTTCGTCAAAAATAACGAAAAAACGGCACATTTCTTCAAAAGGTCGCGAAAAAAGGCAGTTTTCGTGAAAAGATTGCGAGAAAACGGCAGTTTTATTACAAAACAACGGCAAATTTCTTCGAAAAATTGCGAAAAAAATGGCAAATTTCATCAAAAAATCAAGAAAAAACGGAACATTTCTTCAAAAAATTGCGAAAAATGGCAAATTTCTACAAAAAATAGCGAAAAAATGGCATTTTTTGTTTAAAAAAATCACGAAAATACTGCAAATTTCTTAATAAAAATCCCGAAAAGTCGCAAATTTCTGCAAAAGATCACAACAAATGGCAAATTTCTTCAAAAAATCGCAATAAACGGCAAATTTCTTCATTGATCACTTAAAAACGGCAGTTTTCGTCGAAAAATCATGAAAAAACGGCAAATTTCTTCAACAGATCATAAAAAACGGCAAATTTCGTCAAAAGATCGCGTATAAACGACAGTTTTCGTGAAAAGATCGCAAGGAAACGGTAGTTTTCGTAAAAAGAGGATGGAACAACTGCAGATTTCTTTAAAAAATCGCGAAAAAAGGGCAAATTTCATTAAAAAAATCACGAAAATACGGAACATTTCTTCAAAATATCGCGAAAAAATGGCAATTTTTAAATAAAATATCACTAAAAAGAGCATTCTTTAAAAAATTACGAAAAAACTGCAAATTTTTTCGAAAAAAAATTACGAAAAAACGGCAAATTCATCCAAAAGGTCGCGAAAAAACGGTAAATTTCTTTAAGATATCATGACAAAGCGGCAGTTTTCGTCAAAAGATCGCGAAGAAAACGGCAGCTTTCGTCAAAAGATCAGGACAATTTGCAAATTTCTTCAAAAGATTGCAAAAAATTACAAATTTATTCAAAAGATCTCGAAAAAAACAGCAGTTTTCTTCAAAAAATCGGAAAAACTTCAAATCTTGTCAAAAAGAGTGAAAAAAATGCAAATTCCGCCAAAAGATCGCGAAAAATGACATCTCGTCAAAAGATCGTGAAAACCCCGCAAAATTTGTCAAATGGGAGCCTTCCCCCTCTTTCAGACAATGTATGAGATGTTAAAAAATTTGAGAACAAAGGCAACTTCTTTTTAAATGTATACTTTTATGTCTACTACAAATACTTGAGAGGTTTAAGTGCATATTGTGTAATGCGAGGGACTGGTCTGCAGACTGTTTTTACTACGCTTTTATTAACTTCACCTGTATGTTTGTGAATTTGTAACTTTCCTTATTTTATGTATGTTTACCGATTACTCCGAAACCATGCAACCGATTAACTTGGTTTTGGTGTTAAATGAAAGACGATGCTCTCGAATTGGTACCACTTCAGTTTCATCGAAATTGGTTCAGTACTTTTTTAGTAATTAGGCAAAAACTAATAAAATTAGTGATTTTTCCCTAATTAAAAGTGTTGAATACGTTCACTGAATGGAGTGTAGACAGCATGGCCGAGCGGTCTAAGGCGCCGGATTGAAGCTCTCTTTTTCGAAAGAGATTGTGGGTTCGAACCCCACTCCTGACATTATTTACATCTATGTAAAATAAAAAAAAAAATTCCGTATTACAATTTTTATTTTTAACCGGCTTTAGAAAAGGAAGAGGAAGTTATCAATTCGACGCGTATGTACTTTTTTTCTATGTATGTTCACCAATTACTCAGAAGTTATCCAACCGATTAATTTGGTTTTTGTATTAAATATAAATATAGATTAAAAAAAACTAAAAACCACGCTTTTAAAGTAATCAAACTAAAAAGTGAAAAATAATTCGTCCTATAAGCTGAAAACGAAAATAGACGAAAAATACTATATTACTATAAAATCATTGTTATTATAGAAATCAATTAATAAGAAATAAATAAAATTATCGTGTAAAAAAAGCGTGGGGTGCTTCTTAAGAACTGATAGGTGGAGCATGGTAGATGGAGCACCCCACGCTTTTTTTCCACGATAATTTTATTTATTGCTTATTAATTGATTTCTATAATAACAATGATTTTATAGTAATATAGTATTTTTCATCTATTTTCATTTTCAGCTTATAGTACGAATTATTTTTCACTTTTTAGTTTGATTACTTTAAAAGCGTGGCTTTTAGTTTTTTTAAACTATATTTATTTTAGTTTTTACTTGTGTTACTGCAGAAAAAATTTCTGCTGCTGGGAATAAACATATATATGAAATTGGAGACAACTCGGATAATTTTGCATAAAAATCCATTCATATAATTTAACAGGAGTTATTTTCCATTCTTTCCTTCATACTTAACCATTACACCTCCAAAACTATTCAGAGATTCATCTTATCAAAAAAAATTCTACTTCCAAATTTGAAACTAAATAGGATAATTCTGTATAAAAACGCATTTATCTAATTTAAGGGGTTATCGTACGTTCCCCTTTTTATGCTTAAAAAAAGAAAAAAAAAGAAAAAAAAAACAACTAATCAGTGAAACGTCTTTTCATTATGAACCTGTATCCAAAAATTAAAGCATATTGATTAATTCTGCATGAAAAAGTATTTACCTAAATTATGATGCATAGTGTCCCTGTTTGTACTTATACAAAGAATTCCTGAAACAAATCAGGGAAGCGCCTCATCAGAATGAATGTTTATCCAAAATATAAAGCAAATCACATAAAAAAGCCCTTAACCTAAATTAAGGGAGGGGTTACCTCCATTTTCTCCCCTCGTACAGTTATCTAATGAATACCCAAGATTATTCATGGAGGTGCTTCATCTGATCTTATATCTAAAATTTAACTGAAATCTACACGAAAATCCCATTTATCTACTTTAAGAGGGGGAGGTTAGCCCCCATTCCCCTCTTTATACTTATCCAATGAAATCCCAAAACTAATTATGCAGGTGCCATTACCAGAAAGATCTTTTGTCTAATATTTGAATGAAATCTGATAATTCTGCATAAAAAAACCTATTTATCTAAATTAAGGGGGGAGATTAACCCCCCATTCCCCCTCCTTATACTTATCCAATGAACTCCCAAGACTAATCATGGAAACATCTCATTAGTAGGATCCAATATCTAAAATTTAAAAGAAAGCTGATAATTTTGCATGAAAAATCCATTTATATAAATTAACGGGAGGGGTATTATCCTCTTGTTCCCCCGCTTATGCTTACCGAATGAACTCTAAAATTTAATCAATGAAATGCCTTATCAGAATAAACCTATATCCAAAATATAAAGTAAATGAGATATTTTTAGCATGAGTTATCGAGCTACGCACGTACATACATGCAAGACGGACAGACACATCAGCTCTCTGGTTTTAATATACTGTGAGCTAAAAAGCCTGAAATTTAAAGCGAAATAACCAAAAGAGTGGATGGAAAATATTTTAAAACTTAGGCCAGAGATATAAAATAAACAACGAAAGAAAGCAAAAAATAAAAAAATAGAGATAGTGCTTAGTTTTTAAAAACTTCCAGTGATCTAAATGCTGGAATTTGATATTGTGATGCAGATATTCATCTTCTCCCAATATCATTGAACATCAAAAATTTGTAATGTTGGAAATTGATGATCTAATGATAATGTTGACATTATGGTGTAAATGATTGTGTTCTCGTTAAGTATTGTGCCAAAAAAGCAGATATAAAATAGGCATAATTGAAGCTCCAGTGAACAATTTAGGTTAAAATATACAATTTTTATGGAAAAAAAAAAAAAAAAAGAATGAAAACTGGAGATTTGATTTTCTTTGAATACTTGATATAAGTTGTGTTAAGAAAACTGCCATTCTGTTAAAATTGCCAGCTCGATAAATGATTGAAAAGATAGTCTGGTTCTATTTGCATTTTAAATAGATTTATTAAACGCACAATCTTTGTTAGATTGTACATATAGTCAATATTAGATTATTTGTGCCTTATTATACTTTTTGTCCCATGCTTCCCTATTTGTAGGGGGGGGGGGGGTTATTGGACACATTTTAAAACTTAAAATTCTCTTGATTATAAAATTGGTTTTTGGATGTAATGCTTTCATATGGTTGAGAGATATTAATAAATGTTTTATCTTGTAATAGCTGCGTTGCCCAGTCCCTTAATATTCAAAAATGAACCTGAAATTTGTAATACAAAATGTCATAAAAAAGAACCAATCGGTTACGGTGCCATTTATCATAAATGCTGCACACACATAGCAAAAAAAAAGGGGGGTAGGTCTGAAATCTTTTGATATCACATTCTACCACCAGCAGGCAAATTTTTTCTTAACAAAACAGTTTCTGGACTTAAGAAAGATATGTGATGAAATTGTTAATCAAAAACAGGGGTAAGTACACTTTTAAAATTTTTATTAAATAAGTATTATTTGTCCCAGCATTGTGAAAAATTCGCATCTAAAACGGTACGGTTTCAAATATTTGAACACCCTCCCTAAATAATTATTGCCGCCCCCTAACCCCAACAATACTCTTTAAAATCTATATTATGTGTTATAAACTACTAGAAATTGCTATATTAAATAAGCAATATTTATCCCAGGCTTAGTGAAAAGTCTGTATTTGAAATGAAAGAAAATGGTACAATTTTAATTATTTGACCGCTCCCCCCAAAAAATCTTCGCCCCATGTTTGATGCTCACTACTCTTTAAAATAATTACCGTGCGTTATAACTTATCCGAAAGCTCCAAAATGATCATTTAGAGGTTTTTTTTTTTTTTTTTAATTTTCATTAATTTGTGTGTCAGCATTTCTTTTCTTTTTTTCCAAAATCAACATTTTTATTTAAAAAAAAACTTGGATTTTTATAAATTTAGATATTATTAAACAGCATTTAATAAATAGTTGAATATAATAATATTGCTTGATGCATAACTTTAAAATCTCTAAATGATGTAGGGGAGAGGGGGGCTAGTGTGGACATTGGGTTCGTGTAGACATTCAAAATAACAATTTAAATAATGTAGAAAAAATTACTAAAAAATTTACACAGACTGACAACAATGTACTCCATACCAAGCAAAAATTTAGTGGCAAAGGGTTAAAAAGTTTTTGAATAGTTGCAAGAAGTTTAATTTTATGCAAGAAAAGTTAAAATAAGATTTATTTTTCATTTTTGCAGCACAAAGAATTTAAGTTTAAAATCCAATAAACAAGTTGCTATAAGACAATTGTGACTTGTCTTTTTTATTTCTATAACATCCATTAAGATATTAAAATTGGTTAAATGAGTATAACTGAAGAATAACTTCAGAATGGGGTTAGTGTAGACACGCTACTAGGGGTTAATGTAGACAGCTTATTACCCTTCATAACTTGTATTTTAAGTACTAAATTTATTATAGTGTAAAGATTTACAGAAAGTATATTAACTTACAAATGCAATGACTACATTAAACATCAAATAAGACTATGCTCCATATAAATTAGGATATGTGTAGAAATTTTCATCAAATCACTTCAAGCAGAAATTTGAAATTTTTTCCTTTGCTATTTTTTTTTTTAATTCGCCAATTTTGCATTTTTAGAGGATTAATTTTGCCTTAATTCAATAAAATAGAATATACATTTTTTTTCTATGTTGGTTAGCAGCATAAGAGATATCACTTGTTACATTATTATAAACTAACCCCATCGTCAATAACTCTTTGATGTTGCAATCTCTTGCCTGTAATGATTGTATGATGGCAAATCCTAGGAAGAGTATTTATATCTATAAGATTGCTTTTTTAGTTGGAAAAGCATATTTTTCCACACTTACACCTAAAAATAAAGCATATAAACTATATGCCAGGGATATTTATATTCAATCAACAAACATTTTATAATGAAAATGAATTTGCATAAATTTATGTCACTGATCATTCAGAACCTCCAGTTATTTCTGATTTCCAGCTTTCACTTACAAAGGAAAGAGAAGGCACTCTTAGCAGCAATGTTAGCTCAACTTTATCATGTAAATTGTAAAACAACCTTCAATTTAAACCACTTTTGATCAAGAAAATGTTTCTGATAGTAAAGAAGTAAACACAATTATTTGGCCCATAGTGATTATATTCCTGAATCTGTGAGACCATTTTCAACCCTAATAAATCACAAAAAAAAGTTATAATTAAAGTGAAATTTATAACTTATACTCAACTCTTGAGTAAAAAAAAAAAAAAAAGTTACTAATAGAAACACAGGAGAAAAAAGCAACTGTAAGCAACAACAAGGAAAAATTAGAATTTTCAAAGAACACATACATACACACAAAAATCCTAAAACAGAAAGACATCTAAAATTCAATGATATAAAAGAAGATTAAAAAAAAAGGTAAAAAAGTATTTTAGTCATTTAAAGGATGAATGAGATAATGTTCAATAAATTTATGTTTAGTGAAATTCTGAAAGATAAATAATATTGTATATTTTGTAGGCAGAGTTGAAAGTGTAAATGGTTTTAGTGTCTATGATGTTGTAATTCTGCAGAAAAAAAAGATCCAGCATATCATTTTATTTCTCTTGATATGAAAAATAATTCCCAAATTAAAA
The DNA here is from genome assembly GCA_964019185.1 of Maratus speculifer. Lineage (NCBI taxonomy): Eukaryota > Metazoa > Arthropoda > Arachnida > Araneae > Salticidae > Maratus > Maratus speculifer. Next base: position 19,590,771 of record OZ025303.1, on the reverse strand, counting down.
ATGAGAAAAAATTAAAAAAAAAAAAACCATTACAAGTTGTGATTGTTGGTGTTACTTCTTTCTCCATAAACCTTTTAGACTGTAACTTAAACCTAGAAATTTAGATAATAGCAATAATTGTTAAGGAATATTTATAAAAAAAATTACCTGTCCACACTAGCCCCCAACATTTTTTTTGCTTTGTTTTGTCTACACTAACCCCTACAAGGGGTAGTGTGGACACATGGATCAATGTTAAAAAATGTCAATTTTCTTATTGTTTAACTGTATTTATCATCATCTTTCCTGCATATTAATAAACAGGAAATATCATTTTTCAATAAAAGAGGGTTGAGGGTTCTGGAATTTTAAAAATGCTGTTAGAAATTTATAACATTAAATTAAATTTTTATGGCCACTCTAACACCCCCTCCCCTATTTTAAAAAATTTGACAGCGTACCAAAGAATCCTAATATAAAAATCATTTGTTTTTTCAAAAAATTTTGCTTTTAAATAGAGGAGGTCATCCAAGTAACAAATTAATAATTAATATCTAAGGTTGTAATTGAGCGACAGTGAAGAAATTTTCATATTTGAAATTAGCAAAATATTTATCATCTGGATGTATAAAAATTAAATTTATAAATTTAATATTTAAAAAAAAATTACAGGTAGTCTATAAATGGCAGTACCCACCAGCACCCAGCTGTCTAAATGCCTGTTCTTGTTATGAGATTTCTGAAAGATCTGTTTTTTTTTTTAACAGAAATAAAATGAGATTTTATAAATGGATTTTAATGAAGTTTTCAACTATTTATAAGAGTAGGAAAATGATTTTTAGAATTTCTGAAAGGTGAATTTCATCTGCATTTAGCTGTCTAATTTTTGAGTTTTTAAGCTCAGTAGAATTAAAATACAGAACTTTATAAAAAAAAAAAGCCAAGTACATGTATCACCATGGTAACTCTCTATTTACATTAATCCTTTTTCCCCTCTTCCAGTTTTCGAAGAAATATTCGGCAGTTTCATAAAAATGTATGCTTCTATTGAATTATGAGTGCTTTTCTATTCTTCTAATTTAGGAATTTTAATTAATTTCTCAACTAATTATTAGAATTTTAAAATTCTGAGGGTCAGGTACATTAGGAGAGGCCTTGGACAATCTTCACAAAAAAATTGAGCCTTGTACATGCTATAGTTTTTGCTAACTATCATAGACACACACCATCAGACAGACAGAGCGATTTGTTATTTTATTGATATAGATTCTATAAAGTGAAATTTTTATTTTGTAAAGCAAAGTTGATTTTCTTATTTTTGTGAAAAGTATCCCATTCCACCCACTCTCCTTTATGCACTGTATAAATTTCTGTTTTTAAATTATTCTTGATATTATGATATTGTTAAGCAATTTGCATATATTTTATTTTAAAAAAATAAGATTAGATGAATAATTAATTCAAAATTAATTTATTCACAATCATAATCAGAATTCTGATGGAAAGTAGTAAATCAAAAATTCTCTGACCCCTTTCAAATATTTATTCACTTCCTAAATTTTCAAATTCCTTGTTTCCTTTGGTTTTTCCTGACCTGCAAGAATCATGTATTGTAACTTTCAATATAAAATTAAGATTCTTAAACATAATAAGTATCGAAATAAAATAAGTTATATATAATGCTTTAATTTTCCTTACTTTTCACATTATAATTGAAAAAACTCAACTTGCAACATTGTAAAAAGTGCCCTCTAACATCTTCTTAAGGAGCCGCTGCAGTGAAACTCTCAAATAGCAAAATCCCATGTTAACCCTTAACTGCTGTGACAAAAATTGTCGCATAACTACTGTGAGTGGTCGGTCACACCACTTAAATCTCTTAATCTAAAGATGAATAAAATGTTAAATTAATTCTCAGAATATCATTTATATATTAAACTTTATATACAGGTCTTATAAATGAAATTGAGCTATTCAAAAGTCTCTAGAGATAGTAATAGGGTTCCAAGCGAAACAAAATTTGATTAGTAATTATAGTCAAACTAAAAATTACAAGTTAAACAGCAAAACTTTAATATCTCAACAGTCTGTGAGACCGGTAACTGCAGCCTATGTGTTAATCTATGGGAAAATTTTAAATGCAATGACTCATGAACTAATACAATTATTAAAGTATCATTTTCAATATCAGAAAATATAGGTCAGAGCAGATGATATGCATTTTTAAAAATTGTCTACGTAAATTTTAAGTATCTTTATGGAGATAATAAATTTTATTCAAATGGAAATTTCAAAGTTTATATAGACTTTTGCGTACTTAAAATTTATGGCGATAATTTTTATAAATGCATATCATCGGCATCTGATGTCTACTTTCTGATTGTGAAAATGGTATTTTAGTCGTTACATTAGGTAATGAGTCAAATGCTTTAAAGTTTTCCCATAGGTTAACATGGGATTCCATAATTGGAAAGTTTTACTGCAGTGACCCCTTGATAGATCATTAAAAAAATTAATTGTTTTGATTTACCTATAACAATAATCATCAAAATATTATGGAAAAAAAAACAAAAAAAAAAACATGCTAGATCCCTAAATGAGAAATTATTGAAATCACTTTGGATTAGTTGAATTTTTGCTTAGAACATAGTTCTTAACATAAACTACATATAATCAAAATAAATTTAAATTATTTATTTTGAATTAATTATTTTACTTATTTATTGTAATTTAATGCTTCTGTTAAAAACAAAGATTTTTTTTTTTTTTAACAATAGAACAAGAAAAGGTCCGTTTTACAATCTAAGGGCATTGATAATCATGGATTCTATGGGATCACACATTGATGACAAAATGAAAGTTTGTGCAGCTGGCCAGATGCTCTAAGAAAGATTTCGCAAAAACTTCATGTAGGAGTAAATAATTCATCTAAAAGTTTTGTACAAAACTTCTGGAAAAATAGATGATGGAAGTTTTTATTTTCATCATTATAATTTTTGGAAAAATATTAATTTTAAAACACTGAAAATTATTAATCTATGTTAATTTTAAAATAAAGTTATTTGATAATGTCTTTTCGCTTGATGTTTTTTTAATCTGAAAAATATCATATAATAAACTCCCTCAAATCCACACAGCTTGGGACCAGAGGTTGTGTGGATTCTAGGTCATTGCTTTGTTGACATACTTTTAAGTAGTAATTGGATGAATGCAGTAACGATGCAGTCAAAATTATAATAAATGATTTCAATATAATAAAATAATTAATCAATGATAAAAAGTGAGATAATTTTAAAAATGGCACTATTCTGTAGACTAATCTATAATTTAAACTATGCCTAAAAGCAGCATTTCTGTTTATACAAGAAGCTTAACATAAAAGTAGGTATAGGGATGAATGGGGCATGCCAGCAAAGGAAGGAATTGGACATGTTTGATTCATTCTTCTTAATAAGAGAGTATAACTTGTCAATATGCAAATATTTTTAAAGAGTAGTATATTAAGATGATTTTTTAATGTCATCTATGACTGACAGTCATTCTCTAAATTTCACTGAAATTTGACATTGTAGCAAAGACATTATTAACCTACAATCTTTGTTAAATTGTACAAATAGGCGATGGTAGACCATTTATGTCTTATAATTCATTGCTTCATATTAAATCACATATTAGCCTAATAGTGGGGAGATATGAGACATTTTCTGAATTTACAATTTCTTTAATGAAAAAAAAGAAAAAAAATCTGAAAATTATATTTCTATATTTTTTAAGAACATTAGAAAATGTTTGATTTTGTATTCTATAAATCGAACTTCTTGTTTTTGTGTCAAACAAAATTTATTTGCTCATTTTTGTAAAAAGGTGTCCCATTTCTCTCTACTCTCCCTATCTATATATTTAAAATTAATTATAAAATTAATAATATATTCATCTACTTCAAAATATAAATAAATAGAACTGGTGATTTTTTTTAATGCCATCTGTGACTGACGATCCTGAATTTTGCTTCCAGTGATGAAGATGTTTTCATTTTATGTTGTAGAACAGATATTTTCAACCTACAAACTTTATTAGACAGTATGTGTAGTCGACACTGGACTATCTGTGCCTTATCGTACATTGTGTTATAGCTGTCTCGAGCCTCCCTTTTAATTGGAAGGTACGAGACGCATTTTGAAACTTACAATTTCTTTAATTGTAAAAAAAAATTCTGTATATTATGTTTCGATTGTCTTCAATGACATTGGGAAATGCTTCTGCTTGCAGTCTATAAAGTGAAATTTATGTTTTTGGGCCAAATAAAGTAGATTTTCTTACTTTTATAAAAAAGTGCCCCATTCCTCCCCACACTCCCCAGAATAAATTTTCATTATTATATTGAAAAGCAAAGCCATTTGGCCTGAATCGAAAAAAAGTTCGTTATTAACATTATATGTATATTAGAGTAAAGTTTATATACTATTTGGAAATTCTGTAACCCCCTCCCTTCTAATGAACAACTAATTATGCTTAAAAAAATATGTGGTCTATATGTATGTCAATATTGACCAGGAAAATCAGTATATTCAGATTCATATGCAGTGATCCTATAATTAGACAGATTGTTTGGATAACTTACCTAAACACTTACTTTCAATGAATCATTTAGAATACTGGGGCAAAAAAAAAAAAAAAAAAAAAAAAATATCTTTGATAGCAAAGTTTTTCAGTCGAAATATTACAAACTGCTATGTTTTCACGAATACTGAAACAAGATACGTTGAACGATTCAATTTGAATGATTCTTTTGAAGAATTTCTAGCACAAATTGTAAGTAATTAGCTTTTATTTAAAATATTTATTAAAAAGATTCTTTCTGTGTATTCAAATCAATCCAGCCTTAGATTCTTGCAGCATTTTTATATAAAAAGAAATTTTTGCATCCAAGGTCGAACAAAGATAAATTTTTGCAAAAGTGTTTTTAAAGAAGTATAATTTTAAGTTTTACAGAAAAACAAAATTTTAAGCACGCTACATTATCTTATGCAAACATTACAAAAACTAGAACATATAATGATAAAAAATTTACATTTGAAGAACAAAAGTTTCATAAATAATGAAGAAAGATAAGTTAAACGAATGACTCAATTTGAATGACTCGTCCTCATCAAAATCATTCCTAATGCTTTGGACTCTGCTTTGCATAGACGGCAGATATCTCGTATGTTCGAAATGTTTTGAAGCATTTCAAGCAGAAATTAAACAATTTTTAAGTAATTAACTGTGTTTTAAAATATTTTTATGTGTATGCTGGTAAATCTGGCTTAGATTCTTGCAGCATTTTTATATAAAAAACGCATCTAAGATCATAAAAATATTGCATCCAAAAATTCTACTGGTTATTTTTGCAGAAGTATTTTTTGTAAAGTATGATGTAGAGTATAACATGTTTTAAAATTTTTCAGAAAAACAAAAGCAATCATGTTGCGTTGTGTTCAGATCCGGATTTAGCCTTTAAACTACCCAGTGCAAAAGTAAAAAATTGCACACCTACATGCATAATTACACATGAAAAAAGGTATATGGTGTTTTGCTCATTCTTTAGCAAACGTTTAAATCTCACTCATACTCAGTAATTGACACGAATTTTATTATGACTATTCAGCTAAAATATTTTATTTAAAAATAATATATATTTAACAGGAGTAAAATGATGACAAATTCTTTGATTCAGAAACCTCTAAACTGCTACTGAGTTTATACTTAATTCCTAAAATAGTAAGGTCAGACAATCATGTTTCAGGTGATGCTGTACGCTACTAATTCTTGGTTAAAAATTCATTTTTGTTATCAATTTCAAAAGTGGTAAAGCTTTTTCCATTGGAGTACACACCATATTAATATTTCATCTCAATGTTCCTAGCTATTTACATTCGATGATTATAACCTGTTATAGTAGTTATATTTCATCTCAAAGTTCCTAGATAATTACATTTGATTATTATTCACCTGTTATAATGGTTTACGTATCTTTACAGCTGGTCAAAAGTACAGAAAAAATCTTCAAGTTCATATATATGATATATAAAAAGAGTAAGTATTGTGATGTCACAGGTGAGAAAATCCTTGTACTAAAAATTTATTGTAATATCAACAAGGTGTTAAAAGAATTCAATTTTGTATTTTCATGTGCGCTGATTATGTGTTCATCTTGGTTTTCAGAATCAAATTGTCTTTTTTGCCAACAAATTCTGTCTCGGTATTGATTTAAAATTTTTATCTACATTTATGTCGGATGCCATTTCGTCAGCGTCGACAAGGATGACATTAATATTGTTGTCTGATCTCAAATACTTAAGAGAAGATTGGAAGTTTGGAAAAGTTTTATTACCAGTACAATATTATTGACAAGATTTAAAACCTCATACCATATTACTAGGGAATAAAAATCCAGTAGACTCTCTTAGATATGCACATTTTTTCAGATGTAAACAATGAAATTAAAGATTGTGCTAAAGTCAGTGGTTAACTTTTTTTTTTTTTTTACTAAATTTTTTATTATTCACTCTCTTTTGGCTATTACAGCTTCTTTATTACTTAATAAATTTACATTTCTTTTGATTTTGATCCATCAAACTAACAAATCTATCAAAATCTATATTGAAAATTCCATTGCTCGAAATGGAACAATCCATGAATCGGAACAATAGTTTTAAATTATTGTTGACTTTTCTTGATGTATAGCAAGATTTATTTTTAAAGGTATAAAGCAATGTAAAAAAGGCATTCAAGTCTCTAAATAACAATGAAAAAAGTTAGAGCACAATAAACTACATATAAATAAAACTGTAACAATATGTTTTAACAATTGCATGAGCCAGAAGGATATTTATCATAATTTTACAAATTGGAACTTTATTTGTCATACAATCAGGAACTAGAATATCACTCCAGTTTGTTCCAGTCCATTTTGAGCCTTCAAAGATTCCCCTTATGGTAGTTTCTAGAGAATATTTGCAAGTGTTACGGATTGAAATATTTTTTTTCCTTGCATTTGTTTCATTGTGTTGCAATATTTATTTTTACTTTTTCAGTATACCGTACGTATTTAACATGCAATCCTGATTATTATGACTAAACACAAGATTTTTCATGAAGAAAATGTGAATTTGCTTCAAAAAAAAATATCACAAGACCCCCTAGTATTATCATCGCCATAAACACTTATTACACTTAAATTACATTGCCACATCTTTTGGGCAAAAGAGAAAAATTTCCTTCGGGAGTAGTGAATGCGTGAAGCAATAGTGCATGGTTAAAAAAATGTTTTTGTTTTATCTAGGTGTCACAGAATGAAAATGGAATCTAGATCAGTTTAACAGTAATTATTATTACTTTTAAATATGCATTTTACTGTGTAAGTTTGGTTATATATTAAAATGCAAATATGATTGAACTTAAGTTTTTTCATATAGAAAATATGTATTTATTTTGATAGAACTTATGATAGTACTAATATCAACAGTGATTGGGATCATTTTCCAAAATGTTTTTTAATTTATCAAGCTTTTTTTGCTTATTAACAAAAGCAAGTATTTTTCTTCGTAAAAAATGATTGATTTTTCCTCATCATTATGTATATTTAGTATTGCATCTTAATTATTTACTTTACTTATTTTTCTAAATATTTATTTTGCTTAACTTTTTGTAATAATTACCTTTTTTTTGACTAATAAGTTATTTAAATACTGTACTAAATTAATTTAATGTTTCAATTTATTATATGCATTTATAAATAGGCTTAATTACCAATCAAATTAATGTTTCAAAAATGTAAACAAATTAATGACTAGAAATCTGCAAAATTCTAAAATCCACACAACCCCTGATCTCAAGCTTTTCTGATTTTAGGGAGTCTACTGTATTTTAATCGTTTTATTTTCATAAGTAGCCCAGATGCTTCATCTCTTATAAAACTACCTATACCTTACTTTTTGTAAATTCCAACTCTAAAATTCATACTGCCTCTGATCCCAAGTTACACTGATTTGAGGAAGTTGCAGTATCTATATATCAACTTAATTTGTATAAATATTTTAAATTACATGCATTGTGAAGAATGGTGCATGGCATATTATTGAATCTGTCTCTTAATATAATTTTTAATGTTTAATATTTTATTATTTATAGATACATTTACACTATCAGTAATTATATTAAAAAAAAAAAAAAAAAAAAAAAAAAAGCATCACTATTATATTATGTGATTTAGCTAAAGCCTTATTATCAGGATATCAAATATTTTTTTTAATTCAATTTTTTTAATGTTATGTTTAATTTGTCTACAGGATATTCTACAGTAAAAAATGGAAACACAAAAGTATGTATTTGAATACTACAACAAAACAGAATAGGGAAGATGAGGGCACATGTGAACAATTTTTACATTTTAGATTCTTTCTTAAAATTGCTATAAGCTAAGGCTATATATTATGTCAGTGTCCTTACCTTAAGAGGTGTGGGTGCAAAAAACTTTCTAAAAATTTGCCTTTTGTGTTACCTAGAAACATGAAATTTGGCATGTTAATTAAATAATAAAAATAAATAAATGATTTTTAAGAACATTCTCTGAAAAATACAAAATTTAAAAGGAGTGAAAATGCACAAAAAATAATCTAAAAACGTTCTGAATTGAGATATTTAAGGAACATCATGAATTAACAAACCAATTAATAAATAATTATGTCAAAGTGATGATGAAAGTCCTTGATCCAACATAGTCTATATCTTTTGTCAGTATCACTAGCCCAAAGCATGTGCAGGAGCAAACAATGTGATTTTTGTTATATTAAAGTGCCTAGAAACATGAAATTTAGCATGACAGTAAATTATAAATGTTTAAAATGTTAAAAATATTTCCTCAAAAATTCAAAATTTAAAAGGGGTGAAAATGCATGAAAAGATCCAAAAATATTTGAATAGAGATTTGTAAGCAATCTCACTAAGTATCACACACAGATTTCAAACACAAATTGGAGATGATAGAAACTGTTAAAATGCAACAAACATATGCTGTTTTATGTCGGTGATACTATCAAGAGCAGGACTTACAAGTTTCTTCCACATTAGAAAAAAACATGGGAAAAAACAACTATAACAAAATGAAGAAGCTTATTCTTTATAAATTTACCACACAACTTAAAACATTCTAAGATGCAATAAATGTGTTCTTGCTATAACCTTAAGTAAAATAATTTCATCAGATCTATACAAATTTAATTAATTAAATGCTAAATTAATAATTACATTAGTTTTTAAGCCAAGATCGCATGACACATGTCTAATGATCTTCAACCATAAATATAAAGGAAGAAAAGAAATTTTATCTAAAATGCACAAAACCAATTAAATATTATCCATTTTAATTCAATCTCCATATTTTTCAGTTATTAAAACTTGAAACTAGTGGTAAATAGTACAGATAATTTACGATCTGTAGAATGAAACTCATTTAAATAAAAGACAATACTTTGAATTTACATCAATTTTATTAAGGTAAGTAATATAATACAATAATTACTGTATTAAAAAACATTAAAATCCACATTTTAATTACTGCAGCAAAGTAATAATAAATAAATTAAAAAAAACTGTTTTGCAGTAGAATGTTGCAATTACTAGTTTCTCAGCTTAGAATAGATAAATGCAAAAGATAAAAAAAAAAAAAAAAAAAACTTTCAAGTTCTGCAGAAAACTTGGAGAGTTTAATAGTATTTCTACATATTCATAGACATAGGTGTGAAAATCTAGGCACAAGCGGGCAGTATTTTATCACTAAATTTTATCTGTTTTCAACACTTAAATTTTATTAGAATTCTTGCAAAAAATTTAGATATAAAATAAGGATTTATATTTAGTGGTGAAAAACTGCCCACTGGCGCTTAGATTTTTATACCCTTGCCCATAGATATTTTCAGAAAAATAGTCTTTTTTAAATCAGCATTCAGATATGCATGCTAGATTCTAAGATAAATAATTGCAAATTTATATATTTTCTGTGTTGCACAGTTTTCAGTAATGCATTTTTATATGAAGACAACATATTTTTTATATGAAAAATAAACATTTTGCAGGTAGTTTTATTTTCTTTCTTTATACCAGGGATGGGAATTTTCCGCTTTTTTGTTATTTTGAAAAGTTTCAGATTTTTCATCCCCAAAATTCCGCTTTTTCCCGCGGATTTCAGAAATAGTAACAGGTATGCCGCGGACGCGCTATAGCACGTAAAATACACAAAAAATCGGCGACGGGACGCTAAAAAATGGAGCTTACGCGTCCCGCGGGATGCGTAATTTTTGTCAAAGAATCGCAAAAAAGGCAAATTTCGTTAAAAAATCGCGAAATAACGAATCATTTCCGGCAAATTGAGTAAAAAAATTCGCGAAAAAATGGCAAATTTTGTTACAAAATCCCGAAAAAAAGTCTGATTTCCTCGAAAAAATGACAAGTTTTGTCCAAAAATCGTGATAAAACGGAAAATTTTGTCGAAACATTCGCGAAAAACGGTAACTTTCTTTAAAAGATTGCGAAAAAACAGACCATTTCGTTAAAAGATCGCGGAAAAATGGTACATTTCGTCAACGAATCACAAAAAATAAAATTTCACTAAACAAATCATGAAATAACGAATAATTTCCCGCAAATTTCGTCAAAAGATTCGCGAAAAAATGGCTAATTTTGTTACAAAATCCCAAAATAAAGGCAGATTTTCTCAAAAATCGCGAAAAAACGACAAATTTTGTCCAAAAAATCGCGATAAAACGACAAATTTTGTCAAAAGATTCGCGAAAAACTACAATTTTCATCAAAAAATCGTGATAAAACGGTAGCTTTCGTCAAAATACCGCGAAAAACCGACACATTTCGTCAAAATATCGCGAAAAACCGGCACATTTCGTCAAAATATCGCGAAAAAACGGCAAATTTTGTCGAAAAATCGCTTTAAAACTTAAGAAAAGAAACTTAATACCTGGTGGATAGAATTTTTCTGTTCCAAAAACTAACTTTCCTGCTTCCAAATTCTTTTTTTTTTTTTTGCTGCTCCAAAAACAGATTTTCCTGCTTCACAAACTTTTTTTGATTGTTCCAAATCTTTCTCTGTGAATATAACTTCTGATAACACCTATTCATTAAACAAAAAGTACCATCTTACTTGTGGTGCAATTTTTATAAAATGGTGGACCTATAAAATGGACTTATAAAATGTAATTGTACTTTAAAAACAATCGGAAGTAACAAAAAGTGCAGTTTTTGTGTTACTGAAGAACCTAGAAACATTAAATTTAGCATGGTAGTTACTTAAAATATATAAATTATTTCTAACAACATTTTCTCACAAAATTAAAATTTTAAAGGGGTGAAAAGTGTCCTAAAAACATTCTAAATGGCGATTTTTAAGCAATCTCAATAAGTATCAAACCAATTTCAGAAAAGAAATTGGTGGTGGTCGAACCTGTTAAAATGTAATAAACATAAGCTATAAATTTATGTTGGTGACACTATCAACAGAGGGTTACAAGAGCAAAAAATCATTCAGATGGCAATATCTATTGTACTAAAGAGTCTAGATAGTTTAAATATCGCATAATAGTTACTTATAATATATAAAAGTCCTCTAAAAACTGTTAGAAGTAAGTTCCAAAATTAAAAGTTGTGAAGCAAAGAGAAGGGGAGTAAAAAGAGCTGTAAAAAATTCTTAAATTATAATTTCTAAGCAAGCATCAAAAGTATTAAACCTATTATAAAAGTAATGGTTATAAATCAATGGTGACACTCTCTGATCCTACTTAATCTATATTTTATGCCAGCGTAACTATCATCTGGGATAGATAAAACAACAAATGTTCTAAAAAAACCTTTAAAAACTTTCTAAATTACGTTTCTATGGAATATTAGGAAATACCAAACTTATTTCAAAATTAATAATGATGGTCTCTTTTTCAACACAGGCATTTTATGTTAGTGCCAGTACCCCAAGAGAAATGCTTGATCTATAGAAAAGATCCTTTGAGTTTAACATGATGCTTAATTTTGTAATTGCATACTTAGAAGATTGTTTCTTAAAAAGTAAATATTTCCAATTAATACTGAAAGGAGTGCATGAATTGAGTATAAAAATTTCCAATTATTTTCTAAATTATCATTTATTTAGAATTAGCTTTAGTTATTTTTATTATTTTAAGTCTCATTTCAGAATAATGCAGTGCAGTAATAAAACTTAGTCAAGCTGTAGCTTAAATGAACATTTTTGAATTATTCCTAAATATATTTTTACTTCTAATAAAAATCAGACATACAAATATCACTTGGCACATTTGAACTATCATGCAAGCAAACCCACAGTGTTTGCTTGTAGTAAATAAAAGGAATTCCTCACATGTTACATTTTTATTTATGAAATTTATCTTTATTTTTAAAATTTATATACAGTGACTCCCTCAAATCCGCACAGCTTGGGAGATCAGCACAGCAGATTTTAGGATTTTGCAGATTTCTGGTCATTGTTTTGTTTATATTTTTTAAAAAGTAATTTGAATGTAATTAATAATGAAATGAAAAGTATAATGGATGTTAAGAAAATACTAAAATATTAAAATAAGTAATAGACTAAAATAATAAAAATTTAGAGGATTTTTTAAATGATTAAAATACTAAAAGCAAAGGTCAAGTTAATAATCAATAATATTCAGTTAAATATTCATTATGAAGATTAAATGTGTTTTTCCTAAATTCTTCAATCAAGCTTGCCGAATAAAGTTGCACTATTAATACACATCAGGATCATAAAATAACAAAGCTTTATTTCAGGTTTAGCCAGACTTAGTTACTAAAAAAGTTTGATTAATACATAAATATATTTGGTAAGATTGTGATTACCAATGATATCAGCAAATCTTGATTTTTTCAGAAATAAATTATTCTTTCTTGATGAAAAACACAAAATCAATAACATTAACAAAAATTACAAATAAAAAAATGTATGGAATTGATATAAAATTTAAAAAGTCAAATTTTGCACCTACATCTGAACTGACTGTTTCATTATTTACATTCGTAAATTAAGTGCAGATTATAGAGAGTTGTGAATTTTAGGTGTGCAGATTTGAGGGAGTCTACTGTATCATATGTTATAAATGATACAAGAAGATATAACTTTATGAATGCATATATTTTCTGTTATTTCATAAACTATTTGCGTTTTTAAATAAGTATATCATGGGCACCAAATCTTTATTTTTTAAAAAAATTGTAACTTTAAAAAAAAAAAATCTATATTTTTTGTGTGAAATTTTCCAATATTATATTATACACTTTTGGCTAAATTGCAATTAGATAGAATTTCCTTGCAAAACTATTTTATTTTCTGCTTGATTTCTTGTACAATGAAAGAAGCATTTGTAATGCATACTTTTGTTGCTGAATTAACTGTACAAAGCTTTATTAAAGATTGCTTTTCCAGTTGAAGAGTAGATTGAAGTTGAAAAATGGGCATTAAAAAACTTATTTCAGATAACATTATCAAAAGTTATTATATATATATATATATATATATATATTAAGGATGCACCGAATAGTGATTTTGGCCGAATGCCGAATATTCGGCCGATAGGTGAACCGAATACCGAATATTCGGCTAGTCGAATAGTAATTGTTGGGCTGAATACCGAATATTCGGCCAGCCGAATAGTTAACTATTCGGCCGAATACCGAATATTCGGCTTTCCAAATATTTTTTTTATTTCAAAATTTAAAGGTATTAAAATGCTACTTTTTAAAACAGTTTTACATGATATTTAATAAAAGAAACTTACATTTTGATAAAGAAGAGCTTTTTATAAGAGCATTTAGTATTGAAAAAAATCTGCCTTGAGTTATTTAAGAAACACAGTTATGAAACTTTAATTAATAAAATTTTCTACGAATCAAAACAATCCGCCCTTCCCGATCAAACGCTCCCTCCCCACTTTATAAAGAATTTGAAATTTTCAAAAAATCCCGAGAAAGAGCCCTCCCTCTCCATTCTCAAAGGTGATTGAGAATGGGGTGAATCATTATGAAATGAATGAATCATGAATTTTTGATGAAATGTGCGTTTTTTCGAGATTTTTTAAATTGATTTCATGCTTGTTTAGGATTTTTTTTACAAGTTTCTCCTTTTTTCTGCGTTTTTTCGACAGAATTTACGTTTTTTTAAAAAAATGCAAATTTTTTCAAATATCAAAATTCATGATTCATTCAACGATTAATCAGTTCATCATGATTCATTCCTGTAAATTTTGCTGAACGAGCGCAGAAAAATCCCGTATAAGCGCCCCTCTCTAACTATTGTACGATTTTTCGTCGCGTTTTGGGGGGGACGGATTAACGGTATTTTACGGTAATATATCCCACCACCTCTTAAGGGGTTAAGAATATTTTTTTTTCTCTTTTTAAGCAGTAGACTACATGGAGGCAGCTAGTTTTTCCTCCATTCTGTTTTCAGGGTTTCCTACAAGAAAAAACAAATTCCATTAATTTTTATCATCAGAGTAGTTTTTAAAACTGAAAAATATTAGTTGTTAGACCAGTGACCCAAAACACGAAAGACAGTTTTAGTATTTCATTAATTAATGTATATTAATATCAATTTTCAGACAGATATTGTTATTTGTATACTCAAAATTTATGTTTTTCTCAAAATAAAATTGCCCAAATCTATGACAAGAATGATTATTTATTATTTAATTTAATTTATTTTTACATAAATTACTTTGTTTAATAATTTGATTATTAAAAAAAGAATAATTATAGGTTTCAAGTTTTTGCCTACATTTAATATTATAAATTTTAAAACAGTAAGACACCAAATTGTGCTTATATTGAAAATCACCCAAATACAAACAGTAACACAAGTAATAGTAATGATAATAGTAAATTTAAAAAATTCTTTCACCTAATGTTATATTTTTATTTTTGAAATTTATTTTTATTTGCATATTTTCTAACTTGTTTTATGAAGTACAACTTAATCAATGCATATATTTTATTTTATACATTAATGCTTTAGCCCTTCATTGCACCATGTGCCACATCCGGCACATATCTACAAAACACTATAACTCTCAATATCGCTATAAATTTAGCCAATTTGATCGCTGTAGTTGATCAAAAACATTCCAAAGAATAAAATAACACTTACGTCGTCCCTGTCAGATGGCTTCATCTGACAAAAAAATTTAATTTGTTCTTCAGAAACAAAAACATTTGGTCTAGCCATTAAGGCAAAATTTATTTTTATTATTTTTACTGAATACTTGAAAATATTAATATAAAGAAAGCTGCCAATTGTTAAGCAGATATAATTAATTTAAGCCTGTTTAATTGCAAAATAGAACAATACAATATTTTAAAACCTTAGTTGTGTATGTAGTGTACACGCCATAAAATATCGAATTTTAGCTGAAAATTTGAATTTTTTTTTTTTTTTTGTATTGTTTTTCCCATTATTAGACCAATGTATGTATTTTACACATTTTCTTTTCATAAAAATAGAAAAAATGCTGAAATGAAAAATTAAAAACTATATAACCTCTGGCACTGGCTCAATCGCCCTACCCATTCCAAGATTTTGATATTTTAAAAATGTTCTGTTTTTTTTTTTATAATTTTGAAATAATAAAAATGTTTTTTTAATGAAAAAATAATTAAGCATTAAAAAATTCATGGTTGTAAACTTTTTAAATTATCAAGTTTTGGGTTACAGTTGATCAGTACATCTCAAAGTATAATTGTGACAATAAAGGGGACACAAACATCACATCGTTTGTTTTATTTCCGAAGAGATGAAAACATGCCTCCTGAAAGTTTCCTGGGACACGTGTCCTCCTGAATTTTTATTGTATTTGCTTTTAAATTGGTGCTAATTTTGTGATGGAATGTAGCACCATGAAATTAAACTATAGTGATGCTTGTAACTGTATGATAGTGGATTTAAACATAACAAAAGTGCAATCCCCTATCAATAAATATTAGTATGTTTGCAGAATGTTTATGAAAATAATTAAATAAACACAGGTATTATTTATTTTATTTGTTCCAGCCAGATAAAATTAATTTTATCATTTTCGGGGCCCAGATATTTTATCGCATGATCCATTTTGTATTGAAGGCAAACATTAGTATCGTTTTTTAGATATTCCTTTATTGTATTGGTGATTAATGATCAATAATATTAACAAGAATTCAGATTATGGAAGATTGCACATTAACATAAATGCTTAAACCCGTCAAAACTAATTTTTCAAAAGTCAAGACTTGGATGGTTTAGTCGTATTGCAATAAAAGTTATTTCATAAAAATCATAAGATATACTTTTGACTAATACCATCATTTTGAGTAGTGAGTTTATTATATCCATACAAAATGAAATTTTTCATTTTAAACTCTTAGCTAGATTTGTTTCTCGAGTTCTAATTAGTATAGGAACCAAATTAATAAAATCGTTTGTGCTGTTTTTGAAAAAGAACTGTATTTTCAATGTTGTATTTGTTTCAATATGTAAAAATGAATTTTTTCAATTTCAAGAACTTGCTAGTTCGTTTTTCTTGTGTACGAAGTGATGTAAGGGCATGTTTTGCATAAATTGCATAAGCATTTTTTTAAACTTATGACAAGCAGAATTTTCAATTCTGAATTTATTTTAACCTATCAAAAAAATTTCTTAAAAATACTGGACCTAGCTAGATCATTTGCCCATGCTCTCTCTCCTTTTTTTTAGTTAAAGTCGATAAGTCGTTTACAAGGCCATCTGTAATATGAAAAATCGTTAGCTTGTATAATATATGTATATCATAAAATTATTGAAAAGTAGTGATACAGAAAAAACAGAACTACATGCCAGTTTCTTATGTTCATTTTTTCAATTTACAAATTACCTATGCTGCATTATAAACAAGTTTAAATGAACAGTAGTGAACAACACAAAAAAATTAGAATAGGGATGACATAGAAAAGTGACCAATGTATTAGAACCCATTTGCATTATTATGATTATAATTTTACTCCACTATTGATTGAGCTCTTTAAAATATTTTGCAATACACATATAAAAAATAATTCTATTGTTACTGTCTAACATTTTATTTAAATATAAAACTGAACCAAAAGTTGTACATATTTTTTAATATTTATGAAAATTAGTATACAATACTGTACAATTAAAATTTTTGCTTTGAACTAAAAGTTGTATTTTTTGAATACTTCTGCAAATTAGTGCAGTTAAAAAATATGGCAAGAATATTTCTATTTAATTCTGCTATTCTCAATTATAAAGGTCTTTATTTCTCTTTTTTAAGTTTTAAATGAACAATTATAGATTTGTAAGTGGATCTTTTTTTTCTGTTGATAATTTTATATGGTTTTATTATTATTTTTTTTTTCTAATTAAAATATGTTTTTCTAATAGATAAAAGTTTGGAAGTTCCAAATTTGATGAACAGAAACAGTGTTTTTTAGAAAAGGAAGTTACTAATTGTGATATACCAGAGAAAAATGGATGATATGTCTTAAGCAAAAAAGAGTTTGTTTATACATGTATTCAATACATAGATTTTGATTTTATTTATTTATTTATTGGTGTTTTGTAAGAAAGATAGTTCTACAAAACTATCAGGAAGAAGAAAGAATTTCAGTATCTGTGTATGTTTGTACATTTTTATGAGTACTAAAAACTAAGATGAATTTAGTAATTATTAAAATAATGAGTTGCATTTAGATGGAATTTATTTTATTTTAAAGATCTTGAATTAAAATAAATTTCCAAAGTATGAATGTACAGCCGATTGGTATAAAATTTTTCAATAATAGTTTTAATGAGAAATCTGATTTAAATGAGCATATCATGGACCATACTGGGAAGAAGTTTTACATTTGTAAAATATGTCAAAAAGCATTCAACCAAAAATCAAATTTAAATACACATATCAATGTTCATACTGGAGAGAAACCTCACATTTGTAAAGTATGCAACAGAGGATTTAGTCAGAAATCAAATTTAAATAAGCACACCATCATTCATACAGGAGACAAACATCATATTTGTAATGTATGCAATAAAAAATTTAATCAAAAATCTAATTTAAAAAAGCACATACTTGTTCACACAGCAGAGAAGATTCACATTTGTAAAGTGTGCAATAAAGGGGATTTAACCAAATGTCGAATTTAAAAAAGCACATCCTTGTCCACACAGGAGAGAAATTTCACATTTGTAAAGTGTGCAATAAAGGATTTAATCAAAAGTCGAATTTAAAGAAGCACACTTTTCACACAGGAGTGGAGATTCATATTTGTAAAGTATGCAATAAAGGTTTTAATCAAGAGTCAAATTTTAAAAAGTACATTATTGTTCATACTGGGCAGAAGCTTCACCAATATGAGCTTTGTAGTAAAAGTTTTTGTAGAAAACTTAATTTAGATAGACACCTCCTTATTCATTCTAGGGAGAAGTCTTGCATTTACGAGATATCCAAAGAGCAATTTTCTAGCAAATCTCACTTAGAGAGACATCTCTTCTTTCATACTGGGAAGAAGCCTTACGTTTGTAAGATTTGCAGCAAAAGATACTCTCTATTGGAATGAAGCCATTCCAGTTAGAAACTTTTGAAATCAATATGCCTAGTTGTCATTTTCTGCAAATGCAACATTTTGATTAAAAAAAAATAAGAAAAATCATACATTAAGCATAGATTATGAAACACTTTCCAATACTTCCTGAAATCTGTAACAAAACTTTGTTATTTAGGGAAATAAGATGCTACTGTCCATAGCCAAATATGTATTCCAATACTTTTGAATAGCCCTATATTTGATCCTTCGGTTGATATATATATACTATATAATAGGAAAATTTAGTTTAGCTAGAAAATACGTAATTGGTTGAAATTTCTCTTTCAGCTCTTTATATTAATAGATGGAAAACACTTAAATACTTTTGTTCAGTCCTGTTATTTACTTAGCTCCTTTATTACACTCCAGTGTTTTGTTAAAATTTAGTTCAAACAAAAACATACTTAAAACTACTTAAGTCTTATTTCCAGATATTATCAATTATGGATGATCATGTGGCTAATTATTTGCGTGACCCTGTATATCATTTTATCTATATTCTACTAGCATTTCTTAGTAAACTGAAAGCTGGTCAATGTAAAAATGCATAACTTATTAAAACACACCTTTAATTTAATTACCTTCATATTCAGTAATCTTTGAGCTTTTTTGTGTAACCCTGTATATCAACTATGATATTTATACACACCATATAATTTGCAGGTATTTAGTAAAACTTAAAAACGCATATCATTATTGAAAATGTATTTCATCCATCCATCAGCAATCATCGATAATATGTAGTACTTCGGATAATAATATAATACTTGAAATAGTTTGTGTGTCCCTGTAAATGCTATGCACTTCATATTATGCGTTAAATATTAAATCTCAGCGGCGTATATCAATTTTATTATACTTGAAATCGTATAACATAATTAAAATATGTTGCAAACAGTTCCCCTTTTATTATTGTGTAATGGAATATTTTGAGTGTCCCTGTAAATGATTAGTAACTATTATTTTTATTGCATACTTTACAGAATGTATATTTTAGTGCACTTTACGAATCCATGTAAATTTGAATATGTTTGACAGGGTGTAACACCTTTAAAATCCATTTGAAATGATTTTTTCCCATAGGCCGTAATGTATCGGAAAACTTTTGACTATCCCTGTAAATAAACTAATCATAGTAGAAAATTCATTTTCAACAGGGTTTGTGCTAGGGTAAACATCAATAATGTGTAAAAAATTCATAGCAATCCGAGTATATTTATGGGAGTTAGAGCGCGGAAAGACGGCCATCCGGCCACACGAACAGACAAACCAAATGCATAAACACATATCAACTTTGTTGGAAAGTGTTGAAAAAGATTAAAAGATTGAATAATATAAATTAAGACAGACTTGAATACATTTTTAAAAAATAAATAAAATTTATACACAAATAATTAAAACACTAAAAAACAGTTAAAAATACAAAAGTAAACTGACTTTTGACTAAAGTTTTGTACTGACGAGGCCTTGCGTGTAGCTTGGCGAAACGTTTACTGTTGTATTTTTGAATGTTTTTTAGTGTTTTAATTATTTGTGTATAAATTTTATTTATTTTTTAAAAATGTATTCAAGTCTGTCTTAATTTATATTATTCAATCTTTTAATAGTTTTTTAAATTCAGACGGTAAATGTATGTGTATTGCTAAAAAAGGATATTTCATTTGCTTTACATATTAAAATTGATCTTCAATGATGTTAGATTAAATATAGACCTTGATAAAAACAAACATTAATAAAATTATGTTTTTTTTTCTTTTTTGTTGCTGTTATGATACTTCTCGTTATATTTTATTTTATTTTATTAGCTGTTGTGCAACATGGTTATTTTATTTTTGAATGACATTTTTATTGCATGTAGAATATTCCATACTTTTTTTTTTCTATCACTCGCTATAATGAAACACATGTGTAAGTAAATCTTGTATATAGAATCATAAAATTAAAAAAATTCTTTTGAGATTATTGTAAAAGTACATTTTGAATAAAATAACCATGAAGCCCTAACCAGATAGCCCATATATCAAAATGGCTATCGAAGTGATAGTGTTTTATGCTTCATTTAGTTCTTGTCATGTTTATTAACTTAAATGCTCCCTGTATGATGGTGCTAAAAAATATTTTGGAGCTTTTTTTAATTTAAAAATTGTTTAATTGAAAGTTAGATGTTTTTCTTAAACTTTATATATATATATATATTTATGTGTATGTGTATTATTTTGGATTGTGCAGATGTGAGTTTCAAAACTTGCTTTGTGTAAACAAAAATAATGTTTCTTCGTTCATTATTTCTGTTAGTAAACTTGAACCTAAAAATAATGCAATCTGCAATAAAATTAGTTTTATGGAGTAGTTTTGGGACTGAAACATTTTGGTTTACTTTCAAAATTCGCCTTATATACTAGGAATTTGGGAATGAAATTTCGTCTACCAAAATTTTCATTTGTGGAAAGCAAAGTTTTAAACTCACGTTTCTCATATAGAAAATGAACTTTATAAATTCTTTCTTAATACCTTTTATTGGTATTCTTAGTTTTTCCCATTTCTGGTATTCTGTATGTTTTCATAGTTTGTTCATAGTTTCAGATTTATTATAATAGCTATGCATTTTTTTACAAGTATTCTTGTATTTACTTGTTTTCTGATAGTATTTTTATGCATTATCATTATTCTCATTGTTATTTTTATTCATCACTCTATTTTAATTTGTATGATAACGATTTGGTATTACACTTTTTAATACAAACAAGAAATGTTTCTCTACTGCTTTTTAAAATCCATCAATTTTTAATAGTTTTTTTTTTTTTTTTTTTTTTTTTTTTTTTTATAGCAACTATTTCTAAAAACCAAAATCACTAAAGTCTAAGTAGAAATATTATTTAAACCTTTCAGAGGAAATGTTCGCAATATGCTGCAATGATTTAAATTTACACTAGTAAGTAGAAATTTATTATAAAACTGTTCTTCATGTACTAAATAAAAGAAAAAAGTTCAAAATTCTGGAACATAAATAGCATTTAGTAATTAAAATTAAGTGATTAAAAAATGAATCACTTCGCTTTAAGGAGTTAAAAAGTGTTAAATTAATATCAATATCTTATCAATTTTTCACAAAAATTCAATTGCAGTTTCATGTTTGCAACTAATTTCTTTCATTTTATGCAGTTGTGCTGATTTGTGGACTGTTGGCGCAGAGATGGCATTTCTTCAAGTACGAGAATAAAATAGTTTTTTTTTATTTTTTTCACATCTTCCATTAAATGTAAAACTATCAATGAAAAAAATCTCTTTATTGAAATATTTTTTAAAGAAATCTAAAAAGTTTTAACATAAAGAAATAACAAATTTTAACTTTTATTTATTTTTTCAGTTGAAAGCTCCTTTTTTTATTTTGACATTTTCAAATCTTTTTTCTTCCAACTAATTGCATTTAACGATTAATTCTGAAATGACTTCTGTTTTGATGATATGTTGTTAAGATATACGATGGACAATGTCTGTTTTCTGTATTTTTAAGATTTAAATTATTGTCGATATTTTTATTTAAGAATTGAAATTGAAAGCATGTAAACAAATCTATAACATCTCTTTGATTCAACAAATTCACATTTAAAAATAAAAATATTTACCTTATAAATATTTGTTGAGTTTTTTCCCTGCTATATCAATTTAACAATCCAATTAATGATAAACTTTGATTTTAACTTTGTTACTCATTAATAATGTTTTTGTATTTTTACATATTGAAATACTATGTCTTTTACATTTTGAAATTGAGTAATAAGCTCAACACTTCAGAAGTGCTGCAAGTATAGTCTTCTTATCATTTCCTGTTGAAAATGCCATTTTCCAAGAATGCAAAATTCTCTGTCTAGATCATAACAAACATTTCCACAGTTACTTTCGAGATAACAATTTGAGTTTGAAAGTACAATTGTTCTAAAAAAAATATCAACTGCCTAATTAAATATGTTTTTCTACCATAACATTCTCTTTTCCTTTTTAAGCATTTAAGAATGATTTTATATTTTTAACCCATTTTAACTAAATAACTAAGACGAAATGCCATTATTAAGACATTATAAAAGCTATAAACATCTGTACTAACATGTGTACATATATACATGCATACTTTTCTCGATTAGTGTGATTAATTGATCCTACATCATTACTATATTAATCTGAACATATATTAGACAGGAAATTTTGAAGTCCGCGCTTGACTTTCTTAAATAAACCATATAATGAAATTATTCATAAATTGATGTCTGGATTCAGATTTTTTTTCCGTTTGAGGTTATATTAAGATAGACTTGAACACAATTGATACAATAATCCAATAGGAATGTAGAATTATTGCATTAATTGTTTTCAAGTCTGTCTTAATATAAATGTACCTTTAATAGTACAATATTTTTTTGACTATGCCAATGTACATATTGAAGTTTGATTTAAACTTTAAATTTTTTTATGTACAATATAAGCAGGTTTATGATCTTCCATTACCATAAAAGCAATGAGCTAAATGAATTAGTGATAAATCAAGAAGTATTCAAAAGTTGGTTTTATGTCTGATTTTGCAAAATAAATATCTTTGTCTATTTGCCATGCCATAAATCTCATTTCTTGGCATTTCTGCTTTCAACATTGTCTTAATTTTTAATTTAGAAAAACAATGTTGTAGTTTAAAGAAATCTCTCTTCCAAAACTAGTAAAATAAATTTATGTTTTCTGAACTGTTCATCAGTATTGTAGAAATTCAATTATTAACTTACTGAATGAGACATTTCTTTATATCTAGAAACTATCAGCTTTGTTAAATATATATACAAAAATAATGTTTAAAAACTCATTTACATTTTTCATTTCAAAATTTTCTTTAAAAATACAAAGAGATGGCTTTCAATGAAAGTTAATAGTTTGATAGATGTGTTTTTCAAAATTTATTTACCAAGATAAAAGTGATATTTCTACAAAATTATCCTCTTTATTTGATTATTGAGTAGTGAATTTATGTTTTTTTAACATATTATTAATAGCATCAAACATATAAATGGAGAATGAAAGTGATTTTGCTTTATAGTTTATAATTATTGGATTTAGTTCAGGACCTAAATCGGCTGCAAGATCCCTGCCTTTTTCTGTCTCATCGATTATCCTTTAAAGTGTTGATCAGTGATGTTTGCCAAGAAATGTATAGGTGCCATTTCATATCTGTCTTCTGTGGCTTTTTCGTTTTTCGTTATCATGATAAGATTACTAGCAGCACATATTTCTGACGTTTCTTTTTATGAATCTTTCCAAACTTCAAGTACATCAACGTACAGCTAAGGTTACCAGGGATTATGTTTTAAGCAAATACATCAGGCTGATAATCATCCTGGCCAATCCATTCAGTAGTCCTTTCATCGTGCAATGTATACATTTCTTTTGGATTGCATTATAACAGATTAAGAGAAAAGACTTTCTCCTGAAGTTTTGGATTTATTCCAATTTGGAGTTTTCTTGCCAAAAGTTGTTTATAACGAGTGGGACTTAGAAATTGTGCAGAACGTTGCAAATATTTATCTAAAACTTATAGGTAATAATAACATAACTTCAATTATAAATAAATGAAAACTGTGGATAGCAAAATAGAAAAGAGATTGAAAGTGGAAATAGAATTCCTGAGAATGTAATAGAAGTTATGGAAAACCGCAATAAGGATTTATATCCAAGTATCAAATCATTTTTGTTAATCCTTGTTACTCTGACAGTTAGCATAGCAACGGCAGAAAGATCTTTCCTCATTCCGTCATCTGAAATCCTGTATTCGAGCTTCTATGGATGAAGAGCGTCCAACTAGTTTAGCTGCAATGAATATATTCATCCTGGTATTAAAACTGATCCTGATGATATCATTACTCGTTTTTCACCCAAAAATCGAAAAATTTAATTTGTGATTTAATAAAATACACTTTAATTGCATGAGTATAGATTTTAGTTTTTAAGGATTAATTATTATTACAATGTTGTCCGATTAATAAAACTCCAAAGATATATTTTTGCTAAAAAGGAATTGCAAAGGATGGGAAAAATTCCACTTTCAACTGATTTGCGTTTCAGTAGACTCATAATTAATTATTTCTTTCTTTTCGCTAGAACCATAAAATTTTACTTTTAAACCAGAATTTTCTTATAGATTCCGTTTTCACAGGATTTACTGTATTTTAAAATTGTATCATTAAATCATCTATAAAAAGTTGTGACCCTCACCCCTGAAGGTTGGGCTAGATACGCTCTTACTATAGAATGATATACAGCAAATACCTTCTGCTTAAGTCTATTTCATCCATAGTTACGTATAATTTGGTGTAGATCGTCTGCCAACAATGTATACAATCTTTTCTTTCTTTCTTTTTTATTTATTTTACAACTACTGTTTAGCTTTGTTTCCATAACTGCTTATACTATTTGGTAACAAAATCTACTTTCTGAAATCTGGATTGCAGCAAGCTTTTAAATAAAAATTCCAAGATACCAGGGTACAAGGGGAAACCAAAAATGCAGGTGCTTTTCGTGTCTAAAACTTTAATATATTTTTTTCAATAAATATACAAAGAAATTCCAATTTTTTTTATGCCATCTTTCAGAAAAAACTATTTTTAATTAGAATAAAATTTGATCTAGGCAATTTTAATGTAATTAATGCATTATTTATGCAATTTATCCATTCTTATCTATGAAATTTATCTGTCCAAATGATTGGAGAGACAACTTCAGATTACAATTCTAAATATTATGAACAAAACAATATTTATCTATTTTTATTTAATTAACATATATAGTAGTTTTATAAATTTGTAATAATGAATTAAGATATGTATTTTTTTAACTGTATAAGTTAAATTTAACATTTGTCCATGAAAATGTAACCTCTGTTACTTTATTTACATTTAGCAGAATAAATAATAAAAATTTTGTCTATCAGAGATAGCTACTAATCTATATTGCTCAAAGAACTTTCTAGAAGAGAATACAAGTGCCATTTTCACTTTGTCTGCCACATGTTTAGAGTATAGAGCAGTATTATAAAGTTCTAAGGTGTGTGTGTTTTCTCTTTGTAACTTCTGTTACTCCTCCAGTTTTAGATTTAAATAATGTTTTAAAAATAAAATTTCTCTTTAAATCACAAAACTCTAAGTAAAATAAGTTTATTTAAGCAATATAACTATTTTTTAGAATATTATTATTTAAGAAAGAAAATTGTTTTTCCTTAAATGTAACCTCTGTTACCATATTTTGGTAACAGATGTTATATAAACAGAGGTTACTTTTAATAACTGAATATAGATTTTTTATAGTAATAATATATATATATATTCATAGTACCAAATTTATCTATCATTTTTATTATTTGTTTATATTTAGTTTTGCATTAGTAAGTATTATTTATTCAGTTTGTTTACATCTTATAAATTTTTGTAACCTCTGTTACATGAATTTTTCTATTTTATTTTAATAATTGTAAACCGATAATAAACCAAACGTACTTAATACAAAGAATATTTTATGTACTTTAAATTCAATTTAAAAAAATCTTCTCTTTAAAACTAAAAAAAGTGGTAATTATGAACTTTAACTTAGTTTTTTTTCTGAAAGAGATAAAATTACGCATGTAATGATGATTAAATTTTATTATTTATTACTCATCTTTCTATTAGTATTGTTTTTAACTAAAGGACATTTTTGCTAAAGTAAAATATAAAACTCATAGCTTTTGTTAAAGTATTTCTATCATAAATTAAGTAAAAATTGTCTGGTAACAGAGGTTATATTTTTCATACTAGATATAAATTTAAAAAATTATATTTCAAGTGTAAAATTGTTTTTTTTTCTGTGTGGATGCTAATTTTGTACAGCTTAAACACATATTTAAACAATATTATTGTTATTTAGTAAAATCTAAATCCTAAAAAAAGATTTTTTTTTTTTTTTTGAAAAGCACAAAGAAAATTGGTTTCACCCATAATAGAAAAGTATCACAATTTTTTGTATTTTAGTTACCAATAACAGACTTTTATTGCTATTGAACTCAATACCATATTCAATATTGGGTATTTCTTCCAATGTACAATTTAGGATTCTGCTATCAGAAATATGAATATTAGCCTTGTATTATACAGGATAACAGATATCATTTAATAACAAATCTCACTTACCGTATACAGGGTGTCCCTAAACTCATGGTATATACGCTAGGGGGTGACAGAACACATTAAGACGAGTAATAGCATATAGGAAACCAAGTGTCCTAAGCGTTTCCCAAAGAAGATAGCTGCCATTAAAGTTTGGAGTCCAAAATTTCAAATACACATAAAAAACGGAAAACTTGGTTGATTGATTTGCGGTTTTCACTAAAACTATTCTTTATGTTGGTATTTTCTTAAAAAGAATTATAAAGATAAATTTCGAAAAATGCCAATAGAGGGCGCTTTAGACTTTGAAGTAATGAAAAACTATTTTTTGCCGTGATTTTTTGCATCTCATTAAATGATTTCGTAAACTTAGACTTAAACTTAAATTTCGAGCACAAAATCTGAATAGTTAGGAGTGATTAAGTAGCACAAACTTAATTCAGATGGTGTTTGATGGTGTGGATGCTTAATTCGTGTTCAGATGGTTTAAATTTCAAATGATTATAAAAAACGGAAAAATTGGTCGATTGATTTGCGGTTTTCACTAAAACTATTCTTTATGTCGGTATTTTATTGAAAATGAATTATAAAGATAAATTTCAAAAAATACTGATAGAGGGCGCTTTAGACTTAAGAGTAACGAACGAATATTTTTTGCCGTTATTTTTTGCATCTTATTAAATTTTTTCGTAAACTTAGACTTAAATTTTGAGCTCAAAATCTGAATAGTTGGGGGTCGTTAAGTAGCACAAACTGAACTGTGTTCAGAGGGTTCAAATTTCAAATGATTATAAAAAACGGAAAAATTGGCCGATTCGTTTGCGGTTTAAAATAAAACTATTCTTTAACTCAGTATCTTCTTGAAAATAATTTTTAAAGATAAATTTCAAAAAATTCCGTTAGAGGGCGCCTTAAACATCAGAGTACCCAATAACTAATTTTAACCGTTATTTCTTGGATCTAATTAAATGCTTTCCAAAACTTATTAAATGTTTTCGAAGTATCAGATTTAAACTTAAATTTTGAATTCAAATTCTGAATCGTTAAGAGGGGTTAAGAAGCGCAAACTGAAGTGTGTTCAGGAGTTGAAATTTAACCCTCCCCTCCCCTCGAACACAGTTCACTTTTGCGCTATTTAAACACTCGCAACGATTCAATATTTGATCTCAAAATTTAAATCTAAGCATTTGAAAGCATTTAATGAGATAAAAAAAATAATGGTTAAAAATAGTTGTACGCTACTCCAATGTCTAAGGCGCCCTCTATCGGCATTTTGTGAAATTTATCTTTAAAATTTAT
This sequence comes from Maratus speculifer, assembly GCA_964019185.1. Classification (NCBI taxonomy): domain Eukaryota; kingdom Metazoa; phylum Arthropoda; class Arachnida; order Araneae; family Salticidae; genus Maratus; species Maratus speculifer. Next base: position 19,562,632 of record OZ025303.1, on the reverse strand, counting down.
TTTCAAGAAAACACTGATTTAAAGAGTAGTTTCAGCAAAAACCGCAAACGAATTGATTAATTTTTCCGTTTTTTATAATCGTTTGAAATTTGAACCCTCTGAACACAGTTCAGTTTGTGCTACTTAACCACTCCCAACTATTCAGATTTTGAGCTCAAAATGTAAGTTTGAATCTAAGACTACGAAACCATTTAATGAGATGCAAAAAATAACGGCAAAAAATAGTTGTTCGTTAATCCAAAGTCTAAAGCGCCCTCTATCGGCATTTTTTTAAATTTATCTTTATAATTTATTTTCAATAAAATACCGACATAAACAATAGTTTTAGTGAAAACTGCAAATAAATCGACCAATTTTTCCATTTTTTTTTTTATAATCATTTGAAATTTGAACCCTCTGAACGCAGTTCAGTTTGTGCTACTTAACCATTCCTAACTATTCATTTTAAAGCTCAAAATTTAAGTTTAAGTCTAAGCCTACCAAACCATTTAATGAGATGCAGAAAATAACGGCAAAAAATTGTTGTTCATTAATCCAAAGTTTAAAGCGCCCTCTATCGGCATTTTTCGAAATTTATCTTTATTTTCATTTTTTTTTCAAGAAAATACCGTCATAAAGAATAGTTTTAGTGAAATCCGCAAATCAATCGACGAATTTTTCCGTTTTTTTATGTGTATTTGAAAATTTGGGCCCCAAACTTTAATGGCGGATATCGCCTTTGGAAAACGTTTAGGACCCTTGGTTTCCTATTTACTATTACTCGTCTTTAGGTGTTCTATCACCCCTAGCGTATATACCATGAGTTTAGGGACACCCTGTATACTCGTGTATAAGTCGAGAAGTTTTGGTTAATATTTTTTTGCCATCACCAAGTTCAAACATAAATTTTTCTTCTAATTCTTTATATGTCGTAAAAAATCCTGGTTTCCAACACACATGCTGAGTACAACCAGAGTCAATTATCCATTTTGATCTTCCTGATTTATCTGAGTTAAATGCGTTTACAAAAGCAAAACATTGAACATCTTCATTTGTCTTATCAAAGTCCTTATTTTTTTGTTGATTTTGATTACACAATTACAATTTTGATTACACAATTACGCCTCAGATGTGGCCCTCCACATGTCCAACATCGTAATTTCGATTTTCTTATGTCCTATTTACCTTTTTCATTCTTGAAATGAACATTTTCAGCATTTCTGATTTTGGAAAACTTATTTGGTTGACGTTTATCCGCTGACAAAGCTGATTCACGATTTATATTCACATCAGCAATACTTAATCTAGTTTCTTCAATCATCAGTCTAGATGTTAATTTCGATAGTATCCGGTCATCCAATGATGTTGAGTCCCAAGCACTATGAAAATGGCGATACTGTGAAGGTAATGTATTCAGAATAGTTGTCATCACTAATGAATCGGATACTGGTTCTCCTAGTTCACGTAAACGTCGGGCGAAAGATTCAATTTTAGGCCCGCCACACACTAGTGAAACATTGAACGAAAAAACGTGCGACATGCGACAATTTCGCCCTGATAACAAAGAAAAAACCGGTTTGATGCGTCATGTTGCACGATTTTTGACGCATGTCTCTGTAGTGTGTGGCGGGCCTTACTGATATGTGTAGCTATATCATCACCAGTAACTTAGCGATACTCTCGGAATTGAGTTTGTAGTAAATAAACAGAGTCTGCTGATCGTTGCTCATACACATCCAATAACTTCACCCGCATTTCTCTAGCATCTTCACAGTTCATAATTAAAGATAAGAGCTTTTTACCTACCATTGTCGCAAAAATCTCTCGCCACTTTGTTGGCTTTCTTCCATTTTTTCAATTCTGCATCGTAATTAGCACTACCGGCTGTCGGTTGTAAATGCTTTCCATCGATCAATTTCAACGCATCGCGAGCATCTAAAATGGCATATACTTGAAATTTCCATTGTGACCAATTTTTTGAATCTACTAGCTTTTCTATTTTCACTTTGTCGCCTTCCATCATGACAAGGAAAATCAACAGCAAAGTCCAAAAAACAGTTCACAAAAGTGCTCCTTCGTTAGGCTTAACGATCATCGCAGAACTCAAATCAGAAAGCATACGTACAAGTTTTAATTTAAAACAAGCTAATCTTTCCGGAAAACAAATCTCACATCAGGCCGCCTACGTGACTGGGCCCCATAACCTATTATAAAATCATATCAAGTGAGATTAAAGGAAAAAAAATTATTACGTTACGTTTAGCACAAGTTACAGCTTCTTATTTTTATTTACTGATGTAGCCAGTTACTGTTAGATATGACAATACGAAGAGTTTATAGACACGCGCCATCTATGAACAATAAAGTACAGTTTTCTTGCAATAGAACTTATATATTTGAAATATTTAAACAGTTAAAAACTGGGGATAAAGCTTTAAAAGACATTTATGAAACGAGTAATACTGTAGATTCCTTCAAATCGGAACAGCTTTGGGCAACAGATTGTACAGATTTTAGAGTTTCGCGGATTAAAGATCTTTTTAGACTTACATTTTTTAACAGTAATTTGTAGATGCAGTTAAGCATTCAAAATTATATTAATTCTTATAGTATAGTAAAATAAAAAAAAACTATGTAACAAAGTAAAATAATAAAATTAAATACATATTTAAAATGATTAAATTATACTAATCATTAAATAAATGAATAATACAAAAGACTCCCTCAAATCCGCAACCCTAAAATATGCACATAATTTAAACGGATGTAAACAATGAAACATTCAATTCAGATATAGAAATAAAATTTGACATTTTTAATTTTATATTAATAATATATATTTTTTAATCTAATTTTTGTTAATATTACCTAGTTCATGTTTTTTTAATGAAGGAAGAATAAATTTATTTCTGAAAAGATTCAAGATTTGCTGAAATCACTGGCAATCACAATCTCCATATCAAATATATCTATGTATTAATCAAGCTATTTTGGTTTTTAAGTCTGGCTAAACCTGAAATAAAATTTCTTTATTTCTTTATTTTAATGAGAATTAGTAATTTATTTCTACGAGGTAAATTTCATTGAAAAACTTAGGAAAATATCTTTCATCTTTATAATGAATATTTAGTCATACATTATTGATTATTATCTTCACCTTCGCTTTTAACATTTTAATTATTATAAAAATTATCAATAATTTTTATCATTTTAGTTTTTATTTATTTTAATATTTATGATATTGCAAGCATTCATTATAGTTTCAATTGCATTATTAATTACAATCAAATTACTGTTTAAAAAGTGTAAACAAAGCAATGACCATAAATCCGCACAATCTCTAGTCCCAACCTGTGCAGATTTGAGAGAGTCTACCGTAATGTATTTATATTTAATATGGATTATAGATATGAGATTTATTTAAATTATTCAATGAAACTTGTATTTCCAAGCTACTTTACTAATTCACATGGGAATATCAAAATAAGGAAGTTTTATTTCAGTTTCAGCCTGACTTAATACCAAAAATGTTTCATTCCTACATAAATATATTTGGTAAAAAGATTGTGATCACTATTTATATCAGCAAAATATCTTGAATGATTTCAGGAAAAAAAAATTTAGTCATATTAACAATAATGATGTATTAAAGTGCATATGGAATGGCATAGAAAAAAAAGTTACTAATTTATAATAAGAACTGAAATGTCAGTGTTTACTTCTGTGATGATGTGTGGATTTAAAAGAGTCTACTGTAATGTAATATGAACCCAACACTATTTCAGTTAACACAAGAATTCCTTTTGAATTTGATATCTTAAACAATTAACATTTAAGTAAATATTGGGATGGAAACAAGCTTTAACATTACATATTTTCCCTTAACTATTACCTTTGGAGCTTTCCGTAAATGATGTCATATTTTTTTTCAATAATTTTTACCTCATTCATCCTCCCCCCTTTGTTACAAACTGTCACGCTTCAGCATACCCCCTCTCCCTTCACCTCGACACATGTCACGTTATCTATATCTACATCATACAGAGGAAAAGTTTGTTTAATTGTTAGTGTGTTTGTAGGGGCTAATCTCCGGAACTACTAAACCGATTTCAAAAGTAATGGTGCGCCAAAATGATGGTGTTCGCCCGGAATGAAACGTATGCTATATCCTATGTCGATAAAACAAATCCAAAGAGGATGCAAGAGCAAAACACATTTAAAAATGAGATTTTTGTGTTACTCAAGGGACTACAAGCATGGAATAGCATGGTAATTACTTATAAGATGTAATAGAGCGGGCGGCGGCGACACAAATGACTACGTCATGGAGTTACGGGATGAAATCATGATGTAGGACAAGATTATTAGGTGTAGATTAAGGAATGACTGGTCTGCCTCGTCATTTCTTGGTACGATATGAGTAACAGAGGGTGCCAACTCGCCATTTTGGCGTCACTTTCACATCATCGAGTTACGGGATGGAATTGGTGCCAAATTAAAGGTAAAATAAAGTATTTTAAGAATATTTCGGTCTGCTTGCGCATATCCTGGTACAAACCCTCGGCAGACTGAAATTTATAATAAAAAATGACGTTATAATGTAAAATTCAACATGACTACGTCATCGAGTTACGGGATGAAATCATGATGTAGGACAAGAATATTAGGTGTAGATCAAGGAATGACTGGTCTGCCTCGTCATTTCTTGGTACGATATGAGTAACAGCGGGGGCCAACTCGCCATTTTGGCGTCACTTTCACGTCATCGAGTTATGGGATGAAATTGGTGCCAAATTAAAGGTAAAATAAAGTATTTTAAGAATATTTCGGTCTGCCTGCGCATATCCTGGCCCAAACACTCGGCAGACTGAAATTTATATCAAAAAGGCATCATAATATACAATATAATTCATGATATGCCGAATCGGTAGTTTTCTCGCTTACTAATAAGAATCTTTTCCTAAACCATCAAATTAGCGTGAAAGTCGATTGCGAAGTTAAGTAATGTAAAATACGTCTTTAGATTTTGTATTGTACATTATGAAGCATAATTTGTAATCAATATTCTGCCGAGGGTTTGTACCAGGATATGCGCAGGCAGACCGAAATATTCTTAAAATACTTTATTTTACCTTTAATTTGGCACCAATTTCATCCCGTAACTCGATGACGTGAAAGTGACGCCAAAATGGCGAGTTGGCGCCCTCTGTTACTCATATCGTACCAAGAAATGACGAGGCAGACCAGCTATTCTTTAATCTACACCTAATAATTTTGTCTTACATCATGATTTCATCCCGTAACTCGATGACGTAGTCATGTTGAATTTTACATTATAACGTCATTTTTTGTTATAAATTTCAGTCTGCCGAGGGTTTGTACCAGGATATGCGCAGGCAGACCGAAATATTCTTAAAATACTTTACTTTACCTTTAATTTGGCACCAATTTCATCACGTAACTCGATGACGTGAAAGTGACGCCAAAATGGCGAGTTGGCGCCCTCTGTTACTCATATCGTACCAAGAAATGACGAGGCAGACCAGTCATTCTTTAATCTACACCTAATAATCTTGTCTTACATCATGATTTCATCCCATAACTCGATGACGTAGTCATGTTGAATTTTACATTATAACGTCATTTTTTGTTATAAATTTCAGTCTGCCGAGGGTTTGTACCAGGATATGCGCAGGCAGACCGAAATATTCTTAAAATACTTTATTTTACCTTTAATTTGGCACCAATTTCATCACGTAACTCGATGACGTGAAAGTGACGCCAAAATGGCGAGTTGGCGCCCGCTGTTACTCATATCGTACCAAGAAATGACGAGGCAGACCAGTCATTCCTTAATCTACACCTAATAATCTTGTCCTACACCATGATTTCATCCCGTAACTCGATGACGTAGTCATTCGTGTCGCCGCCGCCCGGTCTATAAATGATCTCAAGCATTTCCTTAAAAAATCGAAATTCAAAAGGGGGGATGCGTGCGAATGTTTGTTTGTTTATTGTTTTTTTTGTTTGCTTGTTTATTGATGATTTGTTCTTTTTATGTTTGTTGATGATTTGTTTGTTTGTTTGATGTTTGTTGGTGATTTAATTGTTTGTTTGATGTTTGTTGGTGATTTAATTGTTTGTTTGATGTTTGTTGGTGATTTGTTTGTTTGGCTAATCTCCGGAAATATCGAACCGATTTCAAAAACAATGGTACGAAAATGAGGATGTTCGCCCAGATTCAAACATAGGCTATATCTTATGTCGATGTCACAAATCCAAAGGGGTGCAGGAGCAAAAAACGTTCAAAAATGCGATTTTTGTGTTACTGAAGGTACTACAAGCATGAAATTTAGCATGGGAATTACTTATAAGATATAAATGATCTCTAGCATTTTTCTTAAATGTTCGAAATTTGCACGAAAAAGCGTCCTACGTTGTTAAAACTCCGCAGGATTTGCGTCTGCATCACTTCATCGCTTTTATAAAAATCTGGTACTTGATTATATCATAAAGCATTCTCATTGGTCAGTATAGTTTTAAGAAGAGGTAGAGTTTCGATGCACTTTTAATAAAGTAAAAAATTTCTGAATGGCAATCTGTAAGCAATCAGAAAATGTATCAAACAGATTTCAAAAGAAAATTGGTGGTGATAGAATCTGTTAAAACATAGCAAATTTAAGCTGCATTTTACGTAGGGGACACTATCAACAGAGGGTGCAGGATCTAAAACTATTCAAAATGGGGATTTTTATTGTACTATGGAATCTAGAAATTTTAATTTTGGCATGGTAGTTACTTACAAAATATAAATGTCTTCTAAGAACTATCGGGAGTAAATTTGAAATTAAAAGTTGTGAAGCAAATGGGCGATGCGAAAAATGTTGTAAAAAATTCGCATACTATAATTTTTGTGCAAACTCATGAAGTAATAAACCGATTATAAAAGTGATGGTTTCAAATCAATGATGACATTTTCTGATCCTACGCAGATCATTCTCATGATCCAGTACCTCTACCACTTGGGGTAAGCAGGAACCATAAATATTCTGAAAAAGACCTTTAAAAACATTCTAAATTACGTTTCTATGGAATATTAGGAAATATCAAATCGATTTCAAAACAACATTTGCAAATTAATGTGAATGCTTATTTAAAATTATCTTTATTTATTTTTATTAATCTAAGTCTCATTTTGGAATAATGCATGTAATAATGAAATTGAGTCAAACTGTAACTTAAATGGAAGTTTTTGAATTATTCCTTAATATTTTATTATTTCTAATAAAAATCAGTCATACCAATATCACTTGGCATATTTCAACTATTACGCGTGCAAAGCCGAGGGTTTTGAAAGTACAGTTATAAAACAAAAAGTGTTAAGGGCTTATCCATAAATTTTGAATAATGAAACAAAAATCTTACAAGAATACATCGAAAACACTCAATTACTCACCACTAAAATTATACAGGAATTTTAGATTTATAATAAATTACGTTACAAAGAAAGAAAATTTTTTCAGCATCTCGAAAACTAGTTATTCAAATACTTTAAACTTACATACCGATATTTTTAACGATTGTAATTTGTTTCATGCAAAAACTTAATGTAGGTCATAATTCATAATTTTTTAATAATAATTTATTAATAGTTTTCGTAACTAAAAAAATGTTTTTTAAAGGATAAAAAAATATGCAATTGTTTGAGTTTTTTCAATATATCTCTTTAATAAATAAATTAAGGGGGTTCTCAACTGCTCCGCTCAACAAGCGCAAAACGTTTTGACATATTTACGAACTTATTTTTTAACAGAAAAATAAAAAATTAGAAGGTCTGACTATGGAAGTGATTTCGAATCGAACTTAGTTTTCCATTTTATGATCATTAAATTACCTATCCAGTTCTAAGCTATTTCGAACATGTGATCACCCTTTTTTCTTCTGCTTTGCAATTTTCCCGACTTTCGTCGGGAAATGTGCTCAAAAACGTGAACTTTGAAGGCTTATTATGAAGATCTATTGTGTTTTTAAAAAAACAGAAAACTGAGTGCAATTAAAGAGTTTCTGAAAAACAACACCTGCTAGTTTCGTTCATTTTCGATCGAAAATAAATTAAAGCATATGCCACAAAGTTGCCCTTTTTGACTTAAGAACACTCTTAACAATCAGTCAAAAGACACCTGTATGAAGATATAAATGAATGCTTCTCAAATGGGATTAACTTTAACATCCTCAAATTTAAACTCTTCTAATTCTCTCCAGATTTAAATGTATGTACATAAACAATGCAATTTTCCTGCCTATCTCGATCCAAGATTACATAAGGTTTAAAAATTGTCTGCTTTGATTTAAAAATTCAAAGTTGGTATAATATTTTAAATATAGACGGCTTTGAAAATTTAATTTGCACATAACGACAATTAATGGACATTATTTCCTGTTGATTTTTTGCTATATACAGTTGGCTCTCGTTAATTCGAACACTTCGGGACCGCAAGAAATAATCGAATTATCCGAAGTTCGAATTATGAAAAATATGAAATGAAAACATGTTTAATATGGTACTGGTACAAAGGAATTAATGTTATAGTGTTTTTTTAATTTATTTCGTCTGTTATCATTACAATATGACTTAATATTAAATTAGAATCTATAAATACATAAACTAATTAAAATTTTAGAAACAAGCACAATGGAAGAAAAATTTAAAGCGTCACTGATAGACAGACGGAGCACTAAGAAAATGGATATAAGACGCATTGGACTATGTGTATACTCGTTTGGAACAATTTTTATAAGTGAAAAAGAAAAGAAAAATGAAAAATCAGAATTCTCATTGATTCGAATTAAACGAAGTTAGAAAAAATGAGTTCGAATTAATGAAAAATTTTAACGTTATTCTGCCTTTGAAAATTTCGGGACTTCATGTTTACTTATTATCCGATTTCGAATTAACAAGGGTCGATTGTATATATTTATGATTATTTATAGTTGAATTAATAAAGGGTAACAATTTTTATTCTTTTTATCATCGCTGATGCACTGAAAGTTATAAACAAAAATATCAGGGATTTTTGCATCAGGAGCCAAATAGAGTTGCTGCGGTGATGCTGATAATTTCAACTTTTATTTTTGTATACTTTTCAGCGTAATGTGAATTATTTATACAATTTAAAAATGAGATAAATTCCATTTCTGTTACAATCTGACAGCAGTTACTCTTTAGCTAGGTATTTTGTGGGAAAAGGCATTTTCCATCCTTAAAAAAAAAAAAAAAAAAAAAAAAAAAAAAGACCATATGTATCCATAAAATGCTTAATTGATATTTCAGTGTTAAAAGTTTTTTACGGAAAAAGTACACAAAAAATGCTTTATTAGTCTAAAATTACTAAAATGATTGAGTATATTTATTTTTATCAGCATCGTATTCCATAATTTCAAAAATTCTTATAATTAGAGAAAGAAGAATAACATTTATATTTCCATAATATAGAGAAAAGTTCCTGGACTGTATTTATGCAAATTGCAGCATCTCGTGGTCAGAAGGAAAGATCTAATTTTAAATAATTTTTCTGAAAAATAACTTTATTAAACAACAGGAGATTTTTTTCGTGATTAAATTAAAACGATATTTTCTTCAAAATACATAATAATATTTCCTAATATTTATTTGATCACGGAATTTTTTTCTTAAATAAAGAGAAGATTACTAATTAAAAATTATGGTGTAGATCTACTGAAAAAAAACCGCTGGCCACGGGATTTTACAGCTAGCAGGGTTGGTTGGACCTGGACTGTTATTTAACATTCTAACATTATTTGGAATAAAGTACATTTGTAAGCCGTGTTGTTTTATTTTGATTGATGTTTTGCATGTTGATTCATGAATTAGGGTCTTCCCTAAAATCAAACTACTTTTATTTAACAAAAACGTTATTTTTCAATTACATAGGTAAGCATGTCATTTTCCCGCAAATTGTCTACGTCATGAATGTGAACGGAATCCATGGTAGGATTGTAATAAATAAGTTTATAAATGTTATTTTGCTTTACACAATGAATGCCGCTTCAAAAATGAGTCACTGCAAAAAACTAAAGTATTGAAAACTATGAAATAAACATTATTTTGACATACAAAGCATGTTAATAAATAAAATGTCTTAAAACATATAACAGGTAAATAAATCTTTTAAAAAAATTATTTGGTAAAATTATATCAATAAAACGAACTGGAACTTTTTATTAACTTTACAGCAGTGAAGGTGATAAAAATATCTTTCAAAAATTGTTTGGAGCGTGTACCAGTGATGAAAGACTTTTTTTACATGAAATTAATGATGCTTTTATAAGAGATTCTTTGAAAATATTATCTAGAAAATTCTTCATAAAATATTGCTTTTGCATTGGTGAAAATAAGAAAAGTATTTTTAAAATCCTTTAGTTTATATTAAAATATGAGTATTCAGAACAGTATATTTCTTTCATTTGTACTATCATGCACGTGTATTTTTAATGGCCAAATTGTGAAAATTCATTACAGCATTATTTTCACAAACAAAAGATTTTCCAGTTTGTACCGGTAAGATATAATGTTTTGTTGCATCTACACTTTCTGATTTTTTTTAACACATTTCAAAAATCAGTAGAATTTTGACGATATAAATAAGTTTTTAGAGGACTGTTTCGTGAAAAGCATTCAAATGCATTTCACAAATGAAATGTTGTAAGCAAGTGTATTTTTGAATTATATTTCATTGAAAATGTTCTAGAACATATTGCAAAAACAAAAGTTTTCCTTTTTATGTGTTCATGAATGCGACTTTGTGAAAACCATTGACAATGAATTAGTGGAGATACTTTTGTGAAAATCATTTGGAGCATGGTTTACAAACTAAAGTTTTTCATTTTGTATGAGTATACATATGTTTTTTCAAACTGCGACTTTGCGAAAATCCTTTTGAACATAATTCACAAACAAAAGGTTTTACCTTTGTATGGGTAAGCAAATGTGCTTTTAAATTACTCCTCTGTGAAAATCCTTTGGAGCATATTTCACAGATAAAAGATTTTTCATTTGTATGGATATGCAAATGTTTTTCCAGTCTACTATTTTCTGAAAATCTTTTGAAGCATATTTCACAAACAAAAGGTTTTTCCTTTGTATGGGTGTGCCGATGTCCTTTTAAACTATCATTCCGTACAAATCGTTTAGAACATATTTCACAAGCAAAAGGTTTTTCCTTTGTATGAGTGCGCAAATGTTTTTTTAAATCACCATTTTGTGAAAATCCTTTGGAACACATTTCACAAACAAAAGGTTTTTCAACTGAATGGGTGTGCAAATGTGCTATCAGGTTTCCCCTTTGCGCAAATCCTTTAGAACATAATCCACAAATAAAAGGTTTTTCTATTGAATGTGTATGCAAGTGATTTTTCAAATGACCACGCTGCGAAAATCCTTTACAACATATTTCACAGACAAAAGGTTTTTCTTTTGTATGGGTACGCAAGTGTGTTTTAAGGTCACTTTTTTTTGAAAATCTTTTGAGACAGATTTCACAAGCAAAAGGTTTTTCGCCTGTATGGGTACGAAAATGTGATACTAGATGTTCATTTTGTGAAAATCTTTTGGAGCATATCTCACAAACAAAATATTTTTCATTTGTATGGATCTGCAAGTGATTTTTCAAGTGACCACGTTGCGAAAATCCTTTAAAACATATTTCACAGACAAAAGGTTTTTCTTTTGTATGGGTACGCAAGTGTATTTTCAGATCACATTTTTTTGAAAATCCTTTGGAACAGATTTCACAAACAAAAGGTTTTTCGCCTGTATGGATACGCAAATGTGATATGAGCTGTTCATTTTGTGAAAATCTTTTGGAACATATTTCACAATAATATTTCTTATTTGTATGGATAAGTAGATGTTTTCTCAGATTACCACTTTCAGAAAATCTTTTGAAACATATTTCACAAAAAAAGCTTTTTTCTGTTGTTGGACAATAAGTCTGAGGCACTGACATTTTCTTTAGACAAAATATTTATGTTCATAAAACACAGAAGATAAAATATCAGCATAAAACAATCCTTTGTTGAATTTATCCATAAAAGTGTTTAAATACTCTTACTGACTATGTCAGCTCTTTAACTTGCGATCTAAAATGTTGGAATTTTTTTTAAATATTAATTTCAAAGCATATTAATTATCAGTTTAAAAATAATTCAATAATTTAAATAGCTAGAAAATGAAAATAAGAACTATTATTAGAAACTATTTATTTACATTAGAACTTTTGAGAACATAAATGATTTCTAGTAGCGAAAAAAAATTTCTAGTAGTATTTTATGTAGGTTAACAAATTTTTAAATCCTAATAATATCTTTAAATGATATTCTTGACTAAAAGATAATCTATAATAGTATAAAAAGAATAAGTATAAAATTGAAGAACACTAATTTGAATCAACAATGTAATGAAATACTATAAAGAGTAAGGCTGATAATTCATAGTGCTATAAACTTACAGAAAAATAAACCATTTAAATAATAATAAGAATTTCTGTTATTCAGACAAATCATTGGGATTTTTGAAAAATTATAACTGCTTTTACAGATGTTCTTAGCTATTTTTTATGTGCTTTTCATGGAAAACTGCAATAACCTAGTGACTTAATGCAGCAATTCAGAGCTGGCTTATAAGTAACAATAATGTAAAATATAGTGAAATATTGAATATTCAAAATTTAAATACTGGTTTAATGTTGAATGATTATTGGGAAAAAAATGTAAGTTACGATATTTTGCAACAATGAAGAAAATTGAAGGAATAACAATAAACATCTCTCTCTACTTACATTTTATGAGTTCACAAAAAACGAATAACTCATTTCATATTAACCCTACGTTAACCGCGCGGGTAATATATGTCACCCATAATATTTGAAAATTTTAATTTTTTTTCATTCCCTTCTTCTTTTTCGTAATTGTATTGTTCACAAACAGTTGTAACTTTTAAATATAAATTATTAATATGTATTTTGTTGTTTTAGATTGTTGCATTATTACTACTTTTTGAAGTACAAAAACAACATATTGAAAATATGTGAAATGTGTCCACCTCGCGACTAAATGCGTAACAAATATTCGCGTGCCTAACGCAGGGTTAAGGAATTTCAATCAACACCAATGTTAATAATTTTTTAGTAGATATTAATAAGAGCTGATATTTTTAAAAGAGCTCATTTAAATTTATCGTTATTTACTTAGCATTGGTTCGAAATTTATGGTATTTCTCTATTACTGAAGAGAAGATGTATTTGTAGTGGAAAGCATTTTTATTAAATCAGTCGATAGAATAAGAAATGGGCATGTTTATAAACAAACGCCTCCTCCAACCAATCTACTAATTAAATTTTTGCTTTAGCAATCATTACAGGAATCATACAACAGAGCTTTTAATCGCAGACCAATCGTAAGCCAATCAGATCGCCTTCATTCCTTATGTACAGAAGGAGTCTTAAAGACGGGCAGGAAATTACTGTGGATCCACAGTAATTTTGCCCACAGTGACGTCAGCTGCCTTTTCCTATTCGACATAGCTCCATGGAGTATTTCAATATTCTCACTACTAAAATTTTAATTGTTAGACATATTGAAATACGTTTTAAAAAGATATTATGAAGTCATTATTACTCTGAAGGATTCATTTTCAATCATGAGTTTTTAGCTGACAGGCTATCAAAGCCCTAGTTTCTGATTAGATATTGAACATGATTAGTTCTGGGAGTTCATTAAATATATAGAGAGGGGGAACGGGGGTTGATCGCCGATATTTATATAAATGGGTTTTTCATTCAGAATTATAAGATTTCATCCAAACTTTAAGTATAAGATCATTCTGATGAGACGCCTTCATTGTTAGTTTAAGGAGTTCATTGTTTAAGTATAAGGAGGGAGGGGTACGGAGACTAATGCCCTTCCCTTAATTTAGATAAATGGGTTTTTCATGCAGAATTATCAGATTTCATTCAAATTTTAGATGTTGGATCATTCTGATAAGGCACCTCCATGATTAGTATTCGGTGTTCATTGGTTAAATATAAAGGGGTGGAGTGGGGGATAACCCCTATTAATTTATGTAAATGGGTCTTTCACGCAGAATTTACGAATTTCTTCAAATTTTGGCTATAGTTTCATTTTGATAAGGCGCTTCACTGATTTGTTTTTGAGATTCATTGGATGGATGTAAATAGGGTATCAAGAGGGACTACCCCCTTAATTTAAGTAATTGGTTTTTCAAGCAGAATTAACCAATTATTTTCAATTTTATAAATGTAGGTTCATATTGATAAGCCGCTTCCCTGATTAGTTGTAAGGTTCTTTTGTTAAGTATAAAGGGAAGAACGGGCGATTATCCCCCTTTAAATGCTTCCCCATAGGAATAGCATTAGCTCGCGAGCGTTTCCTTGAGCGAGGGCAGGGGCCTTAATAGTTAAGTGTAAAGGAAGAAAAAAAAGGGATAATTCCTCTTGAATTACATAAATGGGTATTTATGTAGAATTATACAATTTGCTTTAAAGTTTTGATACCGGTTCTTTCTGATAAGGTGAATCTCTGAATTGTTTTGGAGGTTTAAGCATAAAAGAGAAAAAGTGAGATAGCTCCTTTTATATAAATCGATTTTTAAACAGAATTATCTGACTTGCTTCGAATTTTAGATGCAGGTTTATTACATGATAAAAAGTATGCATGATTAGTTTTGGAAGTTCAATGGTTAAGCATAAAGAGAGGAAATGAGAGAGGTAATTCCATCTAATTTTTTTTCGAATAGCATTATTTCTTGAAAAAATAAGTCTATAATATTCAATTAGTATGCATAGCCTGGAGCTCAATGCTATTAGTTTAACTAAGCAATAATACTTTTTATTAAATAAATTGGTGATGTATAAACATTCACTGCAGCTTCATATTTTGCCATTAAATATCTCCATGCATAATGTTTTTACTGCACTGCAGATGAACTAAATAGCGAATGACAGCTTGTATAAGCATGTAACTTTATTTTTAAATGCAAACAAAATCATTCGGAATATCATCCATAAAAGAGTACAAATTGTTCTTAGAATAAAAAAATTAAATTTATGGAACAAACAATTTTTAACGAAGAGTCATACTGGCATTTATGATTGAAAAATGAAAAGATTTTGATATAAATAACATTTAGGCGAAATATTTTAAAAACAGATTTTCGAAGAGAAGTAAAATATTAATACGATAAAATACCTCAAATTCATACAACTTGAAATTTAGAAACAGATTTTAGAATTTTGGAGATTTCTGGCCATTAAATTGTCTATATTTTCTAAAAAAATAATACGAAATTAATTAAGATTGCATGTATTTAAAATAGCTCCTCAAAAAATTAATGTTTTCAATTGCTCTTTTCTGTGTGCTCTCTGGGTACACGACATTTCGGTCCCGAGACAATTCGGTCCCAAGACATTTCGGACCCGAGACAATTCGGTCCGTGGCCATTTCGGTCCCTAGCAACTTTGGTCCCTTGCCATTTCGATCCTTAGTCATTTCAGTCCCTTGTTATTTCTTTGCTCGCTATCTTATAAGTCGGATTCTAATTGTTGTGGGCCTGCCAAATGGTATAAGTTCAACATTATCCGGGCCTTTTTAAATTTTTTTTAAATTCTCCTCCACCCCTTCCAAGTTTTATAAAAAGTTGAATATAAGAGTCCGATAAATTTAAACTTTTATAACTCGAGACAATGAAATTACAACGAGCTGAAAATTTTGTTTGGTTAAACAATATGATATAAATTTAGGAGATATTGTCTTTTGCTTTTAGTATTATTATTATTAATCAGAATAAAAATTTTAAATTTTATTATTCATTATTAGTATCAGTATTTTATATAAACTTCTATAAAGTATATAAACGAAAAAGTATTTTATATAAACTTCCAGAAATATTTTTTTGGCTGTTTACGTACATTTTTTAGAACCTTTAAATTAGCATTATTAAATAATAAAAAACTGTGTTTTTTTTTCCTCCTTCCAATTAGTTTGATAATACATGTCTTTAATAATTCAGTTAGACAGTTATAAGTTATAATGTATACATATTTCCTCAAATATTATTTTAGTTTTATTTTTAACTATACAAACTGTTTTAAATTTCTGTAGTTTTTAATATACAATAAATAAATAAGTAAAAGATAAATTTCAGTTTAGAACTATTAGGAAATATAATGATGTATTGAATATAAAATGGATTATGTATTGAGTTTATTTTAAAATAAAATTCATTATGTAAATTAATCATGGTTTTAATAATAAATATATTTAACAAAATAATAATTTGATATTTATATTAAAATTACTAACTGTTTTGAGAATTAGGATTACCAATTATCAATAGGATTACCAATTATCATTAGGATTACCAATTATGATTAGGATTACCATACAAAATTTGTGCGAATTATAATATTTTGGATAAGAGTTATACGTGTGTGCGGTTTTCGGGCACTTATAATCGCATTAAACTAAAATTTTATGGCCTTCAGTTTAAAAACTCTGCAATGTTCCCTATGTCTTGGGACCGAAACGGCTAGGGACCGAAGTGTCTCGGGACCGAAATGTCTCGGGACCGAAACGGCGCGACCGAAATGGCGGGACCGAAACGTCCTGCTTCCGTATTCTTTTTAACAGACGATTCTTTTTTCCTTAGTTCTCAAAAAATGTCTAAAATATATGTATAATTTAATATTTTGTGTGACATAATCTGACGAATTGTGACTAAGATTTTAAAAGTCACATATAAATTCAATATATTTTTTAAAATTATTTTGAGAGCTAAGAAAAAAAGATACATCACTTAAGAAGAGTAACTAAAAAATAAGTTAAAAATATTAATTTCCTATAGAGATATTTTAAATATAAAAATGCATCAAACATCCATAGACTGAAAAATATCAAGAGAAATTCTGATGACTAGCGACCTTAAGGTGTTGTTTGGTCAATAGGCTTAAACCTGAGGTATTTTGTAGAATTCAGCAAAAAAAATATGCTTTTAATGTTACTTTTTATGACATATTTATTAATATTTAGAAAATATGCAAAAAATGTTTAAGAAAATGAAAATTAAATAAGGTATATGCTGGTAAAGTTGGGGGTAACAAGGAATGTGTTGGTTGACACAAATGAAACCATTCTGATCATTCAAAACAAAAATTTTAAAAAGATGCACAGTTATTAAAAACAACATTATAGCCCATCTAAATAAAAACTTTAAAAAATTCCAACAAAAGGCATTTTTTGACTTTTTATCATTTTTTAAAATAGCAAATATATATATGTATATATACAGTAGACTCCCTCAAATCCGCACTCCTAAAATCCGCAACTCTCCAAAATCCGCACATATTTTAAGAATGTAAACAATGAAACATTCAGTTCAGATTTAGGTGCAAAATTTGACTTTTTTAGTTTTATATCAATTCCATGCATTTTTTTAATTTGTAATTTTTGTTAAGGTTATAAAATTCATGTTTTTTCATGAAGAAAGAATAATTTATTTCTGAAAAAAAGATATTGCTGATATCATTGGTAATCACAAACTTACCAAATATCTTTATGTATTAATCAAGCTTTTTTAGTTATTAAGTCTGGCTAAACCTGAAATAAAGCTTCATTATTATATGATCTTGATGTGAATTAGTAATGTACTTTAATGAAGCAAATTTCATTGCATTAATTTAGGAAAAACACATTTCATCTATATATGAATATTTAATTGTACATTATTGATTATTAATTTGACCTTTGCTTTTAGTATTTTTATCCTTTTAAAAATTATCTAAATTTTTATTATTTTAGTTTATTACTTATTTTAATAGTTTAGCATATTGTAAACATTCATTATACTTCTGATTTCATTATTAATTACATTCAAATTACTTTTTAAGAAATGTAAACAAAGCAATGACCAGAAATCCACAAAATTCTAAAATCCGCAAAACCTCTGGTCCCAAGCTGTGCGGATTTGAGGGAGTCTACTGTATATATGTACAGATATATACATGTAATAATTTTGATGCAAAAACGATAAGAGTGATAGAAAGTTAAACATAATTTATTGATAAAATATAGGGATGCACCGGATACTGATTTTGCCGGATATCGGATACTGGATATCCGGTATCCAATTTGCCTGCCGGATTCGGATATCCGGTATTAAATATGTTTTTAGTTATGGTAAATGTTTATTTCTTTATCCAATGCCATCTCAAATAATAAATTGCAAACATGTTTCACACACAATTATAACATTTTAAATGTATTGAAATATATTTTACAGAAACTATATTTCTTTGACAATCAGGGCTTGAAATTCAGATTTTTCCAGGAGGAGAGAGTTTCCCCCATAACATTTATAAATACAGGGTAGTTAAACTATATAAGAGGGGAAAAAATGTTTTTTTAACCCTATTATTTTTTACTTGCCACTTAAATATTTACAATTTATACCGACATGACAAATTTCCATTGAAATAATTTAAATCAACAACTCAAGATAATTATCCAAATTGTTTATTTTAATTAAAACAAAGGAAAAGACTCAAGCTTTATATACCTCATATCTCTTTTTCAATTTTTACTCAGTATTATGGACAATTAATAACTGAGTTGCTAAATGAATTTTTTAATTTAGATTTTGTTCGATTTTGTGTGGTTTAGAATCTTTTATGGTTACACTTCTGACAAACAGAACAGAGCAACTTTTCTAATACATTAAATTATTGGAAATACATGTTTTTGATTTTTTCTTATTTTTGTAAAATCTGGTGTGCATTCATTTTTAATTTGCTTGTACGAATAATGCATGTAGGTGATTGTATCGTCCATATCCTTCTGTGATTGTACATCACTTAGTGGAATTATCGTCAATACTGTAATCCCTGGCATTTTAGCTAATTGAATTTTGTTCAACTATGCATTGGAATTTTAAACCCATAAGGAATTCCGAAAATGACATAGTCAGTAGATTTCTTCTATTACATGAGAAATGGTTTATTTAAAAAAGTCATGTCCTAATTTCTGTGAACTACGCACATCAATTATTTAAATGGTTTCCTTGAAGTTCATCATTTTTTTTAATCATTTGGAAAGCGGTTGTTGTTATCGCTCGAGAATGGACCTTGTGGTGTCCACATTTTATTTTGTTTATGATTCGTCCAGGGATATTAATGTTTAATCCATGACATACATAATATATTACTCTTATTACATAAATCATGTTTTGGTCTTAAAAATTATGCTTTTAATAATTTTCAATAACTCAATGGGAAACATTTAAACATCTTGCTTTGGGCAATGGATGTCCATATTTTATTTATTTATTTTACGTACTTCTTTAAATTTAGAAGAATTTTTATTTCAATAGGAAATCAAAATTTCATTGTTAATAAAGAAGAGAGTAGAAAAGATACAAAATGTGCAGGTGCAAATTATAAGATATGATAAAAAAAAAACAAATACAAACAGAAACATCGTATGAAAGATCGTGTTTTAAATAAAAAAAGAGCTATGATTATTGAGCCCACTGATGAGGAAATGTGGGATGATTTTGAAAAATGAAACATCTAATGTTGAACCATTGATTGTAAAAAAAAACATGTTTTCTTTTTTTCCAATGAGCAACAGAAGATTTAATCTCATTTTGTTTAGTGCTTATACCAGAAGCTCAGACTCTAGTGACCATTACTGTCCTTTTAGTTATTTCTTGCTTCGGCACAGGAAAAAAATCGCAAAATATGTAAATCTGTCATAGAAAAAATATCACTCATTTTGTCCACCATGGCAAAAGTAAATTTTTAAAAATTGTTGACCTGTCTGAAAAAATTTGAACTTAGAGGGAACTTGAACAATGGAAAATATAGCGGAATTCGTCAATCAATCACAGTAAAATATCGTGAAATTTGTTACAAGGAAATATCATGAAATTCGTCAGCCAATAATAAAGACAAAACACAAATTTTTCAGCTGAACACAGGAAAAATATTGTTAATTTCATCAGAATGTCATAAAAACAAAAAGGGAAATTCGCCAATCAGTCGCAGAGTAAATAGCTAAATTTGTCAATCTGTTGAGAGAAATAAATTGTGAAATTTGCCAGTTGGTCTCCAAAAAAAAAAAAAAAAAAGCAAAATTTTGTGTGGCGAGCAACAAGAAAAATTACAGTCAGACGCAGAAAAACAATTTTGTATAATTGTCGTAAGAGCAAACTTGGAGATTAGTCAATCGATAGTGGAAAATATCACAAAAATAGTCAGTCAGTCCTGAGACTTGATCGCCACTTCACAAAAAAAAAAAAATTTTTTTTTTTTTTTTAAGAAACAGGAATCTCTTGCCCACAAGATTTTTTAGGGCATGAATCCTGCCATTCCGTCCTGAAATTCAAACATTTAAATACTCTGCCTATTTGTCAATGAACTGCTGATAATTGCTAATAATTTGTACAATGAAATGCTGATAATTTTTAGAACAAATTTTACATGTTTATTAATATGTCTATAATTGTAAAGTATTTTCATAAAGAAATACATAGCACCTTTTTATAATGCAAATATAAAATGTCTTACTAATATACCAATGGTTGAAGAGTTATCTCCAAACATAGGTTTATTTTTTCATGTTTTAATTATTTAATACTGATTACCTTAAGCTACATTTAATTTTATTGTAAGTTAAATCAGTTTATAATTTAAAAAAAAAAAAACCTTTAATTTTAAATATTTATAATGAAGTCACGAAAATAACTAGTTGGATGCACCAATCCCAAAACTCTCATCTATTTCGTAGATCTCAATGTTTCAAAAAATATTACAATATATTAATACTACTTCAATATTATAACTGTTAATTCACTGCATAAAATGATTACTCAAAAAAATTACAATAAAAAGAATATTGTCCTCTTAAACTGATGGCATTGAGCTCACAGGCTAAGCATACTACCATAATTTCTGAAAGAAACGGCGCATCGAGAAAAATTACTCAAAAAAATTTAGAAAATGATCGTAAACGCCGCAGGTGAAATTTCTGCGGTAATCGCGGGTGACGTGTTAAACAGAAACACATTAATAAGCTGTATTAAGAAATCATAAAAATGAAATTATTAATCAGAAATTAATAAATTAAATACAAAATTAATAATATTATGTAAATATCGTATTTTCGGGAATAAGCGCCGCGACGCATACGAGTTTAAAAGTAAAAATATGTTTAGTGCGCCGCGGCGGATACGGTGATTTTTTTTAACTAACAGTACCATAAAGTACCGTTAATCCGCCCCCCCCCCCTCAAAACGTGACGAAAAATCGTAAAATAATAAGAGGGGATCCCTTACACAGGATTTTTCCGCGATAGTTTCACAAAATTTGCAGGAATGAATCATGATGAAATGAATAAAACGTGAATCTTTGAATGAATCATGAATTTTGAAACTTGAAGCAATACTTGAAGAAATTTGGTTTTTTTTTAAAAAAAACGTAAATTCTGTCGAAAAAAAGGAGAAATTTGTAAAAAAAAAAGCGAAAAAAGCATGAAATCAATTAAAAAATCTTGAAAAACGCACATTTCAGCCAAGATTCATGTTTCATATCATTCTCAATCGCCTTTGAGAATGGGGAGGGAGGGCGTTTTCTCGGAATTTTTGTAAAATTTCAAATTTTTTCTAAAGTGGGAAGGGTGTTTGATCGGAAAGGGCGGATTAACGGGATTTTACGGTAATATATATTAAAGAGGTGATTCTGTTCCCAAAATTGTGAAAAGGCAGTCATTAATAAAAAAATTTTAAATGTAAAAAAATATCAGAAATCTCAACAACGTGGTTTAGACTTGATTACATCGTGTTTTCTTGGGTGGGTGAGGCAAACTTTTAGCATTTCAGGAGGCAGGGTTAATGTATTTCGTTCGGCTGGATCTGAAAATTTCGGCTCATCCGCATGATTCAATATTCTACGTCCGAATCTTTGGAACAGGGGAAAAAAATCGGATGCAGAACAAATTTTCTGAAAGGTTATAAAAGAAGGGGAGGGGGAAGGGGGAGAGAAATTCAGGAAATTCATTCGAAAATGCAATTTTCGTTTATTCGTAATCTTATTCAAAATTTGCGTAACTTTTTGTCGTCTTTTAATGAAAATTGCCATTTCTTCGCGATATTTTGACGAAATCGAAATTAATTTGTTTTTGCGACCATTTGACGGAATTCGCGATACATTTTATGCCCGAAATTTTGGAATTATGACCTTTTTTTTTTTTAATTTTCGGAAAAATTCAGAAAAATATCACGCTTGTTTGAAAAAAAAAATGCATGTAAACGCCGCATCGGTAGAAAGGCTGCATCGCTTGAAATTTTAGTTTAAAACACGTAAGCGTCGCGGCGTTTCTTCCGAAAATTACGGTAATTGTATATTACAGCCTCATATTTTCAAGGGTTAATGCTGTTCGAAAAACAAATTAAGAGGGGGGGGGGGGATAGCTCCCGCCCATTTCCCCTTTTTATACTTAATCATTGGATTCCCTAAACTAATCAGAGATATGCTTTATTACATAAAAAACCTATATCCAAATTCATAGCAAATCGAATAATTCTTCATAAAAACCCATTTATATAATATAAGAGGAGTTATCCTCCTTTATACTTAACCATTAAACTTCCAAAACTATTCTGAGATTCTCCTCATCAGAAAGAATGTACATCCAAAATTTAAAGCAAATCGGATAATTCTGCATAAAAACCCATTTACCAAATTTAAGAGGGGTTGGGGTAATCGCCTGTATCCTTTTTATGCTTAACAAAAGAACTCCACAGCTAATTAGGGAAGCATATTATCACTATGAACCTGTATTCAAAAATTAAAGCAAATCTGTTAATTTTGAAGAAAAATCATTTACCTAAATTAAGAGGGGTAGTCCCACCAATCCCCCATTTATATATATCCAATGAACTCCAAAAAAAATCAAGGAAGTGCCTTATCACAATGAATCTATATCCAAATTTTGAAGAAAATTTGTAAATTCTGCATGAAAAACCCATTAAACTAGATTAAGGCGGGGGGGAGTCACCTCCCATTTCACCCCTCTTAGACTTATCCAATGAACTCGCAAAACTGATCATGGAGTTGTCCTCATCAGGATGATCCTATGTCTAAAATTTGGATGAAATATGAGAATTTTGCATGAAAAACCCATTTATCTAAATTAAAGGCGGGGGATTAGCTCCCATCCCCCCTCTTTATACTTATCTAATGAACTCCTAAAACTAATTGTGGCGGTGCCCTCATCAGAATGATCCTATGTCTAAAATTTGAATGAAATCTGATAAATCTGTATGAAAAACCCACTTATCGAAATTAAGATTGAAGAATTAGCTCCCAGTTCTGTCTCTTTATACTTATACAATGAACTCCCAAAACTAATCATGGTGGTGCCCTCATCAGAAAAATCCTATGTCTAAAATTTGACTGAAATCCGATAAATCTGCATAAAAGACCCATTTATCGAAATAAGGGGTGGGGAATTAGCCCCCTGTTTCATCTCTTTATACTCATCAAATGAGTACCTAATACTAATCACAGAGGCGTCTCATCAGAATGATCCTATGCTTAAATTTTGAATGAAAATTGATAATTCTAGATGTAAAACCAATTGATATAAATTAAGGGGAAGAGTATTAGCCCCCGTTCCCCCACTTATACTTGTCGAATGAATTCCCAAAATTAATCAACGAAGCACCTTATCAGAATATACCTATATTTAAAATTTCAAGTGAATGGGATATTTTTATCATGATTTATTGCATTACGCATTTACACACATATATACAGAACGGGCGGGCACATAAACTCACAGGTTTTGATAGCCTCTGAGCTAAAAATCATTATTACAGTACCATTTTCCGGCAAAATATTTTCGAATTGAAAAAAGACCTGACAGTCTTTCCCAGAAACGTATTCAAAGAAATTTGGTTTTTTTCTATGAATAACTTCATACAGTGTTTGTTGGTAGAATAATGAAAATGGCACAAAAATTGTGATTACAGCGAAATGTTTCCATAATAAATATGGACGTGTTGGCTACAGCCAAAAACATGCCAAAAATAGAATATTTGGTTCATTCTATGTATAACTTCATACACATCTTGATGGTATGATCGTATGATGGCAACACTGGGACAAACAGAGGTTTTGAATAAACATGTTTTTGGGATATTGGATCCATAAAACATGTAAATTCATCGTAAAAAACTGATAACATTACTTTCTTCTATCAAGGATGGAAGAAAATAAAAATAGGTCTGTTTAGTTGTTTAACTTAAAAACCAATTAACCCATTGTTTAAATTAAAAGAAAGAAAGAAAAGTAATAAAATCATAGTTTAATAAACAACTTGAAATTTTATAAAGACTAAAGACAGAAAACCAACATTTAGAAATGCATAAATAATGCATGCAAAGGTAGCAAACAACCATTTTGAATCTATCATTCGCTCCCGTAATTTGGCCTGCGCTTCTCTGTCGCTTTGCTCAACTTAGCTTTTTCTAGCATGCTGAGTTTTGTCCTGATGAAGAATCTCGATAGGAGATTCAAAACAGCTGTTTGCTACCTTTTCATGCATTATTTGTGCATTTCTAAATGTTGGTTTTCTATCTTTATACATTTTTGCAAAAAGACTTTATTTGCTATTTTGACTTCAAATTTTATATTACAATCGGAAAGTAAAGATACAATTTTCTAAAAGATAAAAACGTAAATTCTTGAATTTATTACAGCATTTAAATATAAATCATAGGAAAGCTGGCAATTCTTTAAACTTTTGAGAGTTATCTTTTACTCATTGACAGGGAACTTATTATAACATTTCATCTTTTGCATTGCAAACAAAAGTTTTTAGGCATTGTTTGGGATCAAACGATTACTGTTATTCATCTATATTTGCTTTGCTGCATTCTACCGGATATCCGATAGAGAAGTCGGATATCTGGTGATTGTGATTCGGATATCTGATGATATTTTGGATACTAAAAAATCAGCCGGATATGCCGGATATCCATTGCATTCCTAATAAAATATTTGAGGTAAATCGTTTGAACAGAATTAGAGATAGCATGTTCACCAAGTTGAAAAAAATAGTTTTAACAGAAACAATTTTAAGCAAAAGTTTCAAATAACCACAACAGTCTATCTAGGGTACTGAAAGAAGTGTAAGTCATCAATTTTGAGAAAAGTGGTGCCATTGGAAAGATCTTATTGTGAACAGTAAAAATCTCAATGGAACTATCGGTCTGAAATGAGCTGTTTTCGAGATATCTGACAATTTATGCCACATAGCTAGTGTACACTTACTCGGGAATCGCAAAATATTTTAGTCTCCATTTGTCAAAAATGATATTGTTGGAAAAATATCATCGTCAGAAGTAAAAAAATAACTAGAATTACTTTTTAGAAATGATCTGTTTTTGTGATGTCTGACAATTTATTACAAGTAGTGCACGATTATTAACGAACCAAAAAATAATTAGCCACAATTCTGACAAAAGTGACATTTTTGGAAAAATCTTGTTGTTAGGAATAAAAAATTATGCAGAACTAGCCACCAGAAATAAGCCGCTTTTGAGATATGTGGCAGTTTATGCCACAGAGGTTGTTTATTTTTGCTTTAATTTATAATAAATAATAAAAGAAGTCAAAAGTCATTAGTAAGAACGTGATACAAATCGTCAGATATCTTGAAGACGACTCATTTCGGACTGATAATTCCATAGAGTTTTTTAATCTTCATGATGATATATTTTCAACGATATACCATTCGTCGAAATCCACAATAAAATTTTTTTGGCTCCCCTGTAAGTGTGCATTAGCAACGTGACATAAATTGTCGGATATCTCAAAAATGACTCCATTCTGATGGGTAGTTCCATTGAGATTTTTACTGCTCACAATGAGATCTTTCCATTGATAACACTTTCGTCAAAATCGGTAACTTACACTTCTTGCAGTTCCCTAGTAAGAGTGGATTGTTATATTTACATTTCCTCTCAAGGATATTCTTTTAAGTCTAAACTTTAAGAATACGAGGTAGAACCCGTCGAATTTCAGCGAAAGAAAATATTTAAGGAGGAACTGTTTCACTGATTTATAATAAACAAATGATATTTAACCTAAATTTAACCAAATACTATTTCTATAAAACTCAGATGTAAAAATTGTTAAAATTAATTAAAATTAACTTTAATTGTACATGTAAGTATTAAAAAATAATAAAGATACTTTATTATGATAAAGTTATCAATTAAGACTCTTATGCTAGTATTCAAAAGAAAAAAAAAAAATTATTTTGTCTTAATCAGACAATTTTTCCCTCATGAAACCTAAACCCGACATCATTGTACATCATTCCAAATTTACATTTGCACCTTTCTAATCTTTATTGACTTAAAAAAAAATGGTATTTTAATTTGATCATTTTGATTCAAAACTTCAAGTTTCTATAGTATTAACAGAAACAAATTCTAAACTATTTAACTATATTCTTTAAAGTGTAAATAAAATTTTGTAAATGAAATCAAAATCCATCGGTTTTATTACAGAAGATAGACACAGCACGTATTTAAATTATAATTTTTTTCACTTTTAATACAAAAATGGCAACATAAAGATACAGTAATCAATTTTTTTCCTTTTCTTTTGATAGAAACCGACCTCTTCTGTTGCCACAATTAGAAAAAAGATATGGAAAACTACAAAAAATATTAATATTTCAAAATTAAATAAAGATGCACTTTTCAAATAAATTGTATTTAAAAGTACATTTTTTCCCCTATAGGGCGGTGTAAAAATTGAAAGTGTACGATTTTCAGAAGCTTAAAAATTTGCAATAGTAAAAAGTGCAAACCCAAAATTTCATTTCAAATTTCAAAGTGTTCCATTCGCAAAATGACGTATGCGTTACGCACAGATACGTTTGGCCTTTATAATATAGATACATAAAAAGAAATGTATATTTTTTAAATTCTACTTCTTTAAGAATTGGAAATCATAATGAATTCTTGCAATAAAGAAAAATAATAAAACAATTCATTAACTTAACAATCATTAATTGCATATAATAAATGTGTAAAACAAAATAAATTTAGATAAAGTTTAAAACCTTAAAAAACAAATTGTTCTCTCTCTGCAATACCAGCAGTGTTGTCATTGTTCAATCAGATTTTTTTTTTTTTTTTTTTTTTTTTTTTTTTTTTTTTTTTTTTATGTCATAGACCATTCTAGGGCTAATTCCATATGTCTGTGCTGAAAAAGGGGTAGATGAACCAGAACCAAGTTATTTTATGGTCTCTACCTTTTAAATTATAGTCAAACTAATTTCTTTTTATTTAGTTTATATTTCCTTAGAAATAATGCAATCAGCCATATTAACAAGAATTTCATGCAAAATCACACACACACACACACAAAAAAAATCATTTACAGAATAAAATCGAAACTAGTGAATGCAAAAAATGATAAACATTAATAATGTGGTTTCAACAGTTATAGCTGAAAGTAGTGTACGAAAATTACTGTTCTGCCATACTGTTTTTTTTTAGATAAGAAAATAATTTTCACCCATTAGAAACATAAAATAATGAAATTTTACATCTGGTGAACTTAGATTAAATAAACAAAAAATCTTGACTACAGTCAAAGTTCTTTAATCCACACAAGTTGAGGCCAAATGTTGTGCGGATTATGGAATATTGTGAATATAGAGTATTATGGATTATACATCATTTGATTATTTGTAGGCAGCATTCTAATTCTTAAATCAGTAAAATATGAAAAGATAAATATGAAATCTAACAATTAATTTGATATGTTATTACAAAAAAATTATTTTTAAAATTTTCTTATTAAAAAAATTGATATATATGTGCATTTAAAAAAAAATACGGTCAAAGTTCTATAATCCGCACAAGTTGGGGCCAAAGGTTGTGAGGATTATAGAATATTGTGTAATATAGAGTATAATGGATTACACATCATTTTATTATTTCCTGATAGCCTTCAAATTCTTAAACCAGTTTAATATGAAAAGAAAAATATGAAATCTAATAATTGATTTGATATGCTATCTCAAAAAATTTATTGTAATGTTTTTAATTAAAAAAATTGATATATATGGTGCATTTAAATAAAGATAATTATATATTTTTCATAATGCAATTTGATTTTTACTGTTAATAAAATAAAAGAGTTATATAAAAAAAGTGGATGTTTTATTATGATTTTTTTTTATTATTGGTTTAAAAAATCATTTTTGGGTCATGAATTTGTAAATTTCATTCCTTTTATTTCACTGTTTACATTCGTAAAGTAATGCAGATTATAGAAAATTGTGGATTATCAATCTTTGACTGTAATTACATATATTCTGTAATACAGTTCGATTTTTAATGTTAATAAAATAAGTGTTATATTTAAAAAAAAAGTATAGATGTTTCATTATGTTTTTTATCAATATATTTAATTTGTTTAAAAAATCATTTTTGGGTCATGAATTTGTAAATTTTCATAACTGTTTACATTCGCAAGTAAAGCAGATTACAGAAAAATGCAGAATATGGGTGTGCAGATTATCGATCCTTGATTATAATTAAAAAGTCTTTCAGTAAAAGAGCAGAATTTCGCTTAAGACGATTCTATTAAAACCAGTTCTTGCAGAAATATGAAATAAAAAAATTTTCAAAAGCGGCCAAATAAAGTTGTTAAACTAGGTTTGTCTCTAATCATTTTTTTATTTTTTGTTGTTGAAATGAGAACTCTATGAAATCGACCTTTGTGTATTGCCCAAGCCAACAGGTATTTTTTTTTTAAATGCACAGATTAAAAAATTACAGATTTCTGAGGAATCGTACTGAAATGGACCAACTCAGAAAACGGCCGGTTGCAAGAACCGATATATAAGCTGAAGATTTTGGTAGGGGATAGATAAGGGTAGACTTTGAAAAGGAAAAAATCATATGCCCTGATGTCAAATATAAGAACAGTAATGAAATTTCCTACTTAAAATAATAACATAAATAGATCATTTGACGATGTTTTGGAGAGAAAAGCTATGATAACGTTGAAAATCTAAGAGAGCGCCGTTACAAGCCTGATGACCAAAATCAAAGCTACAGTAGAATTTCATGGATAAATTAAAGCAATAAATGAAAGGTCAACCGAATGTTCAAGAGGAATTATACTTAATGTCATAAATCATAAAGTCAGGATGTACTTGCATTATGGTGATAAGAAATATCTATGATAAATTAATAGCACACATAGATAAATAAAATGAAATCTCAAGAGCAAAATCATTTGTCCAAAATATTAAAAAAATAAGGTAAATGGTAAGAAATGGTATGGAAAAAATGGATACATAAGAAAATAAATTAGTAATAAATGTTAAGGATTGCATGTCGCTCCAAATTTAGAAAAAAAGGTCACGTTTTTTCCGTTGACCTTTTTTCCGCGCACCACTCTGCCTTGATCATACTCTGCTTTGGGTGTATAGCCTCTGTATTTTTTATGACCACACCACTGTTCATTATTCTCACCAGTTAATTTTAATTGTAGAGTTTACCTTATTTAAACAAAGCAATTTTCGATTCAATTAAAAAATATACATATATTTTGAAAAATAGGTGGTTAAAGAATAAAAATTAAGCAAAGGGCTCTCGTCTCAAAGACATTAATACCATTTCACACTTCATTTTAAGGAAGGATTTAGTTATAGATAATTACTATTTTGCAAAGTTTTAATATTCAAATTACATAAATAAGTATATTTAAATAAATACACAAAATTTCTAAACCTGACTACAGTTGAACATCGAAAATCCGGACCTCCAAATTCCGGAAATCTCTAAAATCCGGACATTTTTCCGATTTCAGTTTTATTAATTTTTAAAATAAGACATATTTGTAATTTTCATCAATTGCAGTTAAATTCTGATAACTACCGTAAAATCCCGTTAATCCGCCCTTCCCGATCAAACGCCCCCTCCCCACTTTATAAAAGATTTGAAATTTTCACAAAGTTCCGAGAAAACGCCCTCCCTCTCAAAAAAATCGCTGAAAACGGATCGTTTGAGAACGGATGAATCATGAATCTTTGATGAAATGTGCGTTTTTTCGAGATTTTTCAAGTGATTTCATGGGGTTTTTTTTTTTTACAAATGTTTTCTTTTTTATGCTTTTTTCGACAGAATTTACCTTTAAAAAAAAAAAAAAAAAAAAAAAAGCATTTTTTTTTCAAGTATTGCTTCAAGTATCAAAATTCAAGATTCATTCATTTTATTATGATTCATCCCTGCAAATTTTGGGAAACGTTCGCGGAAAAATCCCGTTTAAGCGCCCCCCTCTAATTATTGTACGATTTTTCACCACGTTTGGGGGGGGGGGGGGCAGATTAACTATATTTTACGGTAGCCATAAAAAAAGATTTTTTAATAAACCTCCAAAATCCGGAAAATTCGAAAATCCGGAATCGCCGCGGTCCCGACGGTTCCGGATTTTCGAGGTTCAACTGTATAACGGAATTCTGTCTTAAACGGAAATGTTCCATAGTACTTTTTAAAAATAAAATATAATTACAGCTTCTAACAAGAAAACTTGTGTAAAACCAAAAATTTCACCAATACTTGAAATTTTATTTTAGCAGGTTTTACTATACAGTTGACTCCCTCAAATCCGCACAGCTTGGGACCAGAGGTTGTGCGGATTTTAGATTTTTGCAGATTTCTGGTCATTGCTTTGTTTACATTTTTTAAACAGTAATTTGAGTGCAATCGGAACTATAATAAATGCTTACAATATAATAAAATATTAAAATTATTAATAAACTAAAATAAAAAAAAATTAGATAATTTTTAAAATGGTTAAAATACTAATAGCAGAGGTCAAGTTAATAATCAATAGTGTATGATTAAATATACATTATAAAGATTAAATGTATTTTTCCTAAATTATTCAACAAAACTTGCCTCATAGAAGTACATTACTAATTCACATCAAAATCATAAAATAAGGATTTTTTTTTCAAGTTTAGCCAAGCTTAATAATAAAAAAATCTTGATTAATGCATAAATAGGGGAACTTGGGGCAAAATGAAATAGAGGGGCAAAGTGAAATGGTTAAATATTTAATCTGTATACAGTGCTACCTATCTGCAGATACTTGCATTATGTTATTTCACATCTAGTTGCTTGCTGTCAGACAACAATGATCTCATGAGATCGTATATATGATGTTAGAGGCAATTATTCAAATTTGATGATCATATTGTAATATTATTAGGTAAGAAAATAAATTTTATGAATTCTACACTGATAAAATTCTCATAATCATTATTGTAAGTTTAAGTTAGATTCTACTGCTGTCTAGTGAAGTATTTGTTTATTTAATATTTGGCCTATTTTTGGTTTGAAATTTTTATACAAAATTTTTACTATATGCAAGGCAAAGTGAAAGGGGCAAAGTGAAAAAGAATTTTAGTGATGGGGCAAACTGAAATATTTTATTTCACTTTGCCCCTAAGGCATAAATATAATTTTAAAAATGTAAGATAACTTTGCTTACATATTTAGGTGTATAATGGTAAGAACATACATGAGAAAAACAGAGCAACAATCCTAATCTGAAGCATCAATGGGTGCTACTGTTGAGGTAGTAACAGGTACTGACCAGATGAGTCTTAATTCAGCAGCTAAACAATTTGGAATATCAGTGGTTACACTGTACAGAAGAGTTAAAAGAGTAAAAGAAGTTGGAGATGTTTCAGAAGCTTCTAAAAAAAGCTTGGGAAGATATAGAAGAACCATTTGCAATAAAAGATGCGCAATCATCTGTCATAAATGAGCCTGGATCAAGCAAAATAAATGCATCTCCTACAATGGAAATTTAAAAACAACCCATGTTTCTCTGAGAGATATATTGCCTATTCCTGTTGCCAAACATAGTGTCAAGCGTTCAAATAAAAAACATGGTAAAACTATGGTTTTAACCTCAAGTCCTGCACTAAAGAATTTATAAGAGCAAAAGAAACTGAGGACCACTTCAACTTGTAAGCCAACTTT
The DNA here is from genome assembly GCA_964019185.1 of Maratus speculifer. Classification (NCBI taxonomy): domain Eukaryota; kingdom Metazoa; phylum Arthropoda; class Arachnida; order Araneae; family Salticidae; genus Maratus; species Maratus speculifer. The sequence goes on along the minus strand of OZ025303.1, from coordinate 19,530,474 downwards.
AAGATAGCTAAGAGCTTATTTGCAGCATCTCAAGGTTCTAACAGAAAGAAAAAGTGACACATTAAAGAATATGAATATTCAGATTCATCCACATCATCAGTAGAATCTGATATTTGTGATGATAACAGCGAGACAGAAGATGAATTTCAGGCCCAGGAAGATTCTTTACTGAAGACAAGGGTGAAGTTCAGCTTTTCACAGAAAAAGTGGGATTCAGTGAAATAAATAATGAGAATTTTCTCTTGATTGAGTTGAACTCAAATAAAGGTCTGGATACTAAGAAGCAGTTTATTAGTAAAGTGATTTCGTTTCCCTCACAAGATGGACCACATTTTCTTACAGTTAAGTTCATGCGTCCATAAGGACAAAAAAGGATTTTTTTGTGTGGCCTATAACTGATGATACAAGTCTTGTCTACTATACAGAAATACTGGGAAAGTTGTGTAAAGTGAAAGAACTGAGACATGGACAAATTAGTTTCTTATGCAGATTAGCATAATTGTCAAACAACTGCAAAAAATCATGTATAGAAGGGATCTTTTTTATATTTCACTTTGCTCCATTAACAATATCACTTTGCCCCATACCTGGGGCAAAGTGATAATTTTCTACTACTTTGTTATATCCTTAATACACCACAGAAATTCAAGAATAAAAATTTGAAAATAATTAATTTTATAAGTCAAGGGTATTATAAATTATGTAGTGTAAAATTTCAAACAAATTTTCTGTTTATTCATTTTGAAAATTGCAGTTATTTTTAAGTACCGTAAAATACCGTTAATCCGCCCTTCCCGATCAAACGCCCCCTCCCCACTTTATAAAGAATTTGAAATTTTCAAAAAATCCCGAGAAAGCGCCCTCCCTTCCGATTCTCAAAGGCGATTGAGAGCGTGATCAATCATTTTGAAATGAACGAATCATGAATCTTTGATGAAATGCGCGTTTTTCAAAGATTTTTTAATTGATTTCATGCTTGTTTTGGCTTTTTTTTACTAATTTCTCCTTTTTTCTGCGTTTTTTCGACAGAATTGAAGTTTAAAAAAAGAAAAAACCCAAATTTCTCAAGTATAAAAATTCATGATTCATTCAACAATTCATTCATTTCATGATGATTCATTCCTGTAAATTTTGTTGAACGATCGCGAAAAAATCCCGTGTAAGCGCCCTCCCCTAACTATTGTACGATTTTTCTTTTCGTTTGGGGGGGCGGATTAACGGTATTTTACGGTATTTCACTTTACCCCAAGTTCCCGTATATTTGGTAAGAAGATTGTGATTACCAGTAATATCAGAAATATCTTGAATTTTTTCCAAAAAAATTTATTCTTCCTTCATGAAAAAAACATGAATAGAGTATTATTAAGAAAATTACAAAGTAAAAAATATATGGAATTGATACAAAACTAAAAAAAAAATCAAATTTTGTCTCAATATCTGAACTGAAAGTTTCATTGTTTACATCCATAAAATATGTGCGGATTTCAAAGAGTTGCGGATTTCTGGTTTGCGGATTTGAGGGAGTCTACTGTATATATAAAACCTGAAACAAAAATATGTTTCTCCCCCCCACACACACCGAAATGAAATCTAGGCTACGTCACTGTATGCAGTATCTCAGAGACAACATAGATCTTTTGAATAATTTAACTAAACTTAACTAAACTAAACTCTTAATTTAATTTCAAAGAATTATGGCAAAAATTGTCGTGTATAAGGAGAAAAAATGTACCTTTGAAGAAGTTATTTGACAGAAATACAAACCGTTCTCAGAGTGAAAAGAAACAAGATACGTGAAATGAATGATTCAATTTGAATGACTAGTGAATCGTTCTTCATTCCATTTCATTTGCAAATACGCTCAGATAGCCCTTACATTAAGAAATTTCTGAAGAATTTACAGCTGAACTAAAACAATTTTCACAAAATTGTGTGTTAAAGTCATTTTTCGAAGATTCTTGTTTGTATACAAATGAATCTGGTGCAGTACTTTTAGATTAAAAAATAAGAAATTTGCATCCGAGATCAATTCCATTAAGGGTTAGTAAAATTGTTTTTTAGAAAGTATGATATAAGAGAAGAGCTTTGCGGGGCTTTTTGAAAAGATGTTATAGAAAAATAAAGGTACCATTATGTTGCCGGTTGTAGTATTATCCAAAATTATTTTATACTATAGTCATTGTTCTCATTGACATTTGACCAACGTTTGTTTGTAATTTGGCTAATTAAAGATAAAAAAACATTCGTCAAATGAAAAAAGTATTAGCAAAATAGATTCGTCATGTAGCACAAAAAAAAAAAAAAAGAATCTTTAATCTTTTAATGTACCCATTTTTCAATATGTTAGTTTTTATAATTGCAACAACGATTGTAAATCTAATTTCAACTATCCGCTACAAATATATTAAAAATATATGTATGTGCATGTGTATTAAAAAAAGAAAAAATTGAACACTAGCAATTTGGCGAATCTAATCGCTTGTTTACTCGCCGAATTAGCAATTTAGTGCAATGGTGAGCAAAAGCAAAATCCCTGATTATAGTTTTTGTTTTTAAATGAAATATAGCCTGTTGACATTTTTTATCTTTTTTGTTTAGATCCTAATCGCTGAGTTCAGTTTTAAAATCTATATATTTTGGATTTTTTACCATAATTTCTAAAATATCATTTTTTTTTTTTTAATCTTCAAAATGCATAGGGCATTTAGGTGCCAACTTTTGCACTATTCCAATCAAATATGGCCAATGATCTCAATTCATAGCTGTAAGTTAAGTCTGTTAGTTGGTTAAGGGGGCTGGTCACTCTGCAGCCAAAATTGCCTCTGTAATGGGCAATTTATGCATTTTTATATTCAAAATATTTCCTAGGGAAATTAATATTTTAAACTTCTTTTGTCTGTATTCACTTTTATCACTGTTATCACTTTTTTCTTGGTTTTCAAAATATTTCTAAAATTTATGCTTTATTTTATATCAGGTATTAAAATCTTACTTCCAGCTCGTCAGTTTTTAAATTATAAAATATTAAATTGAGCATAAATGTTTGAAATATTTTGACGACTAAGAAAAAAAGTGATGACCTTTAAGAATGTAATACTGAAAAAAAAAAAATTTAATTCCACAAGGAAATATCTTTAAATATAAGAATGCATTAAATGCCCATAGACTATAGATCATCAAAGGGAATTTAACGGCTGTATGACTAGCGCTCTTAGGAGTTGTGCAAATATAACTTTATCAAATTTTTGATAATTTTGGACCCCCTCCCCCCCATTTGATATCATAGGTTATCATTCCTTGATTCCCCCCCCCCCTCTCCTCGGTAATGATATCATTATCAAAGTGTTTTTAGAATTTAGTTTTTTTGTTTGAAGTATTGTACAAAGCTGGTTAAATTTATTTTTCACATACTTCATTGTTTCAAATAAAGAGAAGTCAATAAACTATCGATTTATTTAAATGACGCTTAAATATTATTTAAAAGTATTTTATAACAGCTTTTCGTTACATAATGCATTTGACAGTAACAATGTCGTGTTACATTTGCTCCAAACAAAGGAGGGTGGGAGGGGTATATAGAAATTTTTATCAAACAAACCAATAGAAAACATTCTCTCTCTTTTATTTATTAGTAAACACAAGCATGGTTGCCGGCTTTTAGCCGGATCAAAAAAGCTGGCTGGCTTTTTTTGCTTTTATGCACTTGGAAAAAACCAGCTTTTATTTTTAAACTGTTAATTTGTATCGAATCCATATTAATTTGGATTAATTTATTTTTAATATATTTACTACTGAAAAAGTTATAAATTTCTATTGAATTTTTCAAATAAATAAATCTACTGCTAGAAGTAAACTATGAAGGCATTATGTCTGAAAAAATATATAAATCTTGGAAAAAAAGAAAATATACTCAAAAAATGTGTTTTAAACTTCGATATTTCATAGTTCTACTTATATTATACATTCTTAATAATTTTATTTAGTTGAATTATGACAAAATATAACACATCAAAGCACTCATGGAAACATTTTTAAAGGTCAATATGTAAAGATTAAATCATAGAATGAACAATGTTGAAAGATAAATTAGGAAGGATTCAGTATTTGAGGCGAGTTTAATACATAATTATATAAAATTAAGCAACAAAAAATGTTCTAATAAAATTTGTTAAATCAAAATTTTGAATAGCTCTTTATTTAAAAGAGCATATATGCCCTCTTGCATAAAAATATTCATGCATATATATGCTAACTGGGAATACTGAAATAAACTGTGAAATATAATATATTATGAAATATGTATAATTCATAATACTATTTTCAGTAGTGAGAAATGTTTTTTATATGTATCATTTTAAATGTTTATAAGGAATAAAACATGCATAACTAAGCAACCATTATCCTCTTTAACTTTATAAATCAATAAAAAGGAAAAACAATGGTGGAATTAAAAGTCAATGTAAATCAGAAAACGCACTTGGTATGGCCATTTTATAATTTAGTTGACATGTTTGCAATTCTGACTATAAATCACTAGCAACTCAATCAATGTGTTATTCTAGTATTTATGCCTTCATTATTGAAAAATAGGGCTGTAACCCAATTTCTCATAATGAATCATAATTAAAATCCCAATTTTTCATTTTAATAAATAAATTTATTAAACTCAAGTAAACTAAACATCTTTAAAACTAGTTAAAAGACACTTAAAAATATGTAGCTTATAATTAAAATGCTTTACAATATAAAAGCCAATAATGGCCAAAAAAGGCCAATTTTGGCCAAAAAAAAAAGCCAGTTAAAATCAATAAAAACCACCGGTCTGGCCTTTTTTTAATTTTAGCCGGCTTTTTTGCAACCATGGACACAAACATCATTTCAAATGTACTTCACATACAGTAGCGGACAAAAGTTTCTGGCCACCAAAAATTTTTCAAATAATTTTTAACTATACCCATATGAAGAGGAATCTCAAAGTGATATTTATACATTTTATTGACATAATAGTTAGGAACTTACTTGTGAAATAACATATAAATATCAATAAATTTAATTGACAAAATTAAGTACAAAGGAAAATGCATGTTCTCGAAAATTTCTAGCCATCTTCGCAAATTAAAAAAAAAATGTATATTGTAATAGAAAACTACCGCGATCAACAATATTTATAATTTGTATTTTATAGTATTAGTATTTTATTACCTTTAGAAATAAATTCTACGTTGCAGTAATGTAACAGTTGTACAGTCAACAGTTAAAGTTCGTCTATGATACATTTTTTTCACATTTCTTGCAATTTTTTTGGAATTTTCTGCTGAGTTCTGGCTGAGTAGATTATTCATCCTTGACTGTAAAAATTACAGTCAATCAGGGTAACGTTGCTCTTTTTTTTACAAAATGTTGATCCATTCTGCCTCAGCGGAATTTTGACGAGTTATTTCCAGTGAGCTGACAAACACTCACACTAGTGCTGCTATCTCTATTTTGAGACCAAAACTTTGCCGTTAAAACAAGTGAAGTAGCAAATATAATCTTTTTCCTCTCTTGGCCCAAAGTTATTCTGATAGGCTATATATTTTTTACATTGGAGCTGAATATTTGAGTTGATACAATTTTTAGATTTATCGCTACAGCTGCAAATCTTAAAAAAAGCAATTTTGTCAAAAAAAAAAAAAAAAAAAAAAAGTGCAAATTTCATATGAGTAACATTTTGGAAACCAACTTATAACTTGTTTAATGTGTTTTTTAATTCTTTATTATAGTGGTCTATGAAGATTAATAATCATTTGAAGAATTTTTATTATACAGTCAAAGATCAACAATCTGTGGACCCATAATCCACAATTTTCTATAATCCGTGTTACTTTAAGAATGTAATCAGTGAAATAAACACTTTAAAAAATTTAAAATTCATGATCCAAAAATATTTTTTTAAAACAAATGATAAAAAAAACTTAAAACAATCATAATTAAACATCTACATTTTTAAAATTTAACTCTTTTATCTTATTAACAGTAAAAAATAAACTGTATTACAGAACATTTGTAATTATTTTTATTTAAATGCACATATATATTAATTTTTTATTAAATAACTTTAAAAAAGCATTTTTTGAGTCAACAGAAGTCAAAGTTCTCTCTAATCTGCTCAAGTTGGGCCAAAGGTTGTGCGGATTATGGAATATTGTGGATTATAGAGCATTATGGACTATACATCCTTTTATTATTCATTTTAGTTCTTTAATCAATATAATATGAAAAGATAAATTTGAAATCTAATAATCAATCTAATATGTTACCTCAAAAAATGCCTTTTTAAAGTTGTTTTATCGAAAAAAAAAAAAAATATATATATATATATGCATTTAAATAAAAATAGTAATTACCTACATATGTTCTGTAATGCAGTTTATTTTTTACTGTTAATAAAATAAAAGAGTTAAATTTTTAAAATGTAGGTGTTTTATTATGATTTTTTTCAATGTTTTTATTATATGTTTTAAAAAATCATTTTTGGATCCCGAATTTGTAAATTTTTAAAAGTATTTATTTCACTGTTTACATTCTTAAAGTAACGCGGATTACAGAAAATTGCGGATTATGGGTGTGCAGATTATTGATCCTTGACTATATTAATTTGATTATTAGATTTCAAATTTATCTTTTCATATTATATTGATTAAAGAACTAATAAAAGGATGTATAGTCCATAATGCTCTATAATCCACAATATTCCATAATCTGCACAACCTTTGGCCCCAACTTGCGTGGATTATACAACTTTGACTGTACATATAGTGATCTTCCATTTAACAAAGTCTCAATGCTACACATAAACAATATGAAGAAAATTTATTAAACAGAAATCATCTCAAAATCATGAAATTTAGTTAATAATATATACTGCATATGCATATAACAGAAATATTGGAAAAATATATGATAATTTGGACAGTAACCTTTTTTATGCAATGTAGACAGACATATGAGATAATTAGAATTGTAAAATTGTAAAAAAACGTAAATCGAAAGGTTAACAATAACTAAAGCATAATATAACTTACCTATTTTTCCTCAGTATTTTAATTGTTTAATTTAAGAAAAGCCTGTAATATTTAATTTATATAGATTTCTTATAAAAAGTACATTGTTTATAATTTTTTTTTTTTTTTTGGCCTTTTTATAAGTATATGAGCAATTTATCTGTAACATTCTCGTGAATCTGAAATCCTTTTATTGTAACAAAGGTTTGTATCTTTTTTTCTTTTCAATAGAAATCATTAAAGTGAGGTTCAACAGAAATTTAATTAAAGGGAAGTATGTATTCAAATGTATTTTATGTGCATATACAGTACATTCTCTCTAATTCGCACATGTTGGAACCAATGGGTTAGCGAATTATAGTTAGTTTCTTTGTTTACATTCTAATATTTGGAATGTATCACCAAATTTAATAATATCAGTGAATAAATAATACACAAAGGAACATAAATACTTTTTTTTAATTAAAGAAAAAAATATATTTATATTTAAATGGTATAACAGAAAATTAATAGAAAAATTTCTATTTATTTTTAAATCTATCGAACATTGCAGTGATAGTGGTTTGCTTTATAGTTTTTATTTTTTGCTATTTAATCTTGGAGCCTTTTAAGAGTCAAAATTTCTTGATCAGTAACAAAAGTTTTCTAAAAAACTAAGATAATTATACTCCAGAGTTAACACCTGTTCCAAAAGCAATTTTATTTTTTATATAGCCAACAAATGCATTTAGAATATAATAATATGATAGTTATTTACAAAATAGGGGAGAGTGAGGAAGAATGGGACACATTTTATATAAATAAGAAAATCAGCTTTGTTTGACACAACAACAAATATTTTTATTTATAGAATGCAAAAGGGAGCACTTTCTATTGTCCTTGAACAATGTTCATAAACAATGTAGAAACATGATATTCTGAAACAATTTTATAATTAAAGAAATTGTAAATTTCAAAATGTGTCCCATACCTCCCCACTAACAGAGAGGTATGGGACATCTATAAAACAATGTATGATAAGACACAAATAGTCTACTATCGACTATTTATACTATCTAACAAAGGTTGTAGGTTGATAATGTCTGTGCTAGAATTGCAATATCTTCTTTACTGAAAACTGATTTATCTACTTTTTGAAGTATGAATATATTTTCAATATTATAATAATTGTACTATCCTTTGAAGTATTTGCATATTAACAATTTATACATATCTTTATCTTAGACTTGTCTCTTTGTTGTCATGGCCCATTCCTCCCTCTATCTTCTTTTATGTTAAATTTAAATATATAAATAAAAATGCTGCTTTTAAACATAGTTTAAATTATGGATAATATACAGTATAATACCATAATTAGGGAAACTATTACATTCACACATAAACAAGTCATTAACATACAGAAAGCTTAAAATGTATATGAAGCAAATTTACTTTTGGTTCTTGAAACAATATTTTTCCTTTATACAATGCAAGCTGTGTAGATCAGCTAATGTTTTCAACCAAAGATTGGGGTGCCACTGCTTCCTCTAATATTTGATTGATGATATGTTAAGAATGATAGATAAAAAAAAAAGCTCTGTCGCATCTTCCCCCTCCCCACTGTCCTATAACATCGCACTCTCCCTTACTTAAAACACTTCCTTCTAATAAATGCAGAATCGATTAAAAATTTCTTAATAAATTCACCAGATCATTTTTTTTTACAGATAAAGTGCACAAAATATCTTGCTTATAAAAAGATTTAAACTGTTTGTTTACATTTAAAATATGGTGTGGATTATAGAGTTGCAGATTAGAGGGAATTCACTGTATAACATTATTTCCTTCTAGGAAATAATGCAAATTTCTAGAATAAGTTGCTCCTGGTTGGTCCATTAATTAAAAAAGCACCTTTCTTATCCACCATTCAAAAAAGTAGCATTTATCGTGCACTTCAGTTAAAAATCTGCATCCCTCTTTATCACACTAAAAAAATTGCTCGCATAATAAAAATTGACTTACAAGTCAAAAAATAGTGCATTCTTTTTAAAACATAAGTGTTTTAAAAAGAATGGACTAATTTTTAAATGTCATAAGTGCTTTTAAAAATTTTAAATGTGGATGCAAGGATCTATAAAATGTCCTTTTTCTATCAGTAGCAACCTGCTTTTTCTTAAACTTGAGAAAAATGTTGACTATATGTGGCACATATACATGCTTATTAGTGCTGTGATCAAAAAGTATTTGGATTGTTTCATTTAAAATATGTATGTTGTATTTTAATCTGTCTGTAGTATTTTAATCTTTAATTTGTATCTGTCTTCTGTAAACTTTTATCAAAAATTTTTACGATTTTATAAACACTCGACAATAGTCAGGAATTTATTTCATTTTATTTCCTGGAAAAAAAAATATTTTTTAATGAGGTAAAACTTTCTATTTTGTTGAATTTGTAGAATTTGAAATGTTATTGAGCAAAGAAAATCCATTGAATTTTGTTTTTGCAATGAAACTTCTGCTACAAAATCACTAAAATTTCAAGAATTGTGTATACATTTATTCAATTTCATCGATGCTAGATTCTCTGTGATTACTTATTTGTAATTTTTTTGTCAGAAAAATAACCCTCTTTCTGCTGTGGTTGCAGTCTTGCCAATGTATAATAGTGAGAAGTGGTTCAGTTGGCCGAATGTAAGTGTGCCCAATGACTAGGGTTCGATTCACGGCTTGGACACGTCTTCATTCTGCTGGCAATACACAATTCAAGCAATTAAAATTTGAAATATTTTTGAATGCAAGGCGTGAGAAATTTCTACAGAAAAATGTCCAATCATTCTACTAAGATTTATTCAATTTCATCCTTGCTGGATCTCTTAATTTTCTTATGTACCCTAGAGTTGGTGGCTCACAAAAAAAAAATACTTTACCTTGTGCTGCAGTTGTATTCTTGCCAATATACGAAAGTGAGAAAAGGCAGGTATGGTAACGTTCCATATAATTGAGTTGCTAGAACCTTGGTGTGTTGCAACAACAATCCATGTTTGAGTTCTGGCTTAGACACTTCTTCATTCTGTTAGCTGTACACCTTTCAAGCAATTAAAATTCGTAAAAGTGTGAAATGCAATGCATAAGAAATTTTCCAAGAATTCTTCATAGTTTTATTCAATTTCATTGAAGCTGGATTTGCTTTAGTTTCTCATTTAACCATGAGTCGGTGGCTCAAGGAAAAATATTCCACCTTGTGTTGCGGTTGTAGCCTTGCAAATATATGATACTGAAAAGTTCCAGTCTGAGTTTCACTCCAAGTGGTTCAGTTGGTAGAACGTCAGTGTACTATACTAAGACCTGGATTTGAGTACCGGTTTGGACACTTCTTCATTCTGTTGGCGTACGGAATTCAAGCAATTAAAATTCAAAATATTTTTGAATGTAAAGCATGAGAAATTTTCTACAGAAAAATGACCTAGAATTATGCATAGATTTATTAAATTTCATCATTGCTAGATTTTCTTTAGGGTGCTAGTAACTCAGCGACCAAATTCCCCTCGGTAATGTTAAGTCTATAGGCATTTGATCATTCTTATATTCAATACATCTCCTTAGATAATTAATATTTTAAAAGTATTTTTTCAGTGTTCTCTTCTTAAAGGATGTCTTCTTAGTTGAAAAAATATTTATAATTTTTATGCTCCATTTAATGTGTTATGCTTTAAAAACTGACAAATTGGAAATAAAACTTTTAACACAACATAAAATTATGCATAAATTTTAGAAATATTATGAAAAAAAGAGACATACTTTAAGAAGAGAACACTGGGAAAAGAAGTTAAAATTATTAATTTCTCAAGGAGATATTTTGAACATAAAAATGCACCAAATGCACATAGATTTAATATTACTGTGGTGAATTCGGTCGCTTAGTGACAAGCACTCTTAAATTTCTAGTTTATCCTGTTTCAGAGTCGGTGGCTCACAAAAAAAAAAAAAAAAAAAAAAAAAAAAAAAAAAAAAAAATCTTATCTTGTGCTATGTTGGTATTTTTGCCAGTATAGCCAGTATCTTGCCAATGAGAAATTCCAGGCTGGGTAACTTCCAAGTTGTTCAGTTGATAGAACTTTGGTGCGCTATAACAATGACCCAAGTTCGAATTCGAGCTTGAACACTGTTGCATTCGTAGCCTTGCCAGTGTAGAATATTGAGAAGGACGAGGTTGGATATTGCACCAAGTGGTTCAGTTGGTAGAATATCAGTGTGCTGTACCAATGACCAGAATTTGAGTATCGTCTTGGACATTATTATCTTGGCTGAGAGCAATTCAACCAGTTAAAATTTGAAATATTGAATGCAAGATGTGAGAAAAATCTACAGAAAAATGTTCAAGAATTGCAAATAGAATTTTTCAGTTTCATCACTGCTGGCTTCTCTTAAGTTTCTTGTTTGCAACCAAAGTCAGTGTTTACAGAAAAATATTCCACCTTACGCAGCAGTTGTAGACTTCTAATATGCGATAGTGGGAAATGCCAGGCTGGGTAACATTCCATGTGGTTCAGTTGGTAAAACCACCGCTATACCAACGATCAGGTTTAGAGTTCCGACTTGGACACCTTTTCATTCTGTAGGTTTTTCAAACAATGAAAATTTGAAATAAATAAATTGCTCTTTTTGTATAAACTTTATATATTTTTATGAAATTGCAAAGTATGCTTTGTCTTTAAAACTATATTTTAAATAATTGGAGTAACAAAATTTATGGAGAAAAATTATACGGTAAAAAAGGCAATATTATTACACTTAATTTGGATTTTTAAAATGCCGAAAAGTTTAAATAAGCTCTTTTTCTGATTTTAACACATTTTTAAGTAGTTTAATAGATTAAAAATTGTGTAATTGTACTCCTTTAAAGAGTTTGTTGGAGCTTTACACCAATTCAAGAGTAAAAATTTCAAACATCTGAGTGTTCCATTTTGAAATGGCAACGTAGTTGCCATCATTTTTGGTGTAAAGTCACATCAATAATTTTTGCAGTGTACACATACATCATTAACTAAAGACATTCATCAAAATTTTAAGCAAATGATGAACAAAGCAAATCTGACATCAGATTTATTTTTAAGTAAATGTTTTTTAGAGTAATTTAGCAGTACTTTCTGGTAATTTTTGCGCATTCTATTAAATGAAAATGCAACAAAAGAAATTTTATTTATCTTTTTAAGTAATATCATAATTTAATTGTATGGAGGCACAAAAACGTACATTATACAAATAATTAGGATTGGTTGTGTTTATGATGGTCGATTATCAACGCGAGGGATATAGGTCCAGATAGGGGGAGTGCCTTGCGTGGGGGTCTTTTATATGAGAACCTTAACTGTATTCACACAGGGAAATCGAAGGTTATAAGAAAACCACGGAAAACTCCAAAAGATTAGGCAGACAGGCTTGATTGTGTCAAATAATTAAAGCAGCTGTAATAATAATTAAAGTATTTTAGACAAAATTGCTATTTAAAATTAAGCATACAGTTATATTGCACATGATGTGTATAGTATTATTATGAACTACATCTATAGTCATTTGGACAGCTTAATTAAGGGCAAATTAGGATGGTGATCTGGTAGTTTGTTTAACCTTCCATCGGTCGTAACGATCTGTCAGTCACAACAGAATTATTCCCTTTCTCCTCTCCGCTAATAGGGTTAGTTGCTATGAGTACTTTGAGTGTATTATGTGAAGTTTTTTTTTTTTTTTTTTTTTTTTTTTAATTTGAAATATTGTTCTTTTGTATACATTCTGATGAAGCATGAAGATCACTGATCCGTTTAACAGAGTTTGAATTGTGTCAGTTAACTGCTAAAGGGGAATTTTTTATCAGGTGAATTGCGCCAAAACTCGAAAGTTTCAGTATTAAATCAAATACCTCTTTTTGTTTTATTATATTTTATTTTGAGAAAGAGAGATGGAAGTTAGAAATATCTAATACTCATGTAAATATATATATATATATATATATATATATATATTGATATAAAGCTGTGGGCATAACATGATTTTTCAAATTAGTTTCATTGATGTTTTTTTTAAATTAATCTTACCTAGAAAATTGGAACTAAGAGGTGAAATGCAGAATTCTGCAAAAATAATTTTCACGGCTGGCAGCCTTTTATCCAAGAAATTTCAATAATTTTTGAAAAAGCAGTTAAGTTAGAGAAGAAATGCTGTAAGTACTATGAAATTAAGGTAACAGAAACAAAGATGGAAATCACATAATTTCATAAAAATTAGAATAAAAAAATTATTAATTTAAATTATTTCACTAATTTGTCTGTTTTCTATACATTATTACTATATTGTTTTCCATATTTTTTTTACATTAATACTTATAGTTCATTTAAGCATGTGTGTTAAATACAAAGAAGTCATTTTTCTAATTTTGTTTCTTTCTTGAAATTACAATTTAAAAAGTTATTGATATAAATTATTTCACCGATGCATTGCCTGTTTTTATACATTACTACTTATTATTCAGTTAATTATGTTAAACCAAATGCAAAATTAAAGACAGTGTTCTAATTTACTCTTTTCTTTCTTTAACAGTTCCACTGCATACAAGTGTTTTTAAGGAAACTCTCTTAGAAAGAAATGAATTTCAAACCTTGTGAATAATGGATTTCATTAACTTTTAAGAACATGCATGAACTTTGTGTTTTCTGCTTGGTAAAATTAATTACATATTTCAGAATAATCATGTGTTAATCCTGTGTACTCGTATTAATTTTATACATAAATGTCGTGTTGGACGAAATTAATTTTCATTGAACAATCAGTAATGCAGTATGTTTTTTTGAGGTCATACCTGAGAGCAGACAGACGTTTAGAACTTTAAAAAAAGATTTAATGGCTGAGAGTAGAATTCCAATTGCAACTGGTTAAAACCTGATTTTTATTAACGCCTTTTTTTATAAGTCTTGAGCGTTAAACCAATGTTTAAATTTGAATTTTTAAACTTTTCTTCCTTAATTTTTATTATTTTTACTTAAAAACCAGCACTGCAGTTCAGAATATGTCACCGGTTTACTCCAATTTTACATCCAAAACACATATGATACATATAAGCATATCTCGAAGAACAGTCATAGCTGCCCAAAAAGTCCGAACAATGGAAATTAATTTAGCCATTTTGAGTTTTTTTTAAATTGAATTAACATTTTTAGATTTTTGTTTATCACGTTAATAGTATTTACGTAAGTGTAAGAGAGCAGTCTGTGTAAAAAAAATTTCTAAAGAGAACCTTGGAAGAGCATGCAGAAAGTCGCACTCTGCGTTATTGCAGGGTGGCGAACAGAGTGTTATTAGATTTACTGTCAAGTAACATAATTTTTTTCTGAAATATGTTCTAAAATATTTCCACAAATATAATTTAATTATTAGCAATGATTTTTAAAGAAGATATGTCTTATGTTTTTTTTCTACTTCAAACCATCCATATTTTCAATCATTAATACCCAGACAATTAGTCTCTTCAAACATTTTGTATTTTAATTTTGTGGCTTTGTAATTTATTCAGTTTTTTTCTTTTTTTGCAGTGTTACAATTAATATCTGCTGAAAATTGCCGATAAAATTAAATATTTTGATTCATTTTTTCAACATTTTACATTTAAAGATGGAGAAATGATACTTGTTTTTAAAGTATTTAAAGCACTTTCTTTTAGAAATCTTATAAAGTATCTTTTTATCCAGAAATTATATCATCCGTGTTCTAACAAAATAAATATTTTTCGTAAAGAAAATGTCAGCCTTTCAGTTTCATTCTCAAACAACAGAAAAACCTTTTGTTTGTGAAATATGTTTGAAAGGATTTTCACAAAGTTGTAATCTAAAAGTACATTTACGTATCCACACAAAGGAAAAACATTTTGCATGTGAAGTATGTTCCAAAGGCTTTTCTAGAAAACATCATTTAAAGCAACACTTGTGCATCCATACAAAAGAAAAGCCTTTTGTTTGTGAAATATGTTCAAAAAATTTTTCAAGAAGTTTTAATCTAAAGACACACTTGCGTACTCATACAAAAGAAAAACCGTTTGTTTGTGAAATATGTTCTAAGGGATTTTCTAGAAGTGCTCATTTAAAAAGGCATTTGCACACCCATTCAAATAAAAAACCTCTTGTTTGTAAAATATGTAGCCAAAGATTTTCAGATAGTACTTATCTTGCATTACACTTACGTACCCATAAAAATGATAAACCTTTTGCTTGCGAAATATGTTCCAAAGGCTTTGCCGGAAAAAGTAGTCTAAAAAAGCATTTGCGTACCCATACAAAGGAAAAACCTTTTGTTTGTGAAATATGTTTAAAAGGATTTTCACATAGTAGTTCCCTGAAAGTACACTTGCAAACCCATACAAAGGATAAACCTTTTGTTTGTGAAATATGTTCCAAAAGATTTGCACAAATGATTTATCTAAAGGAACACATTTACACTCATACAAAAGAAAGACAGTTTGTTTGTGAAATATGTTCGAAAGCATTTTCACATAAGTGTAATCTGAAGGTACACTTGCGCATCCATACCAACGAAAAACCGTTTGTTTGTGAAATATGTTTCAAAAGATTTTCAGTAAGTAGTTCTCTTACAGTTCACTTGCGTACTCATACAAAAGATAAGCCTTTTGTTTGTGAAATATGTTCCAAAGGATTTGCAGAAAGTGGTAGTCTGAAAAAGCACTTGGGCAGTCATACAAAGGAAAAAACTTTTGTTTGTGAAATTTGTTTAAAAAAGTTTTCACTAAGTTCTTATTTAATAAAACACCTGCGCATCCATACAAAGGAAAAACCTTTTGTATAAATTTTGTACAATATTATTTAATTCAAAGAAACATCTTATCCACACAAATTGAGAGCCTTCTTGTTTGTGATCTATGCTATAAAGATTTTTATTCTGTAAGTCGGCATTTAAAACACATCTGTATTTTCTTACCAATGAATGAAACTACTAGTTGTGATTTGTGTTCCAGTAGACTCATAAAATGATATCTTAAATACATATATATGTTAGGAATGATGTTCTCTATAATATTGGGACTATAACTATGATTGGTTATGGCACGCTGGCACTTCGTCGATGTAGATTTGATTATCTGGTTACTGTGGCATGTTTATTCAGTGTTTGTGTCGATCAATACAATGAAATATTGGATGGAACATGGTTTATTCTCCTTTTGTTACATAAATTATCTCTTTTTGAAATCCAAACCATCTAGATTGAGAGTTCTTTGGGGTCAGAAAATGCTACCCGAAACGCTCAATATAAAGGGACAGATTATTTTTAGCAATACATCGTCGAAAAAAACCACAAATTCCTTTTTTTTTTTTATCTTGGCTGAAATATGAATAATTTCTTTTATAGTGCGACACTAAAGAAAAAAAAAGTTGATATCCATGCACTATGACTTTTGTATATTTGGTAAATCTGGGGCACAATTCTAACCATTAGATATATGAGAATCGTGTAAATCAGCACATTTACTCTTAAAGATCGAACAATTTTGAAGTATCAAAGTCAGCAGCCGGAAAATAAAAATAGCAGGTGAAAATCAGATTTAAACTGCAACTTCCCAAATTTAGATAAAAATTGGGAATTTTAAATTTTGAATTTAAGTCACAAACTTTAAGCTACAAAAAGGTTTAAATTTAAAATAATGATTAATCTTTATTTTTTTATACTTCCTTCCCTCCCATTCTTCTCCATTAAAAGAAGTTCCAGAGATTTTGCCTGCAAAATCTGTGGTTTTCACCTCAACTAGATAATTTAATCCAATTTTAGTTAGCCGATTTCTTTTCTTTGGTTTCAAACTTTTAAGGCAACTAAATCAACTTTCACATAAAAAATATGTTGCAGAAAAGAATATCCGTAGTAGTGAAGGTAACAAATAAGTTGCGTTACAAAAATGTTCTTCAGAAAATTTATGTGTTATTGCTAATCATTTAGAACACATTAAAGTCTGTAGTTCAGTATGCTTTTAAAAAAGTTTAGAAAATCATGCTTACTACTATGATAAAAAAATATTGTTTTTCAGATGCACAATATCATAAATTACACTAATTCAAAATGGACACAAAACATATGCAATAAAATTAAGGGAACTAATATTCAAAAGTATACGAACATTATATAAATACTAGTATATAACCCCTGTCAAAAATGACAGGATGTTAACTACACATTCAATTTTTGATATAGTTCAACAAATTTAAATGGACAAAACATTAAAAAAAAATTGTACAAAAATTTCTGTGAAATGTGTTATCAATGAATTTCTAACACATCACATTGTTAATCATAATGTTACATAAGCAAAATCAAATTGAGTTTCACAAATATTTTAACGATTAAAATTATGTTATTTTAAGTAATTGTTTAGGTTAATAGTAGAATGGTAGGGATGAACCTGTGACCCATGATGGGTTATGTAAGTATGTGGTCTGCAAATTTCTTAGATTTATAATTTAAAAAAATTGCAGATTTTGTCATGGATGGCAGAAAAAAAATCATGAATTTCGACATCTTCTCTCATGGCAAAATTGCAAGTTTTATCGAGCCAGTTAAAAATTATGAATTTTGTTACATAGGTTGCCAATACCATAGTTATTTATACAGGAAATTCTTAAGTTGAGAATTTTGTCAGTCACTATTTTTAAAATATTTTAAATATCATCGATCATGCTCACAGAAGACATGAATTTTGTCAATTGCATACAGATAAAAAATGTGAATTTCACTTATCATGCACAGAGAAAATATGAATTTCGTGGATCAAGAACATGAAATTCGTGAGATTTGTTGACTGCCTGAAGAAAAATTCCAAATGTTGTCGATTGAGTGCCAAAAAGTCTTGAAAAACTACCCTCCTTTTGAAATCATGTTTGTTATTTGAAAAAAAAAAAGACAGTAAAGGTCATTATGTACATAAGTTGATGAAAAAGAGCCCCTGGATATATAAATTAATTAAAAAGGGCTGCCATGCATTATGCCATGCCAAACTTGCCTCGAGTCAACACTACTATATAAGTTAGTTTTTTACGGTGAAGTTTCACAGTTATATTTATAAATATAAAAAGTTTTAAATATAAAATACGACAGCAAATTCATGCTTATGAATTGTATATAACTTTTCCATAAATAAATCAAAATTATTGTAAATTTTCATATTGGCAAGCATCTATTTAATAGTAGAAGATAAATTTTAATATCTGTTGAGTAAAAAAGCATTCCAGTAATAAAATAAAACTTTGATTAAAAAAAAAAAGGAAAGATAGCATATCTACTATCTGACAAAGTTTACATTCAACATAATACTGGCTATGAAGGAAAAAATTTCCTTTTAGTATAAAGTTCAGCAAAAATATTAAACAAAATCAAAATATTAACACATCAAATACAACAGAAAATTCATGCAGCTATACCATAAATAATAACAAATATATTGTAAACTTGATTAATGCAAGTATCTATTTCTCATATGACACCTTTTCCATAAATAAAGACAAAAATATTGTAAATTTGAATATTGGCAAGTATATATTTTTTAATTAATAGTAGAATAAAAAATTTAACATTTCTTGAATGGCAAAGTGTTGCAACAATGAAATAATACTATGTATTCATGGGATTTGTTGACTGCCTATAGAAAAATTCCAAATGTTGTCGACTGAGGTCCAAAAAGTCTTGAAAAACTACCCTCCTTTTGAAATCATGTTTGTTATTTGAAATAAAAAATTCAGTAAGGGCCATCATGTACATGAAAAAGAGCCGCTGGATATATTAAATAATTAAAAAGGGCTGCCAAGCACTATGGCATGCCAAGGTTGTGGTAAATCAACATTAACTACTGTATAAGTTAGTTTTTTATGGTGAAGTTTTGCAGTGATAAGATTTTCTTCCCTTAAATCCCAATGTTGCTTGTGATTGTCGAGCAAGCCATCTCGATTTTCTTTCGCGAGCTAATCGCCGTATAAACCTACCGCGTGTTCAAAAAGATCAACAAACACACGTGCGTTCTCAAGTACAAACAATTTTGATTGAACGATTCTCAAACGTGATTGATTCACTACATTTTTTGCGAGAAGAATATCACGATCCAGGTTATTTTCGCTGATAGCGAAACGTGACTAACCAATCAGAAGTCTGCATTTTAAGAAACAGTGAAAAGTTCTTAAAAATGCATGCTTCTGATTTAGATCTCGATTAATTATTAGCAAAGTGAAATGTAATTTCTGAAAATTTCACATTAACTTTTTTAAATGCTGAACATTAACTTGTGTTTATAACAAAGTTCGATTCTTTATATTATTTGCCAATAGATGATTGCAAAAAGAGTTTTTGACAGTTTTAAACAAAATCAAATTATTTAAACAGTTTAATATGATTTTACAAATATTTTAAGAACAGAATTAGATAATTGACCTGTATTCTTTTTTTTTTTTAATAATGCGTTCAAAGAGTCATTCATTTGTTTCAAGATTTGGAAAATCTGAATGGCAACAGAGTTCGTTTGTTTATATCGTAATCTGATGTTTACAATTACTTATTTTTAATTTGGAGCCTAATACATTATAATTGGATAGATATACATGTTTTATAGAAAAATATGCTGTTTAAACGTTATTTTAAGTAAAAGAAATTATCTTTTAACTGTCATATGTCTGCATTTGTTTTCCATTAAGCCTAACGTGGCGTATTGCTAGGGTCCATTCACAGATAGGAGTGGCGAATCCTGGAACCGTTCTACACAGTTCTAAAGAACACATTTTATTATAAGTAGATTCAACACTAAAATGACATAAACAGTATTAAAATATGTTATTCTAATCTACGGTATGCTTGCAAATCAAATATGTTATATAAATGTTAAATAAAGGTATAACAATTTATGAGCAATTACAACCTATGTTACTTACTACTCCATTTTTCCTTAAGTTGTTTAATGCCAAACAATGGCATTATATTCATAATTTAAAAAATACAAAATAATATGAATAAGAAAACTATAGCTAAAAAAATGAAGAATGCTATAATATTCACCATGCTCAAGGCCCATGTGCCATGGGTTTGGTAACTCCCAGGTGAATACCATCCATAAATGTGCCATTTTCACAGCAGAAAAAGGAAGGTAGATTTTTACTAGTCCCCTGCAAAGAGTAGCGGAGCAGTTTTGCCAAATTCACCGTTCAACACGAAAAGAATTTGGGAAAATTGTCCATTTATGGAAGTGTGACCACGGAGCAGAAGACCCAAACAAACTTAATTCAAATCATCGTAACGTAATTTAAAAGACAAAAATTTAATAGATCTTTTAAAATGTAGTATCATAGTACACTTCTGGTGATTGAGTTAAACATCAGACAAGTTCTCTTCCACTTGTTAAATGATAGAGACAAAATTACAATTTGACAGCTTCAATTTAAGACTTTCTTGGAAACAAGTATCAAATAATTGTTTTAAAAGGTGAAAATGCTCATCTTCATTTCGTTAGAATACAATATCGATAATATATTTATATAATCAAAGTTGCTATATAGCAACTGTTAGTACCATTGTACTGTTAGAACCATTAGTAACGTATATTTAATTAGTAGTTAGCCAGCAGTAACTACCCTAAAAAATCCTTATTGATATAAAAAGTTCTTAAAAAACTAATTGCCACTGATATTAGTACCATTTTTTATAATACATATAGCAACAATTTTATAATATTATATGTCAATTTTATATTTATTAATGCTTCTTCTGTGAGTAAGCTAACATTAATTTTATATTTATTAATGCTTCTTCTGTGAGTAAGCTAACATTACAAGTGTTTTTTTTCAAGCCAAAAACTAACCTATTCCATTCACATAAACAAAGGTTGTTGCGAATGACAATATTTTTCAGTGTCCCTAGAGTGAGAATAGATATGTATCAATCTTTACAGCCTAGGTAGAGAGTAAAATTTTTTTTAACTTAAGCCAATTTGTCTAACAAGGCATCTATCTGAGCTAAGGCTACGGCATCTATTTTGGCTATTTCGTTTATAACACTGATTGCAGCAATGTTAAATAAACTTAATACCTTTCAAACTATAATTTTCAAGACTTCCACATCAAAAACTTATTTTAACCCAGAATTTTGTTGAATAAAATGCTCCAAATATCTGTTTAATATTATCTACTAATTTATATTTCTGTGATTAAACATTTTTGGAACAAACTTCATTTATAAACAAATAAGCTTCAGTTAAATCAGTGAAAAATTCTAATGTGACTTGTGCATAATTTGTACAGTGTTTGATGCATTAACACGTGTGAAGAAAGATTTTTTATTTATAAAAGATTATGTTCTATGATAAATGTTTATAAATATACTTTTTCTGGATGATACTAGAGGAAAAAGATCATTCAATTTTTCGAAGATTTTTTTTTTTGTTAAATGTGTTTTTTATTTAGTACCCATACAGCAAAAATTTTTTCATTTATCAACTTTGGTAATTCCTTGCTTATTCTCAACTGAATTCTTCTCAGATTAATATTTACGCAAAATGCCTTTGAGTATCCAATAAAATTTTATTTGCTACACCATAACATGTTGAGGATAAACAGTTTTCAATTTTAAGCGTACAAAAATTAATTTTATATACTTTAAAACAAACATTCATATCTAAAGTTTCGAGCTTTGTTTTTAACGAATTCATTAAAAAAAAACTTAAGATAAAACATAATGTATGAAGAATATTCTGAAAAATGTGTAATAAAAAATATGTGCGCGCCAATACGTACAAGGAGTAAGATCAAAGTCAATGGTGGGTGGTAGTGGAGGTAGAAACACAGAATTTTTATCCAATAGATATTGATTGTTTTACCAAGGTAATTCTTCGTTATATAATTTTTAATGAAATCGAAAATATCTCTGGTAATACAATACAAGAAAGAATCACCGAAATCGTTTTTGAAGCTTATGTTATTTTTAAAGCATTATGATGTGGCATATTTTATCTTGGAAAAAAGCCAATTAAGCTTTGATAACAAGAACTTTTAATTTGAAAATCTAATATGGAATACCATTTTATCGGCTATGTATAACAAAATAATAATAATAATAATACTGTACATATCCTCAAATACACAGAGTTTGGGACCGGAAGTTATGCAGTTTAGTATATTGCAGATTTCTGGTCACTGCTTAGTTTACATTTTTAAGCAACAGTTTTAATGCAATAATGCACATGTAATTATAAGGAGAGCTTATAATAAACTTTAATACTAAACAATAGATTAAAATATTTGTCAGGATCTGATAGCACCTGTGCTAAAGAATGTAATTTCTACTATTTCTCTATTTGAATATTTCGTATTGTATGGTTGTGTAGCGAATTTCCAAGGTGACATTCCTTCTTTGTGGAAAGGGAAATTGCCAGATAATCCTTTGCAGGTATTGTGTTAGAGAAAGGAGATTGCTGAGAGGCATGTCCATCTGTCAGTGAAGTATGCGGATGATGAACAGATTAGCAGCATGTCACTAAACAAGAAAAGAATGGAGTATGCGTCCAATGAGGAAGCTCCAAAGTGGTTTATGTTGGGGAAAGCAGCAATTTGGAGAGGGCAAGTTTGTCTCAGATAAGTCATTCCGTACCTAGGTTTCGGACCTAGAGGTTGCTCTGTGTGGAAGAGCATAAACAGTGCGTTTTCTGGTTAGCAAAGGACACTGACGTCCTGGTGTTTAGTGCTTTGGGCTAAGAAGTGCAGGCCTAGTATACTTGTGTTGGGAGACTCAAGGTTGAGCTCCGATAAAGTGAATTTAACGTGTATTGAGTGTGAAGTGGAAAGTGTAATTGGAATAGTACACAGCCAATCTTTACTGTATCTAATTTAATGTTGAACAGGATCACCTATATCCGAGTTGTAATTGTATATATTTGTAAATAGCATATTTAGTGTGTACATATATTCTTAATAAACTGATAATTCAGTTACCTGACAGCGTAAGTCTTCATTTACACAAACTTCACAGTGGGTGACCGATATCACCTAGTAATATCGGTGGTGGCAGCTATATCTACCGCGGACATTCTTCAAAGTTGTGTGGACTGAGAGGAACGTCCGACAAATTGTTGGCAGCGTCGGGATAGAATCGCCTGAAACCAGTGACCAGCGAGCTGTGTTGTAGTCTGTTAATGCCGGAGTATCCAGTGGAATTCTTGCGTGGTAATGCCGGGTCGTCGAATGTGTGCTAAAGCGTCGTGCCATATCGTCGAGTGTGTGCGGGAGTATCGTGCCGGATCGTCGATTGTGTGCTAAAGTGTCGTGCCATATCGTCGAATGTGTGATAAAGTGTCGTGCCGTATCGTCGAGTGTGCGCTAAAGTATCGTGCCGGATCGTCGAGTGTGTGCGAAAGTGTCGTGCCGGATCGCCTAGTGGGGACTAAAGTGTTGTGCGTATCTTTATTAGAAAGAACTAAACTGAACTGTTGTGCCATATTACCGCTACATCGTGGAACTACCTGTGATTAGAAAAGTACCCCAGCAAAGAAAGTATAAGGTAAGGTGTTTTGATCATATCCTTCTACTGACATCTCGAACCAAAATTTGTTGTATAATTAATAGTAATTTAAGTAAATTATCTATATTATTTATGTGTTTTACCAATACTTTCTACCTATAAAGTGTTAATAACCATATTGGCTATTGTTTTAAGAAAGGTCATAATAACTTGAGCTAATATTGGCTTTCTCTATATATTTTCTTTACTAATTGTGTTAATAGTAGTTGGAAGGAATAATTAAATTTACTTAAATTTAAATTATTGTTAAAGTAATATTTAAATGAAGCAACATTTTTTAAGTTTGAAGAGTGTATAATAACATTTGCTTAGAATTTTAATTGACAAACATAGTGAAAAAAAAGGTTCAAAAGAGAGCCATAGTGAAAAAAAAGGCTCAAAAGAGAGCCATAAAGGAAAAAAAAGGCTCAAAAGAGAGCCATAGTAAGGAAAAATAAAAGTGAAGATTTTCAGTATATTTGTCTCAAGTGTGAGAACCAGTATTGAATTCGGAAATATTTTAGTGAGGATAATTGTAGAAATTTATATATGCATGTTTTACAATTTTTCTTTATGTGGATTTTTTTTTTATTGACATCAATACTTTTATTCAATTTCAACGTATCGGTATTATTATGTAAATTGTATGTTGTTATCTAAGTGTATAAATTGAGATCTATATTGCATAGTAATCAAATCGAATTATTATTTTACCTTTTGTTTTATTGGAAGTATATTGTGTGATATCAATGGTTGAGGAAAATTAGAGTATTAAGTAGGTTAATTAGAAGTGAAATGCATTGATTATCTGAAGGGTATTAATTAGTAAAATATGTGGAGATGTATCTGTAATAAGTTAGAAATTTAGGAAATATTAATTTGGTAGGTTTAACTATTCTTGTAGGGTGGTAATAACAATCGGTGAAGGTATGGCTTTCTTATTGAAATTAAAAAAGGTTGATCTTCAGGGGATAGCTGAAGAGTTGGGTGTTGAATTCACGGAAGATGATACCAGAATTCAGCTTAAAAAAAAGATAATGCACAGTGATGAGTATGACGAGGGGGTTATTAAGGAATTATCTGACGCTATTGTTGCAGAACGATTAGAACAGGAAAAATTAGAACGCGAAAAGTTAGAAAAACAGGAAAAATTAGAGCAGGAAAAGTTAGAAATGGAAAAATTAAGAATGGAACATGAATCAGAAATGGAGAAACTAAGGGTGTAAGGATCGGCAAATAATTTCAATGGGTCTAGGGAATCTAATAATGAAAGCAACATAGAAAAATTGATCAAAAGTGTTAAAACTCTATCAATCAAAGTATCAGAAGGGACTGAGGGATGAAATTTATTTTTTAACAGCTTAGAAAGGGCATTTAAAACTAAAAATGTACCGGAAAACCAGCAGGCCGAAATTCTACTAAATATGTTAGGAGATAAGGCGGATAATTTGTTAATTTATACCACTACGGAACAAATGGAGAATTATGAGGAGTTAAAGGAGTTAGTTCTGAGGGAACAAGAGCCGACACCGAAGGCATGTTTGGAAAATTTTAAGAAGGCTAGGAGAAACCAGGACGAAACTCATGTATTATTTGTATCGCGTTTAATAGCGACATGGGAAAATTATTGTAAGATTAGAGGTTCGGACTCTTATGAAAAGGTCAACCAGTTAATAGTTACGGATAAATTAGTAAGTACGTTAGATGAGGATACCGCGTCATATATTGGGTTAACTCATCAAGGTAAATGGTTAGAAACTTCTAAAATTGCTAAAGAATGTGACAATTATTTTGACGCTAAACATAAGTCTTACGCCGTTACGTATAAAAGTTTTAAAGGTAAAGATAGGCACGTAAACAATGAAAAAATGAGACCGAGGGATGATAACAAAGTTAGTAATAATTGGAGGCAAAACGGGAGTAATGAGACTAATTCTTTTCCGGATAGGAAAATAGATTTTAAGAAGCCTAGTGATGCTTCAGCTCCTAAATGCTTTAAATGTGGTTTGAGACGTCATTACCAACGTTTTTGTAATAAAGTGGGTAATGAGGGAAATAATGGTAATAAAGGGCGAGATCCCAGGAAAACGTTACAGAGAATCAGGTATTCATTTTATTGGGAGAGGATGGCGAAAAAAACTAAACAATTTTGTGAGTCGTGTTTAGAGTGCCAATTGACTAGAGGGTTTAAAGTAAATGATAGAGCTCCTATTTCCCCAGTGTCCGGAAATCGGACACTGGGGAAAACGGCCGGAACTCCCATTTCAAATAGTTAATGTTGATTTTATTGGGCCTATTGATCCTAAAAGTTCCCAAGGGCATCAGTATATACTAACCTTAATTGATCAGCATACCAGGTGGGCGGATGCGATCCCTCTAAAAAGTTTAACTGCTAAAACCGCGTGTGATGCGTTACTTCAAATATTTATGAGGACAGGAATTCCAAATATAATTGCCTGTGATAATGGAACCAATTTCACTGCCGACTTAACGAAAGAATTTGAGAAAAGGTTAGGTGCTAGTCCAAGATTTTCGACCCCACAGTATCCACAGTCTAACGGGCTTGTGGAACGATTTAATCAGACTCTTAAACGTATGTTACATCATACTATTAGAGAAGAAGGAAAAAAGTGGCATGAACAAATACCATTTGTATTATGGGCGTATAGGGAAGTCCCAAATTCTACGACGGGAATCGCACCTTTCCAGTTGTTATATGGTAGAGTGCCGGAGGGTCCTTTATCGATTCTCAAGTCATCCTGGGCAGGAGAAAATAAGGGGGCGCAGTTAGATACTACGCCGATTCATGAGTATCTGAATAAACTTAGAGGACGTTTAGAAAGAGCCGCAAATGAGGCAAAATTATCGTCTGAGGTGCAACAAAATAGAATGGCGTATCATTATAATTTAAGGTCAAAGGAAAAAACGTTTGAAGTAGGTGATAAAGTAATACTGTTAATCCCCGATTCGACTAATAAATTATATTCTAGGTGGCAAGGGCCGGCAACCATAGTCGAAAAACTAAATCAGCATTCGTTTATAGTTGAGTTATCTGACGGGAGCAGGAAGCATGTGCACCAAATTAAAATAAGAGAATTTATTGGTAAATGTAATATAGTTAATATTGTTTTTGAGGGTGATGAGGAATTTGGAGAAGTTGGAGAAATTCCTATTTTGAACCGGGATCAGGAAGTAGAACGAGATATAGAGAGATTCGAAATAAAAGGGTTATCTAACAATCAAGTTAAAGATATAAAGTCTATTTTAAGGGAGAATAAAGAGGTGTTTTTGGGTCCTGTACGACCAGCGGATGTAGTAGAACATCGTATTGATCTTAAACCGGGGGTGGAAAGGAAAAAGCCAAAGTTATATAGTGTGCCGGTAGCTTACAAAGAGGAAGTAGATAGACAGATTCAGGAGTTATTAGAATTAAATCTAATCGAAGTGTCAAATGCTGAAATTAGTCATCCAATTGTTTACGTGGCGAAAAAAGACGCAACTGTTAGGCTTTGACTATAGAGCTTTAAATTCTGTAACACAGGTGCCAACCTTTCCGATGAAAGATTCTCAAGAAATCATGTATACCGCAGGGGCGGCTAAGTATTTATCTTCGATTGATTTATTGAGAGGTTATTGGCAGATTAAAATTGCGGAGGAGTGTAAACCTTTGACAGCTTTTACAACGCATAATGGAACTTATCAGTGGCGTACAATGCTTTTTGGATTATCAGGGGCGGCTGCCACGTTTCAGAAAGATATGAATGAGGCTCTTCAAGGTCATCGGAGGTATGCGGAAGCATATATTGATGATGTCATCATTTTCTCCGACACCTGGGAAGAGCATTGTGAGCATGTTAGGGCTGTCATGGAAGAACTTAAAGGCAGAAATTTTACGATTAGACTAGACAAATGTAAATTTGGAGAAAAATTGACTAAGTTTTTAGGTCATGTAATTGGAGGTGGAACGCATGCACCTGATGAGGAGAAAATAGGAGCAATAAGGGATCTAAAGAGACCAAAAACTAAAAAGGAAGTTAGGTCTGTTTTGGGATTAATGGGATTTTACCGATCTTATATTCCAAATTATGCCGAAATTGTTATACCTTTAACCGAATTGACTAAAGGGAAGGTTAAAAATACTGTACCATGGGATGAAAGGGCAGAAAAAGCATTTAATACTCTTAAAGATGAGTTATGTAAAGTGACGAGTTTGGCTACACCTATCGTAGGCCGGGAATATCAGCTCCACGCAGATGCTTCCGACCTGGCAGTAGGATGTTGCCTTACTCAAAAAGATGAAAATACCCTGTTCGCACTGGGATAGTTGAGTCACTTAACTTTAAGTCACTTACATTTTTTGAAGCGGGATACCCGGAATTAGGCTTCACCTGTTCGCACTTGCTAAATATTTTAAGTGACTTAACTTGGCCAAAATGACATCTGGGCATGCGCATAAGTTCTGAAATTTGTAACTGCAACTCCTAACTGTTTTTTGTTTACATAGCAATTACCCTGCCATATTTCAATTAAAAATTAATTTTGTAATCCTCCCAATTTATTTTGCTGGAGGAAATAACAGGTTCAACATTTTCCATTTTTGACCTTTGATTACAAAAAAAAAACCCACAAACATACGTGTTAAGCAATTGGGGTAAACAAATAACAATTTAAAATAATTTATAATTATTTTTAGGACTCAACTCCAGTAATTTAATAATCAGAATTAAATATTCTAAAATTCAGAAATAATAATTAAATATTTAGAAGGCACATATCCACTCAACTCATAGTTAAGAGAATAGTGCTTGCTTAAGTGAGTTGCAGAAACTTGCTTAAGCAAGAATCTTGATTCCGGGTACGACCGCTTCAAAAAACTTCAAGTTAAGTGACTTAACTTTCTCAGTGCGAACAGGGTAAAAGGGTCAGTTTAAACCAATAGCTTTTGCCAGTCAGAAATTGTCAGGGGCTCAGCGTGCTTGGCCGAGTATAGAGAAAGAGGCTTGGAGTGTTCTCTTTGGGTTGAGAAAGTTTGAAAAATGGACCTATGGATCTCAAATTGAGATCATTACGGATCATAATCCATTAAAATTTCTCACCGAAACAACCCCAAGATCACCCAAACTCACTAGATGGGCTCTTGCCTTGCAACGATGGAACCTGAGTATTTCTCATCGTCCAGGAGCCCAACATTTAAATGCTGACGCAATATCCAGGCTACATAGAAAGAGCTGGGAAGAACAACCAGTTGTTAGCCCATCAGCATCAACGACCCAGTAGTGGACAACCTTAAAGGGATGTCGTCACACATTTAATTTTTTTTGTGCATGTATAAATATTTTTGAATTTTTGTGTTTATAATAGTGTATTAGTACGTGTATTGTTTTTGTAATATTAATATTGGTGCAAGGTTCAGTAGAGATGTCAGTAGATAGTGTTCAGACACCTGGAAATACCTATGTAATAAGCATAATGAAGAAATCTGTAAAGAGACTATTGAACTCTTCTGCGATATTACTATATGTTTGGGGAAAATTAGCCCCTAAAAGGCATATTTTCCGCTAAGGGGGGGGTGTCAGGATCTGATAGCACCCGTGCTAAAGAATGTAATTTCTACTATTTCTCTGTTTGAATATTTCGTATTGTATCGTTGTGTACAGAATTTCCAAGGTAACATTCCTTCTTTGTGGAAAGGGGAATTGCCAGATAATCCTTTGCAGGTGGTGTGTTAGAGAAAGGAGATTGCTGAGAGGCATGTCCATCTGTCAGTGAAGTATGCGGATGATGAGCAGATTAGCAGTATGTCACTAAGCAAGAAAAGAATGGAGTATGCGTCCAATGAGGAAGCTCCAAAGGGGTTTATGTTGGGGAAAGCAGTGATTTGGAGAGGGCAAGTTTGTCTCAGATAAGTCATTCCGTACCTAGGTTTCGGACCTAGAGGTTGCTCTGTGTGGAAGAGCATAAACAGTGCGTTTTCTGGTGAGCAAAGGACACTGACGTCCTGGTGTTTAGTGCTTTGGGCTAAGAAGTGCAGGCCTAGTATACTTGTGTTGGGAGACAAGGTTGAGCTCCGATAAAGTGAATTTAACGTGTATTGAGTGTGAGGTGGAAAGTGTAATTGGAATAGTACACAGCCAATCTTTACTGTATCTAATTTAATGTTAAACCGGATCACCTATATCCGAGTTGTAATTGTATATATTTGTAAATAGCATATTTAGTGTGTACATATATTCTTAATAAACTGATAATTCAGTTACCTGACAGCGTAAGTCTTCATTTACACAAACCTCACAGTGGGTGACCGATATCACCTAGTAATATCGGTGGTGGCAGCTATATCTACCACGGACATTCTTCAAAGTTGTGTGGACTGAGAGGAACGTCCGACAATATTAAAATTAAAAAAAAAATTACAAATGTTTAAAATTGAAGATGACGTAATTAATTAATATTCCAATCCTAAATACAATAGCATATAATAATGATGCAGTAATTTTTTTTGAATTATTCAGCAAAATTCAATTCATAAAGGTATTTATTAATTTGCATTAAAATTGTAAATTAACAAATTTAATTTCATGTTTAATCAGCTTAAATAACCAGCAAAGCTTGATTAAAAAAAGATTTTGATTGGGTATGATATCAGAAGCATCTTGATTTTTTCAAAAATAAATTGAGGCATTCTTCGTGAGAAAGCTTGTGTTCTATTTTACTAAACAGAATTGCATTTTAAAATGTGTACTAAATGATATAAAAATACAAATGAAAAATGATGATGAACAAACAAACCCAATGAAACTATACAAACAATTCACATACAAATGTCTTGCTGAACCCAGAACGTGGTGAGTTTTTACTTTAGATACGACAATTTACATGAGAACCATTAGTAACGTATATGTAATTAGTAGTTAGCCAGCAGTAACAACCCTAAAAATTCCTTATTGATATAAAAAGTTCTTTAAAAACTGTAATTGCCACTGATATTAGTACCATTTTATTTTTACTTCCAACAACTTAACTGAGAGCATCACTGTTTAAGTTACCAAAGATGTAAAGATTTTAAGCATTTGTGGATTTGTATAATGTTTAACATACAATAACACTAGTTTTTTACTTACTTTTTCTTTCTTTTTAAAAATTAAACTTTAATGAATTTTTGTAGTTATTTGCAGTCAAATAAGTATAAAAGCTATGATGCCAAACATGTAAAATTTAATTTCCAGTGTTTTATCGTGTTGTAAACTGGCAAAAAAATGAATATCTTATATTTTTAAAATGTTGTAGTAATTTCTTTAAATTGTGTTTTGATACTGTGCTATTGATTTTTTGTGCATGTAATGGAAACTTCAGCCACTCTTTTTGTGTTATCAAATTTAGAACAAAGCACGTGTGTTTAAAGTTTCATTATAATATACATGTACTTCATTTTTCTGAAAGCTATTATTGTCAGTCTGAGCTGCATTAATATAGAACATCATGTATTTTTGATTTAATGAAAGATTTGCGACCCCATTTATATGATAATTTTACATCTTGTTTGTGCCTACTATGTCTTCACCTAATTAATTGGACGAATTCGTTAACACCCTGTATATGTTAAATATTTTCTTGTCATAGTTTTTATAAAGTGGGTTAACGATGCAGGTAAATATTAGTTATGATTTTATCAAAGAATAATTCGAAACCTATCAACTTCATTTAAATATGTGATTTTTTTATACGAGTTTATTTAAATTTTACGTTGGAAAATTGATTTAAAATAACGTTACTAGCCTTTCAGTTGCATTCTAATGTAATGCTAGCAAAAAGATGATCACCACAGTGCATAAAATATTTTTATAGACTATTTTTATTTTGTGGAGTAATGTACAATAGAGTAGTGATTCCCAATCTTCTACTAACCACATCCAACCGAAGTATCAGTAAGATGACACCCTGTATATACTCACTATTTTCTTGTTACAATTATTATAGTCAAGCGGGTTGGAATATAAGTAAATGTCAATTACAATTTTATCAAAGAATAATTCGAAATGTATAACTTCATTTAAATATATGATTCTGTTGTACATTTATCTAAAATTTTAGTTAGAAAGTTGATTTAAAATAATATTAATACCCATTTCGTTGCATTATAAAAAAATGGGGGCCAAAAATTATCACCATCAACAAAGGTTCATAAAGTCTTTTTATATACTATCTTTATTTTCTAGATTTAGTATAAAATTGTTATATACTATACTTGATTGAATTGTGATTCTCAATCGTTAACTGATCGCGTCCAATCAAAGCATCTATAAAATGACAATACTCTTCCCGTCCCACTCCGTAATATAGATTTCTCATTCTTTAAAAGGCAAATAAACTTCATATGTCAAGAGGCGAAAATAATAATCACAAATTATTTCGCATTTTTTAGTTTATAAAACAGATAATTTTTCTGTCACGAATGTTTTTTTTAAATAAGATGAATCTTAAAAAGATTTAATATAAGATCACAACCTTTTGCCTTTTCGTCCTAAAGACATTTGATGTTTCTTGCCAACGTATCTCAGTGTAAAACAGAAATGTTGCATAACATGCACATTTATCTTCACAACATATTAATGAAGACGCTGTCACAAGTGTTTACACGTATTATAACAGACTATAATAAACTGATTAAAAACTTTTGAAATATTTTTGGAGACGCCAAGATTTTATAATGAATAAAATAAATAGGATTTAACACAAAGACTAAGGACATTTATTTTCCCCATCATAACTTCCGTGTGGTAATCTAGTTAAAAAATGTAATGTGTATGTGTTTAATATATTTTTTTACTGTGTAAGAAGCCTGCATTAGAGCCATGAAAAATTTACTTTGATTTAAAAAGTTGTTCGAGTTCATTTTGCTACTGCTAATATGACTTTTAAAATCAGAATATTTGAAATATTGTTAACCAAATTAAAGGAACAGTAATAAATTATATTGATATGGAAAAAAAATTACTGTGAATTACTTAAAAACATACATATATATATTTGTTATTTTGTAATAAAATTTAGCTTTAACTACTAATAGTGCTGTTCACAAAACTTATCCTACTTTCAACAGCTTATTTACCAATTTCTTTTTTCTCAGATCAGTTAATTTTTATGTACAGTTAATAATTTTGTCCTACATCGTACTTTCATTTTGAAACGAGATGACGTAATCTTTTATTTTCTGCTCACCTCCTAGTCTATGACGGCTACACTGAAAATTTGAAAGGCCAACAGCTAGGTAATTTATTATTTTTAAGTTAACTTTCCATACGAAACAAGAATGAAAAACCATATATAGAGAAGAGATTATAAAAAGTATTCCACAGAACTTCCAGAATTATTTAACGAAACGAAAATTAGCTGCTTAAAACTGTAAAAAAAAAATGTATATATAAATAAATAAATAAATATTTTAGAAAAGGTATAATGCATTTGAAAACCAGATCACAGTCATAAACCGGAAAACCAGTCCAAATATTTTTTTATGCAGTCATGTGTTTAATTTATAAATTTGTATACATTCGGCATAGTATAATAATCCTTAGTTTAGTAAAAAAAAAAAAAAATGCATAACAGATTGAAAAGATAAGTTTAGCGACTATACGCAAAACATACTTGAATTTTTTGTACAGCCATGTATATTACTTATGGCTATATATGGAGTGCTTAGATATAAGAGATGTCTAAGCACTCCACATATTAAGCTAAAACTTAATTCAGACTAAAACACGGTTAATACTAAAATTGCATTTCCACACATTATCATATCCGTGTGAGGTCATATATTCATGTCCCTGTATATTTTACTATTTATATTATGCAAACAACTTTTTTGTACATTAATTATAGTTTAACTTGGAAGAGTATAACTCAATTAAAAGTCTCCTTCAAGCCATTTTTGCTGATACTTTTCAGTGTTTACGAACATTTTTGTGTAGCGTTGTGTATAATCTTTAGAAATTATGTACACTGCATATTGAGCAAAGATATAATTAAACTTTAAAATGCATACCATAAACGAAATCACAGTTACAGCAATTATTACTAATAGACATATACAGTTCTATATCTGAATTTTTGTGTGTCCATGTAAATGAACGATAAAATGCTATATACATCATGTTATACAAGAAGTATCTTGAATTAAGCCTTAGTAACGTAAATCAATGTCATTTTATTTTGAAATAGTAAACCATTTTCCGCTGGCACTATTGTGTAAAGGAATTTTTTTGTTTGTCCCTTTAAGTGAATAATAAGTATTTAGGACTCTATACTGTAGAGAATGCATAGTTTAGTCGCCTTTATAAATCTATATGGATTCCGTTATAAATAAAACAGTCAACATCATTAAAAGCACTTCAAATAGTTTTTCCCATTGAACGTTATGTAACTTTTAATCGTCTCTGTAAAAACTAAAAATTCTACACATTTCATTTTTAATAGTGATCGTGCTATTGTTAACGTCAATAACATACAAATAAAGGGAGATTTGAGTGTGTTTATGAATGTTAGAACTCGAACAGACGGGACACAAACCAAAGTCATAAACACTTTAAAACTTTGTTTGAAATTGATTGCTGAGACATTGTAAGAAAAGTATAAATCAACAAATGACACTGTTAAAATGTTTTTCTATTTATAAAAATTATACTTTAAATTATTTATTGTAAAAAAGCACTAAGTGGCCGACAACTGTTCCAATGATGGTCGAACAGTAGAACTGAATGGCCGATTATTAAAGTATTTGCTTTTTTTCAATTTAACTCTCTACAAATAAATATTGTAATTAATTTTTAAAAATCTCAAACCGTGAAAGAAAAGTATACATTGACTTATATCATTGCTGAAAAAGTTGTTCTGCTTTTTAAAATTCCAATTCGAGCTATATGCAAAAACAAAGCGCTTAAGTGACTGATTATTGGTACTCATACCAATACAGAATCTCTAAGGGTTGTCAAAAGTTTTCATCGTGCCAATGATATTTTTTGTCGTCTTATTAGCGTATTAATAGAGATGTAGTTTTTTTTAAAATCTTATACACCCCCCAAACCAATTTTTGTTTTTATTTTATTTATTCATTTTCGTTGAAGAGTTATTCCCTCCAAAAATATGTCAGTATGAAAGTTGTAAACAATTGTAAGTAGATTTATAATAAATTTAATTGAATTTGATATTTTATTTATTGATGAAGAGATTATTTCTTTTCCTTCTTAAAACCCTATTTTCCTGCCCCTTGTGACCATCTTTATATTAAAAGTCTGTCATATATATTTTTTACACTTTTTCTAAGAATAATAAAAACAATAAACTGAGCATATATATTATATATGCCATAATTAAGAAGTTATTTGGTTCTTTTTGTTTTCACAAAAACCCTCCCATTTCCATATCCTTTTTTTCGAGCTGTGAATACTAAAATATAAAACCTGTTTATCCATACTATAAAAAATTTATTTAAGCTGAAAACAAAATTTCTCTGGAGAAGTATAACTCCTACGAGCACTTTGAATTTATCGTTGCTGTTAAATAAATAAATAAAAAAATAAGCATATACTAAGTAATAAGGTATGCCAATTAAAGTTGTGTTTTGTAGTCGAAAAAAAAGAAAAACAGTGGATATATGCTAAAATATTGCTTATGGTATGTGTTCAAGTTTTATTTGAGAAACAGAGATTATTCTCCACTTCACACTCCTGTTTAAATATGAATGTGTATTATCCAACCTTAAACATTATTTGGGGTATTATTTATTGAAATATCCATAACAACATGTATGCACTATAAAATAGTTTAAAAATCTATAACTATTTTTAAAAAAAAACAAAATAAATTTGCAATGACTGATACAATCTTTCTGAGTGCACTTAAATTTTACTTTAACTGCTTTCAGATTTTTTTCTATTAGTTTAAAAAGCTGCTTAAAAGTGGATTGACACATTTTTGAATCAGAAACATAGATTAATCAATTTAGTCTTTTTGAACGTCAGTTTCGTACAATTAGTTATAGAAAAATTATTTTTAAATGAGCCTATTTTAGGGGCTGTATTTCAATTGAAATACTGTTCTGGTCCGTTGAAATGCCGCAGAATGAATAAGTAATTTCTATCAATGTATGATTCCTTGCCAATATGACCATTTACTCATTCAACATATTTTGACTGTTGAAAAGCCCAAATGTTCCAGTAAAATATGAAAAATATTTTCATATCAAATTATGCTTTTCTGTACATCATAGGACCCTTAAACCATCATTTTGATTTTTTGAAAGCATAATTTGGAAACTACTTGAAAGAAAAAAATTTGGATTTGCATAAAGCAGGACTTAATAGTAATTCATGAAAATATAGTAGGTTGAAATTAATATTTCTTCCAATATTTATTTCATAAATCAAGTTATAAAAATTACAAATTCAATATA
This sequence comes from Maratus speculifer, assembly GCA_964019185.1. Classification (NCBI taxonomy): domain Eukaryota; kingdom Metazoa; phylum Arthropoda; class Arachnida; order Araneae; family Salticidae; genus Maratus; species Maratus speculifer. The sequence continues at coordinate 19,494,432 of OZ025303.1, read as the reverse complement.
TGTATGTTTGCGTTTTTTAATTTAATAACCAAACAAAAAATTGGCAGAATAGGATTTTAATTTCAGGAAAAAAATGAAAATGTAACATTAACATAAAATTAAATTTAACATTAGAATTTTGAATGTTTATAATTCAAAAATGTATTATCCAAATGACTCGAACTTTCGTATCTAGGCATTATTTGAAATGAAGATATAAAATGCATCGTCAAAATTGAATATTGACATTAACAAAATGAAAGTTTAAGCTGTATTGTTTTTGTAATCCCCCATCCCCCCGCACACACCGAAAATGATTTTTCTGCCTATCTCCAATCATAAATTTACGCTGCTGAAGGTAGTAGATCACTCTCTAGAATCTGTATGAACAATGACTCTTGCCCTTTCTATTAATAAAAATTTTTTGATATTTTTACCTTTATTAATAAGTCTATTATCTGTTTTGTTTTAATTATACTCATATATACATTACCACACTTTGACTGCATATTCATAGAATCATTGAAAGCGTACGTTTTTAATTTAATTTCTCTGCTTTCCCAAGTGGTCCCAGAATTCACATTAAACATTACGTTATTACATTTAAAAATGATGCATTTATATCAATTTATAAGCATTATAAATCGAAATAACGATGATATAAAACGAAATTATTTTTTTAATTTATCTACTTTTCTTACGTCCATGCTCCATTTTGTTATATGCGTTTATCTATAATAATTCATATTAATAATCCCTTTTACATATTGAATTTCTAATCTAAAGGTCTGCGGTTCGAATCCCAGCAGCTTCAAGACTTAAATGGGGGGGGGGGGGGGCAGGTCTTTCTTTTTTTCCTTTTCGGATATGCTAATTGCCATTATCCATGCAACCACTTGAACAAAGACGAAAAAATATTTGGAATTCCTTTTCTTTTCTTTCATTTTTTCCGCCTTTGATTAAAAAAGTTAAGTCAAATGTGTTTTAGATCAAATTCTAAATCTATGAACTTTTATATTACAAAGCTTAAATAAGTATAAAAGTATAATTATATTTTACAAAACTCTTTTGTTATCATTCAATGTTCATCTTGAAAATCACACAACATTTTTTGACTGTGTTGCATATTTTTTTCCCCAAAATTTCCATTACAACGTATTCATTTGGCGTGGTCACTAAATTTGATTATGGAAAATTTACATTATAAGAATGTTGGTAAATAGCTTTGTAGAAAGCGCTATCCAGGGGATTTATTTTTAAAATGTATAATTTTTGTATTGTTCCTTTGCTAAGATAAGGCAATAGAAATAAGTTGGAAGTTGCACGTAAAGCGTAGCAAATGAAGTGCGTTTATAATATTACAAAGTTTAAAAAATATTCAGATCTTGGTGTAATAGTATACACTGCTTCGGATACAGTACAGTAGTTGAAATATTTTGAGTGTTACTGTAAATACTATCTGTTTTCTATTATTCTGGAAAACTTGTAGTAAAGCTCAGCAATGTATATCAATTTCATAAAATTTGAAACAATTTAATATAGTTGAAATGCACTCCAAAGTATGTTTTCAATTACATCAGTATGTAATGGAATACTTTTGTGTTGCCCTATAAATAATAATAAATATTTTTTGAACGTACAGAATAAATATTTTTGTATATACTTCATGGATGTATATCAATTGTATTGTATTAAAAAAAGTGGAACAACATTATAAAAGGCACTTGAAACTATTTTTTTTCATTTGCCGTAATGTAATGGAGTACTTTTGTTTGTCCTTGTAATTAAAGTATACATTCAATTTTTATAAATTTTGAAGTGACTCTACAAAACTATGCAACAAATATATATTTTAAATTTCAAACAATTTGGGTAGTTTTTGTTCTGTTATATGCGGACAGATAGACAGTATTTTATTATACGTGGATGGACAAACAGACGGACTGAATGACGACTACAGGTGTTATGTATGTAAATAATTATGAACGTACCTAAAAAAAGAAACTAGCAAACTACCTTTTTAAATTTTTGTTTTGTGTAAAATCTTCTGTGTCCATCCAACATTATTCTCATTTGTATCTTCATACTTTCTTATCCTCCTCAGTTTTGAGACATATTTTACATGGTGCTACAAAAATCAGTTTAAAATTATTATAAAAAATCTCCAAAGATGCATAAGTCTATATATCGATGCTTCTAATATGCACACATGTATTTAAAAAGTCTAGATGTAATTTTATCAATTTCAGAAGCATTTAAATTAATTTAAATGATGCATTTTGGTGTTGTCTCCAGGCTACATCAGAGCTAAGGAGGTTAAATAACGATACTGTATTAACAACTGCTGTACATTCAGGAATATTTTTCGAAAAAAACATTGTAAGAACTCTTTTACACTATATAAAATTCAAATTCAGTCTTCACAGATTTGAAGCAAAAATAATACATTTATAAAATTAATTTAATATTGACATTTCTACGTAGAATTTTATTTATAAATAGGACATACATGATATACTGTTTGTGATAAAACATGAGTTGAGATACCCAATGATCAATCTGTATAGCTCCTTCTCTGAATAACAAACAAGTCAGCTGATATTTTAGAAAGAATAATCATAAAATAATTTTTTTTAGAAAAATGTTTAAAATTTAAATGAAAAAAATTCATGCATATTTGCTAAAAATGAGAACTCAGAAATTGTTTCAATTGTGGTTTATACAGTTCTTGGTTAGAATAAATCCTTATGTTAAAAATGGCATAACAACCATTTTAGAGGACTAAATAAATCTATTTACATTTAGTAAGAAATATCTATTTTTTTTATTATCAATTACATAATTAATCGAAAATAAGATACAGTACTACTAGGCAAAGAAATAAAAACAAGAAAATACACTACATGGAAAATGTTATCATCAGATCGAAAATAACATTTACATTTTGGAATTTATATTTCTGGAGATTTAATTTTTCTTTTTGTGAGAATTAATGAAAAGTTCATTTGCTACTGTAGAATTATTCTTCAAAAAGCATTGCCACTCCACTGTCTGTAAAATGTCTAGCATATTATTCAAGAAATATTCTGTAGCATACTCTGATAGATTAGAATCACTATGATTTAGTGCAAGTTGAATGACATCACAGAAATTTGTAGGAGAGAGAGATTTCTTTATAAAATTGCAACATTCTTCTTTCAAACTTTTACTCTCATATTTATCAGCAATATAGTACAGTCCAAGCATGTTACTTTGGTCTAGTGTATCAACTTTTCCAGAATAGACATAAATAAGAAATTGTTCCATGGCTTGAGGGTCACAGTCAGGTATTTCGACGACACCACTATTACTTTCCATCATATCATGCATCAGCATGGACTCGAAAACCCTCAATCGAATCCTCAAGATATCACGATGAGCTCAAAGTTCTTTTTCACCAACCTTCAGGATTAAATTGTGATCAAGTCCATTCAGTAACACTCTTTTAAGATCTTGAGATAAATGCCCATCATCTAAAAGAAAAGAATCGATATTGTTGTAAAAGTATAGCTTGGAAGTCACAGATTTTGAATATTAAGTGCATGAGCAAGCGTTAAAATTTAGGTTTTATTATACTAGACAAAGTTTAAAGATACACTGTTAAAAATTTGCATAAAACTATACAGCAATTCAACCATATTTATAGAAAATGGAATACATAACCAAAATTTAACTTTATTCAGATCATATTGTCAATAGTATGGTCAGATGTGCTTGATAATATGGCCAACTCTCTCTCTAAACATTATCTTTAAAAAAGGTCCAATTGCCGGACAATATGTTTCAGATTTTTCACAGTGTACATACATTTGGTGGCACACTGAGTCAACTTCTACAAATTTTAAAAGTCACATATCCTTTAAATTAAAAAACACCCCAGTTAAAACTAGTAGAATAATGAAACAAAACTGATTGATTCAAGATTTTATTAAATAAAATCAAATAACTGAAATTGAGCATTTTGAAGAAATTTTCTGTGAAAATAGTGATGCCCACAAAAATTTTAAAATCATCTTTAATTCCTTTGAATTAGTGTAAAACCACCCGTAATGACTAAGTCAAGGACTTGATTTCTAGCACATATATACAATAAATGTTAAGCGAAATTTTGCACAAAAATGATAAAAATATAAGAAATGCAAGAATGGAATAATACTTTAGAGTCAAGAAAATAAAAGTAGATTAATCTGCATTTTTTGAAAGAGTCTAAAAATACCAATGATGGTTTCCTGAAATAAATCATTTATTTGTGATTATTTTTGGCCAACTTTGATCTCCAGCTTTATTAGGCTTTGTAGCATTTTTGTTGCCTGTTCAGTTTATTTTACTCTATAATTTGCCAATTTTTCTTCCTGGTTTGCTTGATTTTCATCTGATTATTGACATTTTGAAGCTCATGCCATCTTTTTGGTGTCGGGATGAAAGGCATTCTATCAGACCTCCAATTCATTTTTCTTACAGGTCCTTGCAGGTCTTTGCAGCCATTCAAAGACCATACTTAACGAATGAGGCCGATTTTCAAGTGTGAAGAGGGAAAGGTAAAAATTTTCGAGTTTTGAAAAACTATTTTCATCGGTAGTTTTCGGTTTTTTAATATTACCAATGTATTTTCATATCTTTTACACTTTTTAGAAGTCATAACAACTCACTTTTCTTCGTTTGTCTTTCTTGCAATGTTGAATTCAAGCACTTTTCTCCTGGAGTGACTTCGTAGTTCCAGGGGGAGAAATTGCACTTTTTGACCAATGAAAACAAAAAATGTCAAAATTTCCAAGGGGGAGCATTTCATTTCTTTGGGGGGCAGGGGAGGGGGGTAATGTCCCCCCTGGATTCAACACAGCTTTCTTGAAATTTTTGCAAACTTCTCACAAAAAAACTTTCTTTGTATATTAAAAGTTTTGCTGGTAAATCACTTCTCCAAGAGAAAAAAAAAACCCAGCTCTGATAGAAGAAGCTCAGTCAACCGATGTGTAGTGATTTGTTGAAACGAAGGCATAATCAAACAATCAAAGGGTCATTATATCACTCGCTTATTTTTTTTATCAATTTGAAGGCTGGATATTTTAGCTCTAGCATTGTCGAAATATCGAATGGGCTATCTCTGGTGTATGGATCATGAAAGGTGGTTTTACCCTACTTTTCTCAAGCAATGTAGCTAGGCTAGGTATTTCAGATATTTTTTAAAATTTGGCTTACTTAAGTTCTATTAATTTTTGTACAATATCAAAAGATTACACTTCCTCAATGCATTAAGATTATCAATAACTGATAAGGCTGTAACCCAAGAGAGCAAAGTTTTAAAATAAGTTTTAGGTTCTGTGGCATTATAACAGTATGTATGAATATCCATTAAAAATCATCTAAATTAAGCTAAACATTGGTAAAGTGATTAAAAAATATGCTTAAAAGCATAGAAATAGCTTTATTCTGATTGACACATGTTTCATTGCTCAGACTGTGACATTTTCAAGATCTTAATTAATACAAATATCTCTGCAAAAAATTTTAAAAAACTCTTTTTTATTTACCAATTTCTTGTTTTGAAATTTTTTCAAAAATTTTCTTGTCAACAAAGACCTACAGTATGCCATCGTTTGAGAAACGAAACATATGTCAATTAGAATGAAGGTATTTATATGCCTTTAAAGTGTATTTTGTGTCACTTTAGCAATTTTTAGCATAGTCTGTGTCATTCATTTAGAATTTAAGATTATTTATTCATTATTATACAAAGAAGGATGTATTCCCAAATTGTAAGTATTAAACAAATTTAGCTGAGTTTCTGATGTTATTAACAAAGATTGTTATAAGGCAGGGCATAGAGGCAGCGAAAAATACAAAAAAAGATGACGGAGTGGAATTTCTGGACTCAAACAGAGAATAGCATTTAAATTGTTCACAACTGCTTTTAAATGGTTAAAAAATTTTACCTTTTGCTGATTGCAGAATCCTTTATTTGTTATACATATATTTTAAATAATTCATGAAAAATTTTCTACTTGCAAATCTGTTGCTGGTTAAATATTCAAAGGGAACTTCTAAAATATAAGGACATGGTAAAACACAAGGCACATATAATGTAACAAAATTGTTCGATTATGATAAATCCCCTTCTAATGAAAAATTTCCAGTTTTTAATATTTATCATAGAATATGAATTTTGTTGAAATGGGGCAATAACATTAACCAGAATTCTAACAGGATTACCATTTAATTTTCATTATTTTAAATACAAACCAGACTTCCCCATAAGGTAGCTGGGCATAGCTAATTTCTACAGGGTCTATAAGCTCTTCTATGGCATTGAATGTGTTATATAACATTTAAATGAGCATTCTAGTTTCTTTAAATGATTTTTTTTTCTAATAATAGACATTAATTTGCAACTTATTTTTTCTTATATTTGGAGTTTTAATGCAAAGTGGAAATAATAAATTAGACAAATTGATGACGTGCCAGCATCTCTACACATTCTTTAAATGTATATTATAGGATTTATCATCCAAATAAAAGATTGATATTGGTAACAGTTTAAAGATAATTTAAATTAAAAATGTTTTATAGAAAATATAAATTAAGTCTGGAATATAATGCATTTCTCGTCAAATCTTAATAAATCTTAAAATATTTTATATAACTTTTCCATGTTTATAAAATTAAGGTTGCATTCGAAAAAATACTTTTCTGCCCTTTAACAGCTCGAAATTTTCCAATACATTTTAAAAAGTAGAAACATGACACTTGGTGAGGTGATTTTTGAAGAGATGTATAAGAAGCCGTGAGATTTCATTTTTCGCTCTTTTCATTAGAACTGAATTTATAAGCAATTGCTTTCTTAGTATGACTGTTTTTTTTTTTTTTTTTAGTTTCCAAATTTGCTGCTTTGGAAAATTCGGCTCTAAATGCCAATTTTGACTGCATTGTTTTGCAATATTTTCTGGATTTATCAAAATATCAACAAGTATGGCACATTGTGTAGTTTCTAAATAAGAGAATTTGTCAGTTTGATGCGCTTGAGAACAAAAATGAATTTAAAAATAAATCAGAAAATAAGCTGTTTGGAAGCCGGGACTGATTTCATTCTTCCTAGTCTTCACGGACCAACAAAAATCAGTTTTGATTGAATCATCCCGTATGAAAATCCTTTTCTCGGCGTGGCCAAGTTTGTTCAAAAATCAGTAAAACTTGGTTTGGTCCAAAAATTTTTGCAAAAAAGGCATATACTTTTAAGTTGTCATTATTCCACTATAAAACATTAAAATTTATTCTTTTTAAAGATTTTTAGGCTTATAGAATTAAACATATGAAAAAAAAACTGTCTATGACGGAATTTTCTTTTAAACTATTCATCCATGCAAAAATGAATACAATAATACGCGAGAAAAAAAATATATTAAACATTTACACCTGCTAAAAAGAGAAAGTAGTTTCGTCTTTCCAATGCAATTCCGTTTTAGAAGATATACCTTTTAGTATCATGTACCATTTTTTAGATTTTTGTCTCCATTACATGGAATATAGATTAATAATACTAATGATAACTGAGACATTTACGTACCACAAACAAAGGCTCATTAAAAGCATAAATATCGCAGCCTACGGTACTTCCGCATAAATGGAGGTAATAAACTTTGAAAAAAAAAAAAGACTAAGCTAATCTTTTTTGGTCCAAATTCTTCCGTAAGAGTAAAGATTAATGCTCTGCAGAAATTTACTCGGGCCGGGCTGGGTTCGGGACGAAATTTTAATTTTTTTTTAAGGACCGGGCTGAGCTTGGGCCTTGTTTTTAGCCATTACACCAGACCGGGTCGGGCCACTAAATTTTTTTTCGTTCATTTTTTTTGTTCGGGCTGGGTCGGGGTTTTTTTCTGTGGATCGGGCCGGGCCTGGGCCTGAAAATTTCAGCCCGTGCAGATCTCTAACAGACGTATTTTGAAAGAAAAGTTTTCTAACTCTAATTATTTTATTTCATTCATTTCAGATTGCAACTTAGAGAAATAAAAGAAAAAATAATAAAAGACAGCCTATGCTAAGAGCTCGCACATGAATCTTTTTGTTTAGTTTACAAGAGTCATGCATTTATGTCAGGGTTGGTATAAAAACCGGTTTTTTTGAAAAAAACCAAAAAAACCAGGTTTTTTGGTTTAAACCAGGTTTTTTTGGTTTAAACCGGGTTTTTTTTCAAATCATTATTTAAATAGCATTTGCAAGAAAAATAACTTGAGTTTTAGAAAGTCATGAGGATTTTTTGTAATTGATAGTTAATTAATGTTAAACATTCACATTAGTATTTATTTTTTTGATAATTAAATAACTAAAGCATAAAACTTTATAATTAAATTATCTTATAAGTTTAGGTTTCTATAGGGAAATATTTATTGTGTGAAAAAAAAAATAAACTATTAGTTTATTATTATACTTATATAAACCTTTCAGATAATAATTTAAAAAAAAAATAAACTATTAGTTTATTATTATACTTATATAAACCTTTTAGATAATAATTTAAGAAATAATTATATGCAGGTTGATAATGAAGAACATAGTAAAGGGCAAACAAACATATTTTACTAAATTAACAGAAATAAGCTGAAATAGAAAACATTTTCTTGTGCATAATTTAGAAATTATTTACAGTAGTAACATCAAAAAATGATTATTAATCTCTTACTACATATATTTAGTTTAAAAATATCAATATGCATTTTATTAATGCTAAAAAATACATGTGTATTGACTTACTTGTTACATCAACGAATGTAATGCTTACACAAATTGAGACAAAGGCTTAGAATTTTTTTTTTTTTTTTTTTTTTTAATGCAAACTTTATTTTTTCTGTTTTTTTTTTTTTTTTTTTTTTTTTGGTTCTTAAAACGGTGAAGATTTAGCATTAAATTTTATTATCTGTGCAAGCATCGAGTTACACGGATGTTTTTGTTTTGTAAAATTTAATGTATCCTTTTTTTCTTGTTCACGTAGTTCACTTTGACTGTATTGTGGTTCAAGCATGTATACCTACAAGGGCATGGGTGTTAGGGCTATTTTATACCTGGGCTAAAAATCTATGAGACTTCTTTATTTACATTTTTTTTCTCTTAATATTTTTTGAAGACCTGTCCAATTATAAACTGCATTAGTAATGGAACTTATTACTTTAGATATTATCCAGGGCAAGTGCAATAGAATTTAACAGTTTAAACATATCTTCAACATTTCTTTTAAAATAAAAATTAGACAGATAAGAGCTTTTGAATATTTTTATCAATAACATTCCTATTTTCTACACAAATTTTAAGTAAAGTTGGGCAATTTTTAAGGTAAACATCTAAAGCATCTGAAAATGAATCACACCTAGTATTATAAGGAAGAGCTAATTTGACAGCATTTACATTGCATGCAAGTTTTACATTTGGCTCTTAAACATGTTTTTGATGTATTTCTTATTCCCTCAAATGAAAACCAGATTATATTTTCCTTTCTTCTCGTTTTAGACATTCTTTTATTTCAATATATATAAGTAGCTTTCTTAAAATAAAATACAATACAAAGTAACTAGAAACAGAAAAAAATAATGTAAAAACTGCAAATCCAATATAAGAAAAACCAAAGCTTACTAAAACCAATAGCTATGGAACAGAGAAAATTCATAGCCAATCATTCATTAGCATACAGAACAAGAGTAACCGATGGAAAGAATGACTTATGATTATGTCATTATTGATGCTTTGACACATGATGCAATCCTTAGTAAATCATAATCAAGCTATCCAAGCAGTAAAATTGCATTTTTGGCTGGCATATGCTATTTTTGCATTAAAAAAAAAATAAAAGTTTTAAAAAAGAATTAAAACTACCTACCTTTTTTTATCCTTCACACTGTAGAAAAATTAGATTGATTAAAGATGTTTGTCACTTTAAAAATTTAATTTGTCTTAAGCTTTGCTTGTAGCTACGCCATAACTTTGATTTTGCACATTTTAATAATGTGTAAAATAAATGAAAACATTAGGGAAAAGGGAAAAAAACCAAATTTAAAAAAACCAGCATGGTTTTTTTAAAAAAACCACTTGGTTTAAACCATGGTTTAAACCACGGTTTAAACCAACGTGGTTTAAACGAAACAACCCTGATTTATGTTGTTTATCTGTGCACTTAGCAGAGGAGAGGGGGAAAATATAGGTCACGCGGTTTTCAGATGATTTGAGAACTAGAAAGGGTTTTTCTTTTTTTTTCTCCTTTACAAATTAATTTTGATAGATAATTTCGGGAAAGAAAGGTTATCCAGGAACCCCCAGTGTCAATAATCCCTGTGTAAATCTTTCAAAAAAAATTTTTTTTCGATTTTCAAAACGACTGCAAGATTTATCTTAAACAAAATATGATGTGTAAGTAATAATAATAAAGAACGGAAAGCTAACGTTTCTTTTCCTTGCTATTAACATGCATATCTTTAGTTGTTAATTATCCGATTGCGTTCAAATTTTCAGCGAGTTCAAATAATAAATTAGGCCGCTTACACAATTTCTATTAAAATATAATAAATTATCAGATAATTAGAACCCTCTACCCCCCCCCCCCGACACTGTTAAGTTTACTTGGGTAAAAAGATGATAACTGCAGTTCATTTGTTCAAATAACAGAACAGGCCGTTACCAGCTTGCATCTGATAATGTACCTCGCCATGTTGAAAGGATTTATTTTTGTTATATCACAATGATAATTTGTAAATTAAATGCAATAAAAGTTACGCTAGTCATGCATATTTTCAACACAAACATTTAAATAAAATAAAACTGGAAAAAAAATACTTATTTTAAACGTATCCGCTAATCTTTTGCATGATTATCTTTCCTTTTTTCTCGCATCTTTCGATAATTTTCTCTTATGGTTCAATGAAAGCATATCTAAATGAAATGTATGTAACAAGCACGTGATCTATGGGGGGGGGGGAGTGTTTAAACTGCAAATGCAAATGATGCTTTGAGATGTGGAAATACAGAACAGATTGTAGTGGGAAATGTTGATATCTTGAATACACAAAGAAGTGGGGTTCCTGCATCTTTTCTAGCTTTGCGTGGGGAGGGTCCGATTGTCGGATTATCGTCACCTGTCGTGAACAAGGTAATAATGGCGTATTGCAATCTGGAAATATTGAACAGAATGCAGTGAGGAATGTTGAAATTTTGAATAAACAATGAATTGGGGCACCTGTTTCGGCTATGCGTAGAGTGGGGTGGGTCCGATTGTCAGATCATAATCACCTGTCGTGAACAAGTAATTACAACATTTGAATGACTTGTTTTTCAAGCATGTACATGTTTTTTTTTCTATAAAGGGAAGGAAAATAAGACATTTGTTCAAGAAATTACGGGGCGCAAAGTACATGTTTTGAGAAATGGGCAGAGCACGTGTTATATACAAAAGGGCAGCAGGGAGCATCAACAATTAAATAAGGGCGGGCAGGGCGCGGCACCCTTCGAAAAACGCATAATGGGAACACTACTGAGATCAGATTACCCACATTAAAGTTTTCATGTGGGACACTCAACATAAAAATAAATAAAATAAAAAGTATGAGAATGTAGCTATAACAAAATTTTCACTATATTATTTCATAAATGAAATTTCAATTTTCCCAATTCGGAAAAATTGAAAAATAAGCCTTCGGAAAAAACTGAAAAAACGGTTTTTTTTCCAACATTCCCATCTCTAGGTGTGGACAGGGATTTTATTAGGATACCGCATCGACCTGCACATGTTTAAACTGGGCTCTGTGACGGCTGTTCGGTAATCGAGAAGTCATAGGACTCATTGTGAGATTGTAAGCCAGAGCAGTTGGCCCTACTTTAGTTTTAATGGACAATAACGCAGAGCTGCCATCGTCTATGACTACCTGAAGAGTGAAGGGATTGCGCGTAGAGCTTGGCCAGCATATTCGCCCGACCTTAATTTCATTAAAAATCTTTGGGATGCTCTCGGTCGTTCTGTATGTTTACGTTTCCCACCTCCAGCCACTCTTACTGAGCTGGAAACTACTGTAAAAGAAGAATGGCGATTGCTTAATTCTGTGGTGGTTGACCACCTAATTGAAAGCATGGTCACAAAGTGTAAACTTTGTATACAGATGAGGGGGGGGGGGGTCACATGCCCTATTAATGTCATTTTTTTTCATTTTATGCAGTTTAATTTCACTTTGTACATAATTCTGTTTATGTCTTCAGTATGTCATTTCTGTATATAATTATTGATTTTGTTTTATGCATAAATATATCTGCTAGTTTCCTGCCAAATTTTGTGTCAATCAAAGCAGTATTTGTTGATTTTTTTGCATTTTACATCTTCGTGCTTAACTTTTGGAAGTGAGTGTAATTATTTATTGGATTTTAAAATAAGAAAAATTAAGGAAACCAAGATCTTTTAGTACTTCACTTCACTTCCTTTCTTCTTTCTTTTTCAGTTGCAGAAGACATAAAATTAAATCTATCAGTTGCAATATCTGAAATAATGTTCTTGTTTTTGTGTTATTACAGTGACTAAAAATTTTCAAAAAGAGAGACATGATAAAAATATATTTTTTAATAATTTGATATACTGAATTTTTTAAATCTACTTTTAGCCAAACGACACACTTTTTTTTTACAAGTTTTTAAGGCAAAAATTTAAAATTAAAGAATTTATTCACACATATCAAACTGCAATAATAATTCCTTAAAACAGCAAATGTCAGTGACATTCATTTTTCATGAACAGAGACAAGTTACTAAAATCTCCTGTATGACAGTATTTTCTTGGACTTTATTTGTTTTAACACTAAACTACCAGTATTTCTGAATAATAATCATTGTCACGTTTAATCACAGAAAATTCTGTGATTTACTAAAGCAAAATTTTTATTCGGAAATACAAGGTAAGAAGGTGCTTACAGAAGTAAATATTACATAACATATATATTACATATCAAGACTTACTGGCACTTTCGGCAGTCTTTGAGTTTTTCATGGTACAACCAATTATCAGGTAACCCTTAGACGTGAAAATTTTGCAACTTAAAGTTATTTCTGATCTCGATACGAAAGGGCAAATTCCATGAATTGCTGCACTTTCTGTGAAGAGTTTTGTACAACATTTCTCAAACCTCTTTTCTCCCAACACATTTTTGAGTGCAAAAGAAAATGATTGTGTTATTGAAGAATTGGATGATCGTTTCCAAAGATACAGATCCACGCAGTCAATCATCTGGTAGTAAACATAAGGCTGAATCTTCAAGCACCATCTTTCAGCATTCACAAAGAACTCAGGACTGATGTAAGATATGTGTTCTATCCTTGGCAGATAGGAAAAATCACTGATTTTCCAATTTACTATAACATCCATGCAGTTTTGATATACTGAAATTTCTCCAATCTCGGTTGGCATTGTAGGAAATAAGGAATATATAAACTTTGTTCTTCAAGAGATTCAAATTTTTTGTTGCAAAAAGTTGCCTGAAACAGAGAACAACATTTATTGAATCACTGTACATTTCATGTGTTATTTCTAACATGGCACTGATTTTTTTTCATGAAATTCAATCAGTGTAAATAGTGTCTAAAGAGTTTTAAGAGGACACTTTACTGATAATAAAATTCAAGGATAATCTATAAAGAAATTTAAATAGATTATGATTCGTTTCTTAACCCTTTATATCCTGACAACTGAAGAAAAAAAATTGCTGCACCTGAAAGATTTACCGTGAAATCCTGTTAATCCGCTCTTCCCGATCAAACGCCCCCTCCGCACTTTATAAAAGATTTGAAAATTTCAAGAAATCCCGAGAAAGCGCCCTCCCTCTCAAAAATATCGCTGAAAACGGATCGCTTGAGAATGGGTGAATCATGATGAAATGAATGAATCATCAATCTTTGATGAAATGTGCGTTTTTTCGAGATTTTTTAATTGGTTTCAAGCTTTTTTGGCCTTTTTTTTTTTTTTTTTTTTTTTTTTTTTTTTTTTTTTTTACAAATTTCTCCTTTTTTCGACAGATTTTACGTTTTTTTTGCAAAAAAAAAAAAAAAAAAACGCAATTTTTTTCAAGTATTGTGTCAAGTATCAAAATTCATGATTCATTCAAAGATTCACGATTCATTCATTTTTCCATGACGATCGCGGAAAAATCCCGTGTGAGCGCCCCCTTTAATTATTTTACGATTTTTCCTCACATTTTGGGGAAGGGGGGGGGGGGTGGATTAACAGTATTTTACGATATATTAATGTATAAGATATCCAGAAAACCATATATAAGCAAAATATTTATAGGAATAATCAGGTTAATTAACAAAAAATTACTGTTAGAGAAATCTCACAATTATAAAAGAACAATTGTCATTAAACATATTGTTATGCGATTTGTAACAGAGAAAAGTGTTTTGTAGTAGCCAAATTTTCCTATAGCGGTTTTTAAGAAGATCGAAGCTACACCTAGGTAAATAGTTGAAAAAAAAAACACATTAAAAATGATGTAGCTTCAACTGTTTCACAGTAATTTCTAAATGGGATTAAGCAAATTATTCGTATGAAAAGGGCAATCTATTTTTATGAATAGACAAATTAAATAAAATTTTCTTTAATGGCACTTACAAATATTAGGATATAAAGTGTTATCACAATCGAAATAAGGTTTTCTAAAGAAAAAATAGCTAATCCAATCAGTATACAAAATTTCTTTTTAAAATTACATATTTTTATAAACACAATACATTTTTACCTAAGTAACGTATTGTTACTAGAGCAATATTAAAAATGTTTCTTGATGAGAATTTTCAGAATAGGCCGATTTCTCAAAAATATATAACCTTTCAGAAAAGATTTTCAAAATCTGTAGTGCATTAGATCCAAATATCTACTTTCAGATAGCGAAAATCATACCTCCAAAAGTGTGATAAATAATGAGACATTGTAACATTACCGAGAATGAAGAGTGTTCCCTTGAAACTTATTCTGAAATGAAATATGACTATTTTATGATGCAATTTGAAATTATATTTCATTCACAAACAGATTTTCTCCATGTTTATTCATATTAAATTACCATTTTTTAGTAAAAATGTGATCATAGTACCAACTTTTTATCAACTTGAAATTTTGAATTTCAAAAAAAAAAAGTTTCTGCGATACACCCACCCTAGTATACATGTGCAGATTTTAGGGAGTCTACTGCATCATAAAGTAAGATCTGCTAAAACGGAATGTTATGAAACTAGTGGAATTTCCATTTCGGACAGGTTTTTATCTTAGAAAGTATAACTGCTTGGTATTTCTATTAAAATGGGCCCAAACACAATTTTTGTGTGCTTGATGAATGGGAAGAGGTCCAAAACTAAATCTAATGGTAAAATAAAAAAATGTCATACTAATCTCCTTGCAGCAGTGACATAAGACAATGACTATGTGTAGATTCAAATCTTTTGGCATCCAAACTTCTTATAAAGATTTTAAAAAAAGGCTTTAACTTCAATAGGCACCAGTGGCGGATGAAAATTCCGTTTTAGGCAGGTTTCAATCTTATTCTATATTCTGAATACTTTAAATTCCTTTGACTAGAGCCATAAAATTTATCAATTAAGGCAATATTCTGTTATAGAAAAGTTTTGTTTTTACAGGTTTTTGTTTATTTTTTTTAAGCATCGATTCTTTTTCCCAAGAAATATTTTCAGTTTGGAGTTTTGAAGGAACATAGATGAATTACTATCATTGTTCTGTAAAAATTCCAAAACTTTGCTACCATATCGCGTCTCACCTGCTCAGATGATATCAGCATCGAGCTCTTCATATTTATACTTAGCTCAATAATAATCAGTAAGACCCTCAAAAAACGCTTTTTTTTTTGTCAATGTGTTTAGTTATCAATAAAGTATA
Source organism: Maratus speculifer (assembly GCA_964019185.1). Taxonomy (NCBI): domain Eukaryota; kingdom Metazoa; phylum Arthropoda; class Arachnida; order Araneae; family Salticidae; genus Maratus; species Maratus speculifer. Next base: position 19,478,519 of record OZ025303.1, on the reverse strand, counting down.
TTAAATCTCCTTTTAAAGACAGTAGAAATACATATGCAGTGAACCATGTGAAAACAAAACTTTTCTGTAATGGAATCCTTTCTCAAACTGATTTTTTTTCCATGAAGAATAAGGCATATTTTTAATTACAGTATGGAACCTTTTATCTGGAAACCAGTTAACCAGAAAATCAGTTATCCGGAATGATATTTCTATAGACTGATGTTAGAATCTTTGTAGACAAAAGTGTCATACACTGCCAGTTTGACATATACATTGCTTGGCACAATTGCATAGTTTGATAACAGCATCTAGTATTTGAAATAGAAGCATATATAGTTATATTGTAGATGTTTTCATTTATATAAAGAGAAAGCAGAAAATTTTTTGTTCCCAAGGAATTCCCATCAATTATCTTCTTTCAAATTCTTACACTTGATCTTACTTGCATCTGTTTCTTAGTTCAAGTAATCTAAAATTAATTTAAAATTAGAAGTAATACCACAACTACATATATTCCATAAAACTTATCAAATGGATGCTGCTTTAATGAACAACTAGTTAACCGGAAAAACCAGTTATTCGGAATACATCTTACCCCAACCATTCTGGATAAAGGGTTCTGTACTGTAGTGGTATACCTGCTAAGATTGAAATTGCCTAAAGCATACTTCATTGCACCCTTCGATTCAGTCTTAACAGGTTTTCTATATTATGTTTATATATTTAACTATGAAACACAAACAAAATTCATCCCTTACAAATCTGGATGACTCTTAATTTTATAGTATTTATATTACCATTGTAGTTCAGTTGTAACAATTGGAAGTGTAAAAGTGGTTTCATCGTCTGATTTAAGAAATTATATTGGAAAAATAATTTACTGCAGCAAAAACTTGGTTATATGGACTTTTAATTGACGGGAGGAAATTCTGTTTTAAGCAGGTCTGTTATAATTGTATTCTATATCTTTTTCGGGACTAAAAAAATAAGATAAGCTAAAATATCGTTGCATACAAATTCCATCTTCAGGAGTATTTTTATTCATAAACTCAATAATGTAAGGTGCATTGTTTTTAAAATATCAGCTCATGAATAAAATTATTTATCTAAACTAAAAAAGGCAATCGCAACTATAGAATGTTTGCATGAAGGATGGCAGTTATCTTGCTTGTTTGAGTTAGAACATTACCAGGGCAGGCGATTTTTTCACATGCAAGTTACAAGATTACCTCCAAGTAAGACTGACGCACCTGCTCTGCTGGACAATAATGACCAACGTTTTTTGTAAAGCATCTTTTCTAAGAAGTGTTTTCCCAACCAGCTATTTTAAGAATCTTATTCATTACAGAGCCTCAGGCATTATATCCTGGACCCTTTTTCTCATTAGTGGCTGCAGACTGATTAGCTAAAATGGTTGTGTATAGAAGTAATGACAACCATTTCGAATCACTTTTCATAATTTAGTTTTAGTTAGTCTTCCACTGTTTCATTTGTATTTTTCCAGTCGAAAACATCTCAGTCTTTTTAAAGTTTTTCATTTTGTTTGTACTTTTCTGAAGTTTACAAAGGAGTGAAAAAGAATAATGGTAAGTATACTTTAAAATATACCATGTCTTATATTATTGTGCAGTACAAAACTCAGGATGTGTAAAATTTTACCACTATTTTTAAATTGAATTGAAAAATAATGTTTCTAATTCTGAGATTAAACGCAGAATATTTTTTAAGTCGAAATCAAAATTTCTAATCTGGAATAAAGCTGACACTCTTTAGCAGGTAAATTATTAATTATATAAATGTATGGCATTAATATCTCCAGGACCTTGGGGAGTTATTTTTAAGACAGGTTTGTTTGTGTTTATGACGACCAATTATTAGCACGAGGGATATAGGCTTTAAAGGGGTGAGTGCTGTCCATGGGGATTTTTTAAGGGAACTTAATCCAGATTTACGTATAAAAATCCAAGGTTCGAAAAAAACCCATGGAAATCTCCAGACAATCAAGCTATTGTCCATAGCCAAACATGTGTTCCAATACTTTTGAACAGCTCTGTATTTGAACCGTCAGTTGATATACACATACATACTATATAATGGGGAAATTTAGTTTAGCGAGAAAATGCCTAACTAGTCGAAATTTTTCTTTCAGCACTTTATTCTAATAGATAGAAAATACTTAAATATTTTTGTTCAGCCCTGCAATTTAGCTTACCTTGATTACATGCTAGTATTTTGTTAAAATTTAGTTCAAATAAACACACTGTTAAAACTACTTAAATCACATTTCCAGAAATTACCATCTATGGGTGTCCATGTAGCTAATTCTTTGCATAACCCTGTATATCATTTTCCACAAACTATATTCTACAAATATTTCATAGTAAACTGAAAGCAGTTCAACATAAAAATGCATAACTTACTTAAAAACCACCTTTAAGTTAATTACTCTCATATTCAGTAACATTTATGAGCTCTTTTGCATAACCCTGTATATCAACTATAACATTTATATGCACCATATAATTTGCAGAACATTTACTAAAACTTAAAAGAGCATATCATAATTGAAAGTGCATTTCAACCATCCATCAGTTATCATCGATAATATAGAGTACTTTGGATAAGAATATAAGATATGAAATATTTTGTGTGTCCCTGTAAATGCTATGCACTTGATATTATGCGTTAAATATTAAGTCTCAGCGGCACATATCAATTTTATGATACTTGAAATAGTTTAACATTATTAAAATATGTCGCAAACAATTCCCCACTTTATTATTGTGTAATGGAATTCTTTTGAGTGGCCCTGTAAATGAATAATTATTATTTTGATTGCATATTTTACAGAATGCGTACTTTAGTGAACTTTGCAAATCCATGTAAATTTGAATAAGTTTGACAGGGTGTAACACCTTTTAAAATTCATTTTAAATGATTTTTTCCCATTGACTGTAATGTGTCGGAAAACTTTTGACTATCCCTGTAAAAAAACTAATCACAGTTCATTTTCAATAGGGTTCGTGCTAGGGTAAACATCAATAACCTATAAAAAATTTATAGCAATCCGAGAATATTTACGGGAGTTAGAGTGTGGACAGACGGCCGTATGGCCAGATTAACCGAATGCATAAACACTTTTCAACTTTGCTAGAAAGTGTTAGGGGAAAAAAAAGATGTGAATGCAGTTTATAAGCAACTGCTTTCAGAAGCTAAAAAGATAGCCGCACAGTTAGATGTACACCTAAGGTTGTCAGGGATTGTGTCTAAGTAAATACATCAGGCTGATAATCATCCTGGTCAATCCGTTGAGTAGTCCTTTCGTCGTGCAATATATACACTTCTTTTGGATTGCATTAAAATGGATTTAAAGAAAAGACTTTCTCCAGAAATTTTAGATTAATTCCAGTTTGGAGCCAACATCTAAGTCCTGCTTGCTAAAAGTTGCTTATAACGAGCAGGACTTAGATACTGTGCAAAATATTGCATATACTTGTCAAAAACTTAAAGATCATAAAAACCTAATTGTTATTATAAATACAAACTGTGGATAGCAAAATAGAAAAAAGAGAGTGAAAGTGGAAATAGAATTCCTGAGAATGTGACAGAAGTTATGGAAAACTGTGATAAGAATTGATATCCAAATATCAAATCCTTTTCGTCAATCTTCACTACTCTGCTAGCATAGTACATGGCAGAAAGATTTTTCATCACTCCATGATGTGAAATCCTGTATTCAAGCTTCTATGGATGAAGAACGTCCAACTAGTTCAGCTATGATGAATATATTCATCTTGGTATTAAAACTAATCCTGATGATGTCATAACTCATTTTTCACACAAAAACCCCACGAAAAATGGAATTTGTGATTTAATAAAACACACATTAATTGCATGAGTAAAGATTTTAATTTTTTAAGATTAACTATTATTGTAATGTTGTTCGATTAATCAAACTTCAAAGATATATTTTCCTTTAATGCAGTGAAACCTGCTAAAATGAAATTGTAAAAAGTGGGAGGGAAAATCCACTTTCAACTGATTTGCATTTCAGTAGATTCATAATTTATTATTGCTTTCTTTTCGCTTTTACTTTAAAATTTTATTTTAAAACCAGAGTTTTGTTATACATTCCGTTTTCACAGGATTTACTGTATTTTAAAATTGTTTCATTAAATCATCTATCACAGTGTTGAATTCAGACACCTTTTACCAGGAGGGACTTCTGAGGCTCTGGGGGGAGACATTATAGAGTTCCGGGGGGGGGGGGAACGTTTTATTGCTCTGGGGGGAATGTTCGTCCTCAGGTTACCCCTTGAATTTAATATAAGTCTTTCAAAAGTTGGGACCCCCCCCCCCTGGAGGTTGGGCTGGATCCGCCCTTGCATGAAATAATATTTGAATAGTTTTTGTTTATTTTAAAGTCCTTAAGAACATTTTTTTAATTAAAAAAATTATGAAAAGCATCTTACCATGTACCAAATTACTTCTGTGAATAGACATTAATGCTAAGAGTTAGTATTGAGGAAATTTTCTTGATAAATTCATTTCTATTCACTCCAACCCCCACTTTTGCCAATATTTCAAGTAGTTAAAGGTGAGGGGGGGGTGAAGGGATAAAATATAAAATAAGATTAAAAGAATGAAAAAAAAATGCATCACCATTTTATTCAGCTCTTTTTTTATCGATAAATTTTGATGTATTCCATCAGTTGTTTTCTGAAAACTTTAAATTCACAAGTCTGTATTAACACTAATTGACACCAATTGTATTTAATGGTTGGAGTTAAATGTATTCCGGATCACTGGTTTTTCCTGGTTGGGCATTACAGCAGCATCCATTTCATAACTTTCATAGAATATATATGGTTGTTGTATAACTTCTAATTTTAAATTAATTATTAGATTACTTGAACTAAGAATCAAATGCAAGTAAGACCAAATATTAGAGTTTGAAAGAAGGTAATTTATGTGAATTCCTTGGGAACAAAAATTCTTCTGTTTTCTCTGCATAAAAATGAAAGCATCTATATAATACAGTCAAAGTTCTATAATCCGCACAAGTTGGGACCAATGGTTGTGCAGATTACGAAATAGTGTGGATTATAGAGTATTATGAATTGTACATCATTTTATTATTTCTAGACAGCATTTTATAAATCTAATACCGTAAAATACCGTTAATCCCCCCCCCCCAAACGTAACAAAAAATCCTACAATAGTTAGAGGGGGGCGCTTACACGGGATTTTTCCGCAATCGTTCAACAAAATTTACAGGAATGAATCATGATGAAATGAATGAATCATGAATTTTGATACTTGAAAAAAATTAGGTTTTTTAAATAAAAAAACATAAATTCTGTCAAAAAAACGCAGAAAAAAGGAAAAATTTGTAAAAAAAAAACCAAAACAAGCATGAAATATATTAAAAAATCTCGAAAAAACGCACACTTCATCAAAGATTCATGATTCATTCAATTCATAATAATTCATCCCATTCTCAATCGCCTTTGAGAATGGGGATGGAGGGCGTTTTCTCGGGATTTTTTGAAATTTTCAAATTCTTTATAAAGTGGGGAGGGGGCGTTTGATCGGTAAGGGCAGATTAATGGTATTTTACGGTAATACAATGATGTCAATTTACAAATGCTTAAAGAAAACTGCAATACTCTTTTTTTTTTTTTTTTTTTTTTACTAAAACCATGGCAAAATGTGATACAGTCAAGGATTGATAATCCGCACACCCATAATCCGCAATTTTCTATAATCCACGTTACTTTACGAATGTAAAGAGTAAAATAAACAATTCAGAAAATTTACAAATTAACGATCCAAAAAGGATTTTTTAACACAAATAATAAAAAATTTGAAAAAAATTATAATAAAAGATCTAATTTTCGAAATATAGCATTTTTATTTTATTCACAGTAAAAAATAAACTGTATTATAGATTGTATGTAATATGTGTATAATTATTTTTATTTGAACACACATATATATCAATTTTTTAATAAAATAACTTTAAAAATGCATTTTTTAAGATAGCATATTAAATTAATCATTAGATTTCATATTTATCTTTTTATACTATACTGATTATAAAATTAAAATGCTGCCTAGTCATAATAAAATTATGCATATTCCATAGTACTCTATAATCCACAATATTCCATAAACCGCACAACCTTTGGCCAAAGCATGTGCTGATTATAGAACTTTGACTGTATTACACCATTTTTTTAACCCTAAATGTGCAAAATACATATTACATATGCCATACTGTATTACTAAGAGGCATTAAAAATTTACAGCCTACACTTTAAATTCAATTGATTATATTCTATTACTTGGAAAATATTTATTGTAAACTCTCTGTAAGGTGGATTATGTATAAGATGGAAATCTGACTGTTGCTAATTTTATCACGTCGGCCAAACAAATTATCATCACTTTATAAGATTAAATACCAATAATGGATGATCATCAATGTCACTTTCACTTGTCATTAAACACGATGCATGTGTTTCTTACATCATCAAGTGATTTTTAATTTATACAGATATCATATGCACAACACATCGGCATTATTTTTTTCTCACACTAATTTAGTGAAAAAGTTCATTTTCAAATACCAACTACATATATGTTTTTAACTATCTTCTATTATTTTAAAAAGTAAATAATAATAAAATGAAAATTTTAATTAATAACTATAAAACAAAACAATTAATATTCAGTCAGCTCTCGTTAATTCAAAATCGGATAATTCGAACTAAACATGAAGTCCTGAAATTTTCAATGGGCAAATAACTTTGAAAATTTTCATTTATTCGAAATCATTTTCCCTTGACTTTGTTTTATTGGAATTAATAGAATTCCAATTTTTCATTTTCCTTGCTTTTTCATGAACTTCAAAACCTTGAAATAACTTTATTTCTTTCTTTTTTGTCAGAATTGTTCTGAACTAGTATTCATATAATCCCATGCATTGGCTATCTGCTTTCTTAGTGCCCCATCTGTCCATTCAATGACACATTTACCCCTTCTTCCATTGTGAAATTCTTAGTCCATTAATTAGTGTATGTATTTATAACCTATCTTTTAGTTTAATATTAACCCTTTATCTACCAACGGTACTTATAAGTAACATAAAAATTCCTTATTATAAAATTCTTTTGATACTTCAATTGATTGTAACACTGTTTAGAATGAGTAACAGATACATTACTTTATTTTGTTCCAAAAGCATTATTGGTTACACAAAACAAAAATATTTTTAAAAGGTTGATTTTTTTCCCCTTTGTATCTTTTCACATTTCTTGGTGCTGAGGGAGGGGGGATGGGGACTTTTCAATTCGGAAATATTTCTACATTTATAATGTAAGAAAATCATATTTGTAAATTTTATAATCCTAAAAAATACTCAGAAAACAATTTAAATTTGTGTGGGGTAATAAAAATTGCACAAAATCCCTATAAATTCAAATTTAATTAATCCTTCAAAAACTTATTAAATGATTATGCAAATCTTTTACTTTAGTTTAAACAATTTACGTAAAATGCTTTAGAATGTAAAATTTCAATGAATTCATAATTCGATAGGTAAAGGATTAAGGAAATATGGTTAATATGGTATACCGTAAAATCCCTTAAACGGTACCCTTAATCCGGTCCTTCCCGATCAAACGCCCCCTCTCCACTTTATACAAAATTTGAAATTTTCAAAAAATTCTGAGAAAGCGCCCTCCCTCCCAAAAAAATCTCTGAAAAAAGGCGATTGATACTCTTCTCAAAGGCGATTGATAACGAAATGAATCATGATTAAATGAATGATTCATGAATCTTTGATGAAATATGCGTTTCTTCGAGATTTTTTAATTGATTTCATACTTTTTTTGGATATTTTTACAAATTTCTCCTTTTTTCGACAAAATTTAGGTTTGTTTTAAAAAAATGCAATTTTTTTCAAGTATTGCTTCAAGTATCGAAATTCATGATTCATTCAAAGATTCGCGATTCATTCATTTCATTATCCTTAATTCTTGCAATTTTTGTGAAACGATTGCGGAAAAATTCTGTGTAAACGCCCCCCTCTAATTATTTCACGATTTTTCATCACGTTTGGCGGGGGCAGATTAACGGTATTTTATGGTACATCAAACACCATGTAGACTTGACATTACCAAGGAGAATTGAGCCCTGTGTGACTAGCACCCTTAACTGTCTGCCCCAGAACGCCGTTTAATAATTTGATTCAATACACATAAAAAACATGACGATTCAATAATCAAATAATTAAGCATACAAGAGAATGTATATGTGGCTATTCTTGAGGTGATTCTGAGATTTTTTAAATGTTCTGATAGATTACTCTAGAGGAGAGGTTGGGTTCAGAATCTTTTGTTGCTGTGTCATTATGGGATGAGATGAGACAAGCACTGTTATAAGTTTAAGTATGAGAGAGAAAATTCCTTTGTGAGAGAGAAAATTCTTTGGTCAAGAAAGAAAATGGCACAGAGAAATTAAATTTGGACGAAAAAGGGAGAAACAAAATTACTTTTTTGGCGCAAACACAGTTAAAATAACCCATTATTTATAGCAGATATTTTCTTTGGCACAACTGATGTAAAATTACAAGTACCCACATAAGTGCCAATTTTTTAGATTTATTTAAATGGTAGAAACATTTTTTTCAACAGGAAATTTTATGTAATGAATGCAATGAAGTAAGAATGAACATAATAAAAAACATAAGTTTTCTGTATACGTTCCAAAAAAAAAAACAGAAAAAAAGCAGGATATATAATATTAAATAAGGTATATTACATAACAAATACTTCCTCAACTGTACATAATGTAGGAACTATGCAACATGTAATATGACATTACAAATAAAATAAAATACTGCAAGTATATAATAATGTAGTACAGTATATAATACTGTAATTGTTGGTACAGTGTAGCATGTTAGCACGAGAATAGACAAGTACCATTTTCCTAAATGCAAGAAAACAAGAAAAAATATATTTTTTTCCTTTAATCAGTGCACCCACAGAACTTATTGGCAATGGATCTAATATTATGAAGAAATTGGAATTTCAGATTCTTAATATCGTAAGTTGTTTGACATTTTGTATAATTTTTGATAAAATTTATATAAGAACTTCAGTATATGATCAATGATTAAAAAAAATATTTACTTTCAACAGGACAGAATGCAAAAAAAAAAAATCAATCTATGAGCAACACAGTGTTTTAAATTTAATCGTTAATAAAAATTCAAACGAGTTTATTGTTTTAAAATTTAAACTTGAATATTATTCGCCTAACTGATTGCAAATAAATAAATAAAATTATTTGCTGTAAATAAAACATTTTATTAATGCTTTAAATGACTACGAGCAGAATAAAAGTTGCAACACATGAAATTTCCTGTAGTCACATTATCAAACTGTAAGCTGTAGAATTTTAGTTGAAGAGCAACAAAAAGAAACTATCTTAGCAAGAACTGGGAGTAGTGTAGATACCATGGACCCAATCGCCAAGCCTTGGCAGAATACACATAAGGTTGCCAGAATGATATGTAAGATGTTGGCGTGTTGTGTCATTGTGTTCAGCCAATTGTGATTTTTAAACAGCAGGCTCTTTTCAGCAACCCCACAAAACAGGTGCGGTGACCGGGTGATTTATTTAATGACAAACAAAAACAGAGTAGGTTTAGGTTGTTCCTCAGCTGGTATTACGTGTAAGCCATATTCTCGTTATTCTGCGTTAATAAGGAGAAAATTAAGTTGCCTAAGCCATTTTGCGTTTAGGCCTTTTTTTTTTCTTTAGTTAGTGATTTGGGAGGGGGGGGGACAAACACAAAATAATGCATATTAAAACAGTAAAAGCTTTTGGATTTTTTAATATATTTATTTTTACCTATATTTAGTTATAATCTCACAAACAATACGATAAAAACGTAACAATCTGAAAATTAATAACTTTAAATATATAATTTAAAAGATTGGAAAAAGGGGGGGGGGAGGGGTTAAGTTCGTCCGCATTAATACAATTTTCTGTTTATTAAATAAAATACATACAAATATATAAAAATTCATAATTAAAACAATTATAATTAAAAGTTTCATTTTACAAATAAAGGAGAAATATTAGATTCTCTAGAATAAGCAAGAAATATAAATAATGATATTAATGTTATTTTTTTCTCAAAATAGAATAAAAAATATATAATTTTTATATAAATATTAAATGTTAACGACTGAGCATTTTGACATTTTTCTCTTCTTTACTTTTCCTTTTACATGCATTTTCAAATTCATAAATCAGTTATTTTTTACTTTTAATTATTGTTTTGTCGGTTGTCTAGACTGCTGCACAATTTTATACTGATCGAAACCTTAATGAAAGAAATTAATTCATGTCTTAATCAGGGCCGTAGCTAGAAGTGAACAATAGGGGGGGGGGGGGGGCTCAAGAGTATGTAGGGGAGGGCTCATATTTTTTTTTTCCGTCTCTCCTGACGCAGAAAGATAAAGTAATGCATATTCACATTGTAGGTACTGTGTTTCTTATTAAACTGTTGTAATAACTTCATTTTATGCTAAGATAGGACTATGATCATGAAAATTTTGAGTGCGTAACTGGTGAAATATTAAACATCATGTTAGCTTCATACTATGTACAAATAGATTGAGGTGAAACACTTATTTTAGATACAATTTAGTAATTCTGCAAAACTGTCAAAAGGTCTCAAAACTAAATTAGATTTTTGAACAGAATTTCATTTGAATTTTCAGCACAGAAATTCATCTAGTAACCTTGGAATCTTTTCCGGGGGGGGGGGGCTCAAAATATTTTAGGGGGGGCACTGAGCCGCTCATAGCGCCCTCTTAGCTACGGCCTTGGTCTTAATGCATGAAAAGTAATTTACAATTTTATCTGCAATGTCACTTTTTTTTACATTTATAGAAATGTGGACATAGCGATATTGTTTATTAGTCAAATAAAATAAAACATCCAGGGCCGAAACTAGAGGGGCTATATGTGCCCCGGGAGCGAAGACTTCATAAAAAATGTTTATACATATGTGAAATACAGAGAAACTCGAAAGCAAATGTAAACATAGGAGAGTGTTCTTTTCAATTTTCTAGTGTGCATTTTAATATTTTAAAATTATTTTTCCCTTTCGAACAGCTGAAATTCCTCTTTAGCATAACTATACTTTTACTTTCGGAACCGCTACTGAAAGTAAAAGTAATTTGGTTTAAACAAAAAATACTTGAGAACGAATAAAATATGGACATCACTTCACATTTCTCTATTCTCGACTGACAGAAACAACAATTTTTCAAATCAATAAAAAAAGAAGAAAAATCGCAACTAAAATCGAAAAAGTATTATAACTATAGACATTTTTTTAAATTTTTTTTTTGCATGGGGTATTTGAGGTTGATAGCTTTTATTGTGCGTTTGTAATTATCGATTTTAGTAACTGTTTTTTTCTGCGGATACATTTATTTTGGAACTGATTGGAAGAGGTTCAGAAACTCAAACTATCTTCTTATAGAAAACTATTATCAAAATCGAAAAAATACAATAAAATTATTGATCCCCAGGAGCCCAGGTACCCTGTGCAAAATCATTTAAAAATATTAAAATGCGAGCGAGAAATCTGTAAAGGATACTCCCAAAGGATTGGCATTAGCTTGAGCGTTTCTTTGCATTACTAGTGTTCGCTCTCTACACTAGAAACTGGAATGGTAATGTTAGGCCTATGGGAGAAAACTTTACAAATTTCTCGTCTCGCTTGTATTTCAATGTTTATAACCGGATGCTAAAAACTTGTATTTTCTTCCTTATAAGAATAATTTAAATAGTTTAGATTATATTATTTATTGATAACATTTACGGGGGAAATCGCAGTTCTACAACTTTATAATCACAAAATTACAAAGTTTCCGGAGTGACATTTAGATGTACCGAGTTATGTCGTGGTATTCCTTTCAACGTTCATGAAATTATCTTATGTAAGACAGAATTATATATATATATTTAAAGAAAAATCAACTATGAATTAAAAACTGAATAAAGTTCGAACTTTCTCCATATGATGTTGGATGTTTAAAACACTGAAAAACTTAAAACTCAAATAATAAAAAAATTGCTTTTTTTTTTTTTTTTTTTTGTTATAGGCAGTGGAATTTTATGATCAATTCCTTTCTTCCGTAAGATGAAGTTTTATTAAATTTATCTTAAAGTATAAGTTGCAAAATTATAGAAAAGAGTTTTGTTTGAAACTAAGAAAAAAAGTATTTTAAATTAAGGTGCTTAATTTCTAATTGAAGGAGCCAACGATTTTTTTTCCATTTAAAATCAAAGGTGTGAAAATATTGCTTATGCATTATGCATATACACGTGTGTCTGACCATGAGTTCTATTTGAATAATATTGGAACGATTCGAATGGGCCCTCCTAATTTATCTTTGCCCTGTGACCCAATTAGTCATAATCGTGGCCTGAGGCCCTGGTAATTGCGGTGATAGTTAGTTATGTGATTTATTTACAAACCAGGTAACCCTCTCACAACTAACTAATAATATAGTTTCACAATTTTTTTTACACATGCTTCAAAACCATGATATGTGTTTATAATTGATAACAATTTTTAACAGTTTGGTCAGTGGGGAAAAATCCCTGCCGCACAGGCAGATTTTGAAGTTTAGTACTTATTTCATTTTAAAAAAAAATCAAGATTACAGAAAAACCCAGTTTAATAATCTAAACTGTCCGCTTTTGACGAGTTTTTAGCTCACAGGCTATCAAAGCCTGAGAGCATATGTGCCCACCCGTTCTGTATGTATGTACGTATGTGCGGGCGTACGTGTGTAACGCGATAACCCATGATAAAAATATACGATTCGCTTGAAATTTTGGATATAAGTATGTTCTGATAAGGCGCTTCCCTGATTAGTTTGGGAGTTCATTCGATAAATATAAGAGGGGGAACGGGGGGCTAATGCCCCTCTCCTTAATTTATAGAAATGGGTTTTTCATGAAGAATTGTCAGATTTCATTCAAATATTAGACATAAGATCACTTTGATGAAAGCACCTCCATGATAAGTTTTGTGAGTTCATTGGATAAATCTAATAAGTAAAGTAAGTAAATAAATAAAGGAGGGATTTGAGGAACTCCCCCCCCCTTAATTTAGGTTAATGGTTTTTTTCACGCAGAATTTGTCGATTTTGTTCAAGTTATGGATATTTGTTCATTAAGTTCTGACAAGGCTCTTCCCTGGTTTGTTTCGTAAATTAATTGGATAACTATAATGAGGGGAGAACGGTGGACTAATCTCACCCCCCCCCCCTCACCCGCTTAATTTATATAAATGGGTTTTCATACAGATTTATCAGATATTATTCAAATATTAGACATAAGATCACTCTGATGAGGTCACTTACATGATAAGTTTTGCAAGTTCATTGGATAAATCTAAGAAGGGGCGATTTGACGATCCCCCCCCCCCCCACACACACACTTAATTTAGGTTAATGGGTTTTTTCACGCAGAATTTACTGATATTCTTCAAGTGATGGGTTGGTTGTATAGAGTTTAATAGCACAAGGTCCCTTAAGGGACATGCTGCGCCAAGACCAAGATGAGGATTAAAACAGTGAAGTGATGGGTATAGATTCATTAAGATCTGACAAGGCTCTTCCCTGATTTGTTTTGGTAATTCATTGTATAAATTTGAATGGGGGATCAGTGGGACTATATCTCTTAATTTAGGTAAATGTTTTTTCTTGCAGAATTAACTGGTTTGTTTCAATATTTGGATTTATTTTCATAGTGATATTATTCTTCCCTAATAAGCTTTGGGTTCTTTTGTTAAATATAAAGGGAGTACAGGCGATTACCCTCCCCCCGCACCATTATATTTCATGAATGGGTTTTTATGCTAATTATCCAATTTGCTTTAAATTTTCAATGTAGGTTCTTTCTGATAAGGCGAATCTCTGAATAGTTTTGCAAGTTTAATGGTTAAGTATAAAGAAGGGAGATAACTCCTCTTAAATTATATAAATGGGCTTTTAATAAGAATTATCCTATTTGCTCTGAATTTTAAAGATAGGTTTTTTATATGATAATCATATCCCTGATTAGTTTAATGGATTGAATGATTAAATGTGAAAAAGGGAAATGGTGGATCTATTCCCCCCTCTTAATTTGTTTTTCGAACGGCATAAACCCTTGAAAATATAAAGTTGTAATATGCAATTAGTATGCGTAGCCAGTGAGCTCAATGCCATCAGTTTAATTGGGCAATATTCTTTTTATTTATTTAATTTTTCAGTGATAGTTGCTTTTATCAAAATAACGATAATGTGATAATTTTTTTTTCTCCAAACTAGATTGCTTTCATCACTTGAGAATACTTTTAGTATTATCATCCATTAGTGGAGTTCATCTTATCAAAAACTTGTGAGTACAAAAATCTTGTAATTTTTAATTAATTTTTCAAATTTTTTTTTAGCAGTGAAATTACGCTTGAAATTCTTGAATATTAATACAGGAATTATCACAATGCTAACTAAGAGTATAACCAACAGAGTGAAAAATATCCAAACCGGGGATCGAAACCGGAGCCCTTGGAATAGCGCTCCAAGTGCTCAACCATTTAAGCTACGAGAACGATGTGCAACTTAGCATTTCCCACTTTATAAGATGGTAAAAGCTGCAACGGCAGCACAGGATGCAAAAATATCTTCATGTGTCTTTTTCACTCTGTTGGTTCTACGCTTTGTTAGCATTGTGGTAATTCACGTATTAAATATTCAACAATTTCAACCGCTGAAAATTAATTGAAAAATTAATTAAAAATATGTGTTCACCGATAATGGGATTTTTTGTGGACATGTAACGCCGCAGGATTATGTGCGCATGAAGAGTATTTCATCTTGTGCTGCAAGTAGCAGCCTTACCAACGCATGGAGTGGGAAATGCTAAGCTGTGCGTCGTCTTCATAGTAGAGGTCTGCACGGGCCGGGTTCAGGCCGATTTTCATTAAAGGCATTCGGACCGGGCCAGGCCGGACGGGCCTAGTCACTAATCTTTTCGGGCCGGGCTCGGGCCTTATTTTTTTTTCCTGGAGTATCGGGCCGGGCCGAGTCTAACTTATTTTTTCCGTACGAAACCGAGACTAATTTTGTTCTTTTTGATCTTTTTGTTCTTCACGGACATAAATAATCAGTTCCTGTTGAATCTTTCCATATGAAAATTCTTTTCTCGACGTGGAAAAGTCTGTCCATAAATCAATAAAATTTGGCTTGGTCCAAAATTTTTTGCAAAATAGACATGTACTTTTAAGTCGTCATTATTCTACAATTAAATATTAGAATTCATCCTTTTTAAAGAATCGTAGATCACTAGGCGTCTTAAAATAGAATTAAACACATTAAAAAATAATAATAATAATAATAATAATAATAATAATAATAATAATAAAAACATGATTATGACGGAATTTTTGTTTAAACTGAAAACTGCAAATTTCTCTTAAACTGTTCATTCATGCAAAATGAATACAACAGTACGCGAAAAAGTACATATATATTTAACATTTACATTTGCTAAGAAGGAAACGTATTTTTTCTTTCAGTGTCTTAGAAGATTTTACTTTTACCATATACCACTTTTTAGATTTTTTTTATGCATTAATAATACTAATGATAGCTGAAACATTTACATACAACAAACAAGGTTCATTAAAAGCGTAAATATCGCAGCCTATGGCATTTCTGCATAAATAGAGGTTATAAACATGGAAGAAAATAAAAGACTAAGATAAGTTTTTTTTTTTTTTTGGTCAGAACTCTTCCGTTAGAGTAAAGATCAATGTTCTGTAGAAATTCACCCGAACCGGGCCGGGTTCGGGCCGAAATTTTAACTCTCGGACTGGACCGGGTTGGGCCAATATTTTTTTCGTTCGGGCCGAAATTTTAACTCTCGGACCGGGCCGGGCTCTGGCCGAAATTTTAACTTTTGGTCCAGGCCAGGTCGGGCCAGTATGTGTTTGATTCGGGCCGAGCCGGACCCGGGCCGAAATTTTAACTTTCGGGCCGGGCTTGGGCCTGGGAATTTCGGCCCGTGCAGACCTCTACTTCATAGTTTAATAGGAAGAGCACTTGGAGCGCTATTCCAATGGTTTCGGGCTCGATCGTCGTCTTTAAGACATTTATCACTCTGTCGGTTCTATACTTAATTAGCATTGTGATAATTCACGTTTGAAATATTTAAGTACAAAAGTTATAGGTAATATTAGGAGGATTTATACACTAACTTTAAATTTATATTAAAATGTGTGTGGTGATTGTTTCATTAAGGCTGGTTTCATTTGCTACGTGCAAAATGTTTTGGCACATTTAAAAATTCAATTTTTAACGAAAATATATAAAATTAGAAAACCTGCTGGAAGTGGTTTGGAATCGAGCTGTGTTTTCCATTTTTTGATCAATAAATTATTTATTTAGTTAAAAGCGATTTTGATCTCGTGACAAACAGGTTTTTCACCCCCATTTCAGTGGGTATATTCTTCCGCAAAAAAACATTTTGACACTATTTGCTGAAGGATCTATTAATATTTGCATTTGCAAAAAAAGGGATGATGAAAGCGAGTGAGATAAATAGATATTCGATTAAATAGATAGCGAATAGACAGATTTTGAACAACAGCACCTGCTAGTTTTATGCATTTCTGAACATAAATGAAAACTTATATGATAAAGTTGATCTTCTGATTTAAGAATAGCCTTAAATAAACACCGCACAATAGTCGGAAAAAAATTCATAAAAAAACAAACCCGGGAAAAAAGTGCACCTATTTACAAATCGCGTACTAAATAACTCTCACAATAATACACATGGAACATACAATTTATATAAGTGACTATCTGAATATAAATTTTTATCAAAGTCCGTGCATTAGTTTTTGAGCTAAAGCACCCACAACATGTTTATGTCATTTACAGAAAAACGGACAGAGTCAAAGACAAACATTTTATAAAAAACATGTTTTTCGTGTTCTCCGACCCTCAAAACGCGTAAATCTGTCGAAAAACGAAATTCAAAAATTTTCTCTAATCCAATACTTTTTTCTTTTAAAAATAGAAGAAAGTAAAAATTGCATAAGCCTGTATATTACAAAAAGGCTTAACACATTATTATCTGAAGTGGCTGATCTGGAGTGGCTGCGCCGATCATGATTTGTGTCTGAAAAAAGTCCGATCGGCTTGATTATTGCAAGAGTAAACGAGGCAGTTGTGCAGGATAGGATCTCAACTCTAAAATACATTCCCCCACCCCCAAACCCCAAAATCATTTTTTTACATTTTTATTTCGTATTGTTAGTAAATTATCTGTATATAAATGTATCAATTTGCTCGAAGGTCTTTCGTGATAATCACGGAAAAAGGCGCATTGGGTTTTTTATGCATTATTATTATTCGTTATTGATTATTCGTTTTTTTTTTTTTTTTATGCAGAATTATCTGATGTATTTCAAATTTTAATTGAAGTTTCTTTCTGATAATATGAATTTCTGAATAGTTTTAATGGTTTTATTAGCTAAATATAGAAGGGGAATAGAATATAACCCCCCCCCTTAAATTAAATAAATTGATTTTTACGCAGAATTATCGGATTTGCTTCATATTATGGATTATAGGTTCATTATCATAAGGCATATCCCTGATTAAATATGGGGCTCTTTTGCTGATTAAAAAAGGGTGCGAGTGATTATTACCCATTCCCCCCTTTATTTAGATAAATGTTTTTTTTTATGCACACTTATCCGATGTATTTCATATTTTGGATATAAGTTCCTTCTCATAAAGTGAATCCCGGAATAGTTTTAAGTGTTTAATAGCTATTATAGAGGGGGGAATGCGGGATAACCCCGCTTCAAATAAATAAATGGCTTTTTACACAAAATTATCCCATTTGCTTCAGATTTCGGATGTAGGTTAATTCTGACAAAGCGTATCTCTTATTAGTTATGGGGTTACTTAGCTAATTAAAAAGGGCGAAGGGCGATTATTCCCCCCATTTATTTAATTTAAGAGAGGTTTCCTCCATCTCCCCTTTATACTTAGCCACTAAACCCTTAAAATATTCAGGGATTCACTTTAACAGAAAGAATCTATACCCAAAATTTGAAATACATCAAGATACTCTTGTGCAAAAAAAAAAAAAAAAAAATCCTTTTAGGAGGAGGGGGGATAATCGCCCGCTTCGTCTTTTTAATTAGTAAAAGAATCCTTTAACTAATAATGGATACGCCTTATTGTAATGAATCTATATCCAAAATTTGAAGCAAATTGGATAATTCTGTGCAAAAAATCATTTATTTAATTTAAGAAGGGAATCCCCCTTTCACCACTCTATACTCAGCCATTAAACTCTTAAGACTATTCAGGAATACACTTTATCAGAAGAAACTTATATCCAAAATTTGAAATACATCGGATAAGTGTGCATAAGAAAACAATTTATTTAATTTAAGGGGGGGGGTGGATGGATAATCAACCCCCCTTTTTAAATAGCAAAAGAACCCCATAACTAGTTAGAGGTACGTCTTATCATAATGAGCCTATGTCCAAAACTCGAAGCAAATCTGATAATTCTGCGTAAAAAGACATTTATTTATTTTAAGAGGGATTATCCCCCGTCCCTCCCTTTATATTTAACCATTAAACCCTGTAAACTATTCAGGGATTCATTTTATCAGAAAGAAACTATATTTAAAATTTGAAATACATCCGATAATCGGATAATCGGAAATCGGAATTCATGAACACTTTCAATCAGAGTCCGATTAACTTTTGAAACTATGGGAAGCACAGTGTCATTTCAGGGCCCTTTCTTTCTAGAAAAAATCTTGTCTAAAAATTAAAATTTAAAAAAAATGCCTCTTTTTTTTCTCTAACGTTTAAAAGTTACAAAAAATAGAGAAAGGAAATTTTTTTGTATTAATACCCGCTAACAATTATTGGTATTATATTATTTTTTCCTTTTAATGTTTATCGTCATCATTGTTGTGCTTCATATCTGTGAAGTTTGTTTTATAGCAATACTTCAAATTTGCATTCTAGGAAAGGAACATTCGTCCTTCACGCACTGAGGTTGCTTGGTTGAGGGGCCTTTGTGTTTTGTTCAAGGGTACCGAATTTTCACATGCAGAGCTTATGTCCGGCCTCTTTATTCTTCATCAGAGAAAAGAAAACGGCGCCTTTGCTATTAAAACTCAAGTTACTTCGCGGAAAACGAAACAAACCGGACCTAGTCCTATTCATTTTTGTCTCCCTTGCTCGCATTAATTTTAATGTTGACAGTTTTACGATCGTTTTACATTGAACTATACCGACTAATCCTCTACCACCTAATGCAAGCGATATTGACAGATAACAAATTAGTTATCCCGATTTTTCTGTATTAAACAATATTAATTTTAGTTATATTACCAAAATATTGGAGAAAAAAGGTGCGGAATTATTATAGAAACAGGAGGACACAGGAAAGAGAAGATTATAAAAAACAAGCCAATTTTATAATTAAAAAAAACAATAAAAGAAAAGAATACTTTTAGCATATTCTGATAATGATGCGAGCGCCGAATAATTTATCGATGTCGAAAATGAAAGACCAAAAGCTTTCGCTAACTAAAAATGTATAAGGGGAATTTTTTCATTTTTAAGTGCATTGTATAGATATATATAAATAATTAACGTATGAAATTGTCCGTATGGTCATTAATGTATTCTATGGATCGGAGACGTATGAACTTAATAATTTTTGCATACACATGCATCCAACATTATTTTAAAATAATTTTATTTGTAGACTAATGTTGATGAAAGCTACTCTAGGATAAAGACAGGCTGCTTTCTGATACATATTTAATTCATTTTTGTTTGAAAACACGTCATATTGCAGGCAATTTTATTAAAAAATTTTGCAATTGAGCTGTTCTTTCGTTTTTCGGTAAAAATCAGATTTTTTTTTTTTTTTTTTTTAATGAAAATGCTATAAAATTTTCCGATTTTCCGAAATTTAAAATCTAAAAGATAATATATATGATATATTTTTTAATTTCATTTAAAAGAGAGTAGATACTTTTAATATTTTAAGAAATAAATTTAGAAAAAAAAAACATTTATAAAGTGAAATTATATTTATAAATATTTTGTTTCTCGGCCATCATTTTTTTTAAAACGGAATATAGCTAGGGAATTTTGTCGAAATTAAGAAGAAGCGTAGCATACAAAAGTTAATTATATATATATATATATATATATATATATATATATATATATATATAAAGGCCAAACATATCTGTGCGTAACGCATACGTCATTTTGCGAATGGCTACTTGAAATTTGAAATGAAAATTCGGTTTTGAAATGAAATTTTTGCTACTGTCAATTTTTAAATTTTTAAACATCCCACAATTTAATTTTTAACGCCTTCGTATAAGGGAAAAATGCCCTTTTAAATGCAATTTGTTTCAAAACTGTATTTAATTTATCTTTGAGATATTAATTTATTTGTAATTTTTAATACTATTTTTGTAAGCGTGGCAACAAAAGAAATCTATTTCTTCTAAGAGTAAAGGAAAAAAAAGATTAACTATCTTTTTGTTGCCATTTTCACATAATTTTCATATTTTTATATATAATAATTAATGTATTAATATAATAATTATAAATAAATAATAATATAATAAGTAAATTATAAAATAATAATAGTTATTAAATAATAAATAATTTATAAGTTAATACTGAATTAATAATACATAAATGTAAATAAAATATATAATTAAATATAAATAAATTTATAAATGAATGTATAAACAAATATAATTAAATATAAAAAATTATACTGATTATCAAAAATTCATTTAAAAAATGATAATATTTTATTATCCGCCATTACTGACACTATTGTCGTGTACCTCCCTCAGACTCGCTAGATATCATTACAATAGTGTCAGCACATGACAATAGTGTCAGTAATGGCGGATAATAAACTATTAATTTTTAAACAAATTCTTGTTAATGGGTTTAATTTTTAATATTTAATTTAATTTATTTATACAATAATTTCTATTAATTTCCTATCACTTAATTAAATATTATCATTTTTAAAATAAATTCTTGTTAATGAAACTAATTTTGAATATTTAATTTTATTTATTTGAACATTTATAATAATTGATTCATTATGAATTAATAAAATATTATCATTTTTTAAACAATTCTTGCTAATGAAGCTAATTTTTAATATTTCTTTTATATTTATTCATACATTCATTTTAATTGATTTACTAGAGTTAATGGAATTATTATCATTGTTTAAATATATTTCTGTTAATGAGTATAATTTTAAATATTTAATTATATTTATTTATACATTTATTTTTAATTTATTATATTTAATTTGCATTATTTATTATTATTATTGTTATTATTAATTATTATTATTATTATTTATTATATTGTATATATTATATAAATGTAAAAGTTTAAAAAGAACATTAATATGTAATTGAATAATAATAATTATTATAATATAATATTTATTATTTTATATAATTGAAATCATTAAAAATCCCATCATAAAAAATATTTTAAAAAATGTACATATAAAATATAGATTCGGAGTTTGTAGACAGCCCCCCCTCCCCACACACACACAAACACACCCCGTATATATTCATCAAAACCTATTTATATAATTTAAGAGGAGTTATCCCTCTCCTTTATGTTTAGCCATTAAACTTCAGAAACTATTCACAGATTCTCTTTATCAGAAAGAACTTACATCCAAAATTTAAAGCAAATTCGATAATTCTGCATAAAACACCCATTTATCAAATTTAAGGGGGAGATAATTGACCCCTCTCTCCTTTTAATTTGCAAAAGAACCCTATAAATAATCAGGGATATGCCTTATCATAATGAACTTACATCCAAAATTGGAGCAAATCGTACAATTCTGTGTAAAAAGCCATTTATTTAATATAAGAGGGGTTATCCCTCGTCCCCCCGTTTATACACAGCTATTAAACTCTTAAAACTATTTAGGGAATCATCTTATCAGAAAGAACCTATGTTTTATATTTTAATATATTGAAAAATTCTGCATAAAAACCAATTTATTAAATTTGAGGGGGGGGGGACATCGCCCGTTTCTTCCATTTATACATAGCAAAAAAATCTTGTAACTAATCACAGATACGCCTTATAATAATGAACCTGTATCAAAAATTCGAAGCAAATCGGATAATTCTGCGTAAAAAGTTATTTATTTAATTTTAGAGAGGTTATCCCCCCCCCCCTCTATGCTTACCGATTAAACCCTTAAAATTGGTCAGCGATTTCCTTTATCAGAAAGAACTATGTGTCTATATGTAGAAAAACAATGCAAGCCTGATCTCGGGCCGGTACGAGCCTGCTAAAAAAATATTAAACCCGGGTTACACACAATATAATTCTCCGATGTTGATCTCTACACTGTAAAAGTTACATTTCCGTATTGATGTTGCCAAACTAGTATCGGCTGCGGACATTTATACTTATTCTCATTAAATCCATATAATTGAAAATAGCTCATATTTTAACGTTCCTGCTTAAATCTTTATAAAGGACCAGTAGGCCCGCTAATTCTTTTTTATCGACTCGGCCCATATAGCTCTCTCTCTCTTTTTTTTTTTTTTTTTTTTTTCCCGGCTCGGCCCCTGTTTATTTTGTTTGTTGGCCTGGCCTGTTGGAAAAATTATTCTAATTTTGCTGACCCGTTAGAAAATTTGGAACCATTTCGCCGACTCGGCTGGCCCGGGCACGTTCATACGTCTAGGCTGGGTCGGACACGGATCGAAATTTAACTTTCATTCCAAGCCGAAACCCGACCAGGGAAACTTTGGTCAGTACGGACTAGAGATAAATTCGGTATCTTATTCCACAGCTCGGTCCCGCCTGAGCCAGAAACATTTTCGGTATCAAGAACAAAAGCCCGATAATGAAATTATACAGTAGAAAAAATTGCTTAATACTTATAAAAAAGGTTGTTAAACGAAAAATTAAATTTAATATTATCAAAAGAACAGTTTGGTATAAAATAAAAATATACTTTACGCATAAAAGGATTCTCATATTTTGTCTCTGTTTTATTAAGAAAATATGGACATGTTAATGAAGTGTGTTTCATGAATAAATGCGTGGAACCTGCAGAAAATACTGTTTATTATCTGTTAAATCGAACAACATTTTTAAATTTTTGTGCATTTCACTATTTTTAAACAATTCATTTTGCATTCGCTAGCTGAGATAGATCTGTACAAAGGACCTTTTTTACTTTTTTGATTTTGTTTACAGATATTTTCAATGAGGATACTTTCATTTTCGGAACCGGTTTCCAAAGCGAAAGCATGCCCTTGAAAATAATCTGAAACACTGTCGAAAAAGTAAAAAAAGACAAATGTAGCGATCAATCTCAGCAATCCCCCCCCCCCCCAAAAAAAAAAGATTAAAATGGAAACGTGATACGAAAAGAAAAACAAATCCTTAGGAATAGCATTAGCGAGAGCGTCTTTTCAGGTGACTGAAGTAGCATTTTAACAGAAATTAATTATTGATATTAATATTTTTTTCGAAATTATAACTGCTATAACGGTAAACGGAAAAAAGTGACCGGAAAAAAGTTATCGGAAAAAAAGTGACATAAACTAAAAAAGCGGAAAAAAGTGACACGAAAAAAAAGTGACGCGGAAAAAAAGTGACAAGAAAAAAAGTGACAAGAAAAAAAGTTACCGGAAAAAAGTGACAAGGAATTGATTTTGGGGATTTATTATTGATTTTGGGGATTCATTGGTTAAGTATGAAAGGGGGATCGGGAGGGGCTCATAGTTTAGGTAAATGGGTTTTTCATGCTGAATTAACTGTTTTGGTTCAATTTTTGGATATGCGTTCATCCTGAAAAGACGCTTGCCTGATTAGTTTTAGGAAGGGACGATTACCCCCCCCCCCCCATCCGTCCTCAATTAGATGAATGGGTTTTTACGCAGAATTATCCAACGTGTGTCAATTTTGTATAAAGGATCTTTTCGATAAGGCTTATGTATAGTATAAAATGCCTGAAGAGATTCTAGGAGTTTAAGGGTTAAGTATAGAGGGGGAACGGGGGATAAACTTTCTTAAATTAAATTAATGGCTTTTTACACATAATTATACGATTTGCTTAAAATTTTGGACATAAGTTCATTATGATAAGACATATCTTAGATTAGTTATGGGTTCTTCTGCTTATTATAAAGGGAGGGAATGAGCAATTCTCCCCCTCAAACTAGATAAATATGTTTTTATGCAGAATTATCCCATGTATTTCAATTTTAAATATAGGTTCTTTCTGGTAAGGTGAATTCCGGAATAGTTTTAAGGATTTAGTGGCTAAGTGTATAGGGGAGATGGAGGAAACCCCTCTTAAGGGTGTTCTTAACTGATCAGCTCAACAAGCGAAAAACGTTTTGACACATTTACAAATTCATTTTTTAACAGAAAGTTATAAAATTTTAATGCCTGACTATGAAAGCGATTTCGAATTGAACTTATTTCTCCATTTTATGATAATTAAATTACTTATCGAGTTATAAGCTATTTCGATGACGCAATCACCAGTTTTTCTCCTCCTTTTCGACCGGTTTTTCTGCTTTCGTCGGGAATTATGCTCAAAAGTGTCAACTTTGAAGGCTTGTTATGAAAAATCTATTGTGTTTTTTAAAAAAATTAATGCATGTGTCACAAAGTTGCCCTTTTTGATTTAAGAACACCCTTAAATTAAATAAATGGCTTTTTATGCAGAACTATACGATTTGCTTCGAATTTTGGACATGGGTTCATTGTGATAAGACATATTTCTGATTAGTTATGGGGTTCTATTGGTAATTAAAAAGGAGGGCGGGTGATTACTATACCCACCTTAAATTAGATTAAAAGAAATTATGTACACTTATCCGATGTATTTCAAATTTTGGATATAGGATCTTTCTCATAAAGTGAATTCCTGAATAGTTTTATGGGTTTAATGGCTATGCATAGAGGAGGAACGGGGGATAAACCCCCTTAAATTAAATAAATGACTTTTTACGTAGAATCATCCGATTTGCTTCAAATTTTGGATGTATATTCATTATAAGAAGGCGAATCTCTGATTAATTATGGGGTTCTTTTGATAATTAAATAGGGGAAGTGGGCGATTAATCCCCCACTCTTTAAATAAAATAAATTGTTTTTTTTTTCTTTCACAACTATTCAACGTATTTTAAATTTTGGATATAGGTTCTTCCTGATAAAGTGAATCCCCGAATAGTTTTAAGGGTTTAATGGCTAAGTATAGAGCGATGACTGGGGGATAACCCACAATTAATCAGGATTTCGCCTTATCATAATGAACGCCCAATCAAAATTTGAATCAAATCAGATAATTCTGCGTAAAAAGCCATTTATTAATTTAAGGGGGGGGGTATCATCCGTTCCCCCAGTGTTTACTTAGCTATTAAACCTTTAAAATTATTCCGGGATTCACTTTATGAGAAAGAACATATATCCAAAATATGAAATATATCGGATAAGTGAGCATAAAAAACAATTTATCTAATTTAAGGGGGAGGGGGGAATAATCACCCGCTCCAATTTTTAATTGGCAAAATAACCCCATATGTAATCAGGGATACGCTTTATCATAATGGTTCTATAATCCAAAATTTGAAGTAAATCTGATAATTCTGCGTAAAAAGTAATTTAATTTAAGGTGGGTTATATTCTATTCCCCTTCTATACTTAGATATTAAATTCTTAAAACTATTCAGAGATCCACCTTATCAGAAAGAACTTATATTTAAAATTTTAAATACATGGGATAATTCTGCATAAAAACCTATTTTTCTAGTTTAAGGGGGATATAATTTCTCGCCCCCTTTATAATAAGCAGAAGAACCCCATAACTAATCAGAGATAGGTCTTATCATAATGAATCTATGTTCAAAATTCTAAGCAAATCGGATAATTATGCGTAAAAAGTTATTAATTTAATTTTAGAAAGGTTATCCCACGTTCCCTCATATACTTAACCATTAGAACTCCTAAATCTCTTCAGGCATTATATACTATATATAAGCCTTATCGAAAAGAACCTATATGCAAATTTGACACACGTTGGACAATTCTGCATAAAAACCCATTCATCTAATTGAGGACGGATGGGGGGGGATAATCGTACCTTCCCAAAACTAATCAGGCAAGCGTTTTTTCAGGATGAACGTATATCCAAAAATTAAACCAAAAATCATTCAGCATGAAAAACCCATTTACCTAAACTATGAGCCCCCCTCCCAGATCCCCCTTTCATACTTAAGCAATGAATCCCCAAAATCAATTCTTTGTCACTTTTTTTCCGGTAACTTTTTTTCCTTGTCACTTTTTTTTCCGTGTCACTTTTTTCTGCTTTTGTAGTTTATGTCACTTTTTTCTGAAAACTTTTTTTCCGGTCACTTTTTTTCCTAGATTCATCTTGACAACCAAGGACGTGCAAAGAGAAAATTGCGCCCGGGCAACTTAGAATTTGGCGCTCCCCCTCCAAAATTTTTCTTGTAAAAGACCAAAAAGGATGTTAGTATTATAAATTTTGCGCCCTCTAAATCTCTGCGCCCGGGGCGGCTCCCCCTCCCCCCCCCCTTTCGCACGGCTCTGCTGACAACAATTAAGTCAACTTCCTGCCCGGCTCGATTATGTAGAAATAAAATACAAGCCTGATATTGATTGGAACGCGTCTGTTGAAAAAATTAAGCCCGGGCTCAGATATCATATTATTGTAAGATGGTCATCTCTACGCTGGGCATTTCACACTTCTATTGTCAAACTAGCAATAATTCGTGACGCACATTTATATTTATTTTTGCGAAAGTCATATTCATTGGAAACGTCCCATATTTTATCGAAATGGTAGATCCGCTTTTAATTAGGACCCGGTTTTCCAGTCCGCGGTCGGTCTAGGTCAGGGGTGCCCAGAGAAGGGCTTGGTGACGTAAAATGCATCATACAATTTAGTTTTTTTTGGGGAGAATTTGAGAAAAAATACTTTTCTTTTTTTTTGGGGGGGGGGGAGGGTTTTTAAATTCTTAATTTCCTTTTTTTTTTGCTGTTAAAAAATCTTATTATTATTATTTTTTTTAATATCACTTTTAAATATTTTCAACATTGGATTTTCAGAATCGTTCCTGTGTTTTCTTTCTTTAAATTCTAGATAAGGGTAATAAGAACTCATTTTGCTATACTCAACTCGCTATCTTTTGTAAATCTTGATTCTTTTAATATCACTTTTAAATTTTTTCAACATTGAATTTCCAGAAATGTTCCTGTGCTTTCCTTCTTTAATTCTAGATAAAGGCAATAAGAACTCATTCCGCTATGCTCAACTCGCTATCTTTTGAATGTGCAGTAGATTATAAATAGAGTATATTTTACAATTGTTATTCTGTTTAGGGGGGGGGGATTTGCGTCATTGGATTTGGAAGAGATGGTCACCGTCACCACTGGGCTAGGTACAGATCTCCGGCCAAACATGAGCTCATTCAGACTGTACACTGGACTGGCCACCAGGGCCCGACTAAGACAGTGGGGGGCCCTGGGGCAAACATTTTTAGGGGGGGGGGCTTCTATCTTAAAATTGTTCGTAAATTATACTCACGTGACTAAAACTGAAATTCATAACTATTGTATGTGTACATAAATTTCGTACCAAGTACTATTCATCTATATACATAAAAGCAGAAGAAAGACAACTTTAAGAAATTATAGATTACATGAATGTAAGAATAAATGTGAGGCCTTATGTAGGCATTGGGTTCGGAAACAGAGTGGTTAGGAGAAGAGAGAGCCTTAAAATTGAAAAAAAAAAAAAATTTGGTCACTTTTGACCATTTTTTAGGTGCGTTCGTAATTATGTAAATACGTAGCACCTATTGTTGTCGCTCAGTCCGTCCGTCCGTCTGTCCACATATACAACGCAAAAACTACCCAACCGAATTGTTTGAAATTTAAAATACATAATTATAACATAATTTTGTCGAGTCATTTTAAATTTTATTGAAATCGGATGCATAGATCAATTACAGGGACATTCAAAAGGATTCCGTTACGTTACGGTCAATAGGGAAAAAAGTTTTAAATGCATTCTAATCATTTGAAATTTAAAACATATAATTATTGCGTAATTTTGTGGAGTCATTTCAAATGTTATGAAAATCGGATGCATAGATCAATTACAGGGACAATCAAAAGGATTCCATTACATTACGGTCAATGGGGAAAAAGTTTCAAATGCATTTTAATGATGTTACACTCATTCGAACATAATAGAATTGGCATGAATCTATGAAATATATACTAAAATATGTCTTCTGTACAATCTGTGATGCAAAGAATTTTTATTATTTAATTACAGGGCCACACAAAAGTATTCCATTATATAATGCTATACGGGGAAACATGGTTTGGTACTTGTTTTAATTTTATTCAACTATTTCACATTTTATGAATAAGATTTACATTGCTGATGTGTAATAAAAATTACTTCCTGCATATTTACAGAAACGTAAAGATTTCGACTACTGTACTATATCCGGAGTACGCTCTACTATATCAGCAAGATCTGAATATTTTTAAAACTTCGTTATCGTGCGAACGCACCTCATTTGCTACGTTCACGTGCAATTTCCAACTTGTTATCATTTGACACTGCTTTAACGAAAAACTTATCTGTCCTTGGGGGACTCCCTTCCCCTTAAGCCGGGGGGCCCGGGGCAATTGCCCCTCATGCCCCTGCATTACTCAGACCCTGCTGGCCACCAAGGTCTTTACTGGAATGTAGAAATAAAAGAATAAGTGAATGGAGAAAGGGCTCGCAAAACGAAAAATATCGGAAAAAATGAGAGAAGTTATTAACAATTTAGGGCAAAAAACTTAAAGGGGCCCAGCGGAGCAGGTCTTCAAAAAATCATAAAAATAAAATAAATAAATAAAATCTGAACCTCTGGTTCACCAGGACCTCTTGGACTTTCCTCATCCAAATTTTCAGATTTTAACGTGCGGTAGATTTCGTTAGCCACGCAGACAAAATATTTTCCTTTATCAATATAGATTTAAAATAAAATCATATTCAATCAACAATCTTTTCTTCCATATTTTCTATATATAATTTAAAAATTATATGAATTAAATTCTAAATAAAATGAGTAAAAAAAAACTAAAATAGTGGGTTTTAAATTGGTCTAATTTGTTCCAATAAAAAAAAAAAAAAAATGAAAATTGTTTCAAATCTTTGATTGCTTGAAACCTTATCACATTTTGATCATTATTACTGAAAGTTTTAGCATCAATTTAAAAATTAAGTGAAATTCTTGTCTAATAAAACGTAGTTAAAATCTGCCTATCTAATGGATTGTAATTCATGCTTCTTATTTATCGTTGTCTATAATTGCATCTCTTATCAACAGTCATTCCCTTTTACCACTCTCCTACTCTTAACAAAGAAAATAAAATAAAGCGTTCTCTACGTTCTTTGACAGAAACACAAAGACGTATCTATTGGCGTACTTATTGGCTAGCATTATTCAACCACGCAAAGCAAGTTATCGCTCTGACCATCCTTAAGACTTTATCGCTTACTTAAACCTGTTTTGCTGCCAAGCTTGGCGGGGTCCATGATATCTACACTACTCCCCAAGATCTTATTTTAGTAAAATCATAAGTTCATGCTAAGGTAGAATCGTTAAGTAATTAATAGAGATCAATAAATTCATATTTTAAAGTTACCTGATATTTATGGGCAAGGCTAGCAAAAGACGCCAATACATAAATGAATCATGAATTCTTACATTATAATTCAATTCAAATAAATAATTTATTGATCCCGGGAATAGTGAATTGCCGTGATTAATTAAACTGCTGAAATAGCAATAATACTAGTATCTTTTTTTATCCGCTATGTAAAACTGCTTATCATGCAGACATTAACAGAAACAAGCTTCGCAAAGAATATGTTAGATTTTAGTGAGTCATTCAAAATTAAGTTGCATAAATTTAATACGCAAGGGTGTATTTGAAAACTAGATTTGCCAATTTTTACTAAAGCTTTCTGTTCCTTTTTTACAAAAAAAATGTATTGTTTTATTAGTTAGAAATTTTCTGTTTCGGTTTGTTTATCGATTGATTCATTGTTCATGAATCCCTTATACTTCTTTTGTGATTCATTAATGTGTTGGCGTCTCAGTGGGTTAAAATGTTGCAAAACTGCAATATGACTAAAACTTTTTTCTTTTTTTATCCCGGGTCGAAATAATAGTTACCAGGCGGCTATTAAATAAGCTTTAACAAGGAATTTAAGTAAGATTTTTATGAGTTTTCAAAATCAAATTGCATCCAATATTTAAACGGAAATATTCGTTGAATCATTGTTAATGAATGGCTATTTTATATCATGAATCATTCATTGTGTTGGCGTCTGTACTAATATAGACAAAATGGCCATACTCAGTTTGTAACAATGGATATGTTTTAATCAATTTACTGACCCTACTTCGTTACTAAAATAAATTAATGGTAAGATATATTTCTTTCGTTATTCTTCCACTGAAAATTCTTCAACTTGTGGTTTGATCGAATGATGGCACAAAATTTTATGTGTCCTAATTTTCATTATTGCTGTCATTTTTAGTCATTAGAAATATATCGCACTCAATTAATCAAATATTTTGTTAGCCGAATAGTAATCATCAGGCCGGATACTTTATTATTTTAGAATTTAAAGATATT
Source organism: Maratus speculifer (assembly GCA_964019185.1). NCBI lineage: Eukaryota > Metazoa > Arthropoda > Arachnida > Araneae > Salticidae > Maratus > Maratus speculifer. The sequence continues at coordinate 19,447,611 of OZ025303.1, read as the reverse complement.
AAACAATTGAAATTTACTTAGTAATATTTAAAACGGAGAATTTCATTTACAGAAATACAATTTTTTTCCCTAGAGTAAAATACCCTATAATTAACTAACATTTTCTATAACTAAAATACACTAAAAAACTATAATTTTGCAACATATTTTCTGGCAACCTATTCACTGCTACGTTTACACAAGTTTTTTTTCTTTTGTCTAGCATTTGTACAATTTATTTATTGTAAACTATTTATTTATTTTATTATAGGAGAAGTAAATTGTGTATAAAAAACAATCATAATACATATACATACACACATATGTATATATATACACGTGTAAATATAGAATTATAATTATATAAATATATATAAACACACGTAAGGATTCATTAAGATTGTATTCATAGCTGTTTACATCGTTTGTCAATAACTCTCAATTTATAAAGACAAAATTGTGTGGAGTAACAAATAGCAATGAAAAAAATCTGAAGACCTTTATAATAGAAAAGTACTAATTTTTTTTAAAATTAATCAGTCCAATTTGTCAATATAAATTATGAATATTGTAATAATTGTAAGTAAAATTTTATTAAGTATCTATTTTACTGTATATAATCAATTTTAAAATTAGCTGTAATTATTGGCAATTTTATATGTAATTTAAAATTTTTTATAATGTATTATTTTGAACAATACAAGGTTAAATATTTTAAAGTTATACTATAAAATCTTGATTCAATATATTTAATAATTCTTAAGCAATATATTTAATTGTACTACATTTTTCGGATAAAAATAATGATTGTAGTAGTTTACACTTTATATGCAATTTATACATACAATTTATTTTCATTAAGTTGTATAAATTTGTAATTAATATGAATTTTATGTGCTTTTGATATTTTCGTTCCATTAAAGTAAAAGAAAATTATCTGACTTCTAATTTTAAAATTAATTGCAATAGTTTGTTTGCTGTGTTTTATATGTTTTCAACTATGCTATACAGAATGTTCTAAATTTCAACCAGCATTTTAAAGAGGGTTGATAGAAATCATCACGAGGATGAAAAAGCACCATCTGAGTTGTCACCAGTGGAGGGAGAGGTGTATGGTGTTGAAGTCTCCATTATTTGTGAGCTTGGGAAGTCTAGATTTTTCAAAGACCATTTTTTTAGAAACTAGTCGTTGGGGGCCACCATAATACTTACCCATCATGGATATGTATATGAAAATAAAACATATGAAAACTATTTATACAATGTATTGTAGTTCATAAACAAAATTTAAATATTGTTAATATACATAGTAATGCTATATTAAAGAACTGCTGATGTACCAATTTCAACAAATTATATAAAACGCCAAGCTGCTCAAGTAGTACCGAACTGCGTAAAAGAAACATCCTTATAACTCCAAAAATAATAACTCTATTAACTAAAAATTAATTGCGTCGGATTAAGCATCTCATTTTCAATTAAAATATACCTCTGAATTGAAATTTGAATGAAATACAGGGTCATGAAAAATCGAAGAATGTGGAAAACAGGATTACAAATATCTCAGCAACTAATAATCCGATCGACTTCGTTCTATATGCAGAATGTGTGTTATTTTATTGCCTTTTATGTCCATTCCTTAGAACAAAAAAATTCGAAAATTTTTATATACCTTTCATCAGAACGAATTTTTCGAGAGTTTGAAAAAAATAGTTCCGGATAATCGAGGTTGCTGATATTAAATAGGGTTCGTCCCATTCTTACATACTAACTACATACAAAATTTCAAGTCTCTGTCTCAATTTGTTCGGGAGATAGAGCGTTTACAGACAGACAGACAGACAGACGGTTGGCAAAATTTTTTTTCTAAAAATATGTTTTTCGGAATCTCCACTATCTAAAACGTGTAAATCCGTCAAAAAATTTTTTCGATTTTCAAAACGATTGCAAGACTTACCCTATACTACGTATGATGGGTAAGTAAAAAAGCAAAGGGTATATGATTTATTTTTGTTTTCAGGATTTATTAAATGTAAACAAGTTAAATAATCAAAATTAAAAAAGGTAAGCAGCTGGACTCAGTCTGTCATTGTGTGTATCTGATTTATGAAAATATCGTACATCCACCAGACTTGAATTTCTTTATTATTGTCCATCAATAGCTGTTCGATATTGTTTATTTACTTTTAAAATGTGTTTCTTACCAGGGTTCATAAATATCATGATATTTTTGATACATTATGTGATATTTTCAAAAGAGTCAACCACTGCTGATAACAAATATTTCAAGCCTAACATAAATTAGAAACTTGCACTTAACATTGAAACTTTTAATGAAACAACATATTAAATCAAACTGTAACATGCACCTACCCATTCCAAAAAAAAAAAGACTGCCTTGCATCACATGACCTGAGCTCTGCTGATTTAAAAATGTAGCTGTAGTATTTTTTGTTTAAAAAAAATGTGGTTACACGTACTTCTATTAGAAAAGTTTTATTCGAGGTTAAGTTTGAAATTTGAAGTTGGCTGTGAAAAGTGAGCTCATGTCTTGTTTTGGCAGTGTGTGCAACTAGAATTATGTAAAAAATGCTGATTTGTTAATATTTTATGTTTGTTTACTGTTTTATGTGTTATGTGCCATCTATGAAGAATTTTTTTTTTTTTTTTTTTTTTTTTTTAAAGAAGGTCGTCATCCCAAGAATTTATATTTAGATAAGTGAAGCATCTTTTGTTTGTAAATAACAAATGTTCTTTGCACCACAGATTATGCAAAATGTATATTATAATGTGTACTTTGTAGATGCATATCAATTTTATTATGTTCGAATGAGTGTAAAACCGTTAAAATACATTTGAAACATTTTTCCCCATTATGTAAACTTTTGATTGTCAATATAATACAACTATGCATCCGATTTTGATAAAATTTGAAATGACTCAACAAAATTATGTAATTATTATGTATTTTAAATTTCAAACGATTGAAATGCATTGGGAACTTTTTTCCCCGTTGACTGTAATGTAACGGAATATTTTTTGGTGTCCCTGTGATTGATCTATGCATCAGATTTTCATAAAATTTGAAATGTCTCGACAAATTTTGTAATAAGTATATATTTTAAATTTGAAAAGATTCGTTTGGGTAGTTATTTTGTTGCTATGTTCGGATAGACTGAACGACAACTACAGTCAAGGATCAATAATCCGCACACCTATAATCCACAATTTTCTATAATCCGCGTTACTTTCTAAATGTAAACAGTGAAATAAACAGTTAAGAAAATTTACAAATTCGTGACACAAAATGATTTTTTAAACAAATCATTAAAAAAATAAAAAAAATCATGATAAAACATCTACTTTTTTAATATAACTTTTTTATTTTATTAACAATAAAGAACAAATTGTATTACAAAACGCATGTAATTAATTTTATTTAAATATACACATATATATAATTTTTTTTAAATAAAATGATTTTTAGAAGAGCATTTTTTGAGATAGCCTATTAAATTAATTATTAGATTGCATATTTATCTTTCTATTTTATATTGAATATAGAATTAAAATGCTATCGTGGAATAATAAAATGACATACAATCCATAATACTCTATAATGCACACTATTTCATAATCCGCACAATCTTTGGCCCCAACAAAAGCAGATTATAGAACTCTGACTGTATTTAAATATCACCTGCCATTAATCAGATAATCTCACACAACAAACTATTCAGTAATATTAAATGATGTGATCAACATTTTTTTTTTTTTTTTTTTTAATGAAAACAGAAACAATTTTTTTATGCCCTTACATGAAGTTTTAAAAAAAGAAAAAAGTACAGGACTCAGTATCAACTATCAAGAAATGAGAAATTTATATATTAAAAAAATAATGAAATATTTTTGTAATTGAATTCACAAATCTTAAGATTTTCTTGTTGAATAAAAGAAAAGCATCATTTCACGTTAGATCTCTAAAAATAAAATAAAACGATCTGGTGAAAAGATATGCCCGTGTCATAAACAAAAATTGTGCAAAGTATTGTTATGAAATTTCTTCAAAATGGTAGCAGTTGGATTAATACCATTGTTTCCGAGGAGTAATAGGTTTAATTTATTGATTATATCTTTTATAATGCCATTTTGTCATTTTAGTTAATAATAACGTTTTTCAATAATGTGAACAGAAAATTAAGCCATGTTTTAAAAAACACGCATTTTCCTTCATGAAGATGTTACTATTGGATACTTTTTCACTCTGCCAATATTGCGTTTGAGACACAAGGCAAGATGCTTCAGTGAGTGAACAAGTTGGAAATTGCACATGAAGCATAGCAAATGAGGTGTGTTTGTATGGTAATGAAGTTTTAAAAATATTACTCTCATATATCAATCACATAAAATTGTAAATAGTTAATTACAATTAAAATGCGCAAGAAACAATGTTCGCCCTATTACCCTTATGTAATGGAATACTTTTGTGTGGCCTTGTAAATCTATAACAAAAGTTCTTTGCACCACAGATTATGCAAAATGTATATTGTAATGTGTACTTTGTACATGCATATCAATTTTATTACAGTGAAACTCGTTTAAGATACGCCCGGTTAAAATACGATCCCGCTTAATATACAAATTATCTTTGGTCCCTATTAAATCTGTGTAAAATTACCCACTTAATATACATGCACATAAGATATGATCCCGCTTAATATACGAAGAAAATTGGTCCCTTGATGTCAAAAAACTCGCTTAATATACGAAACGGTGCTTATGTAATCTGTTTATCAAGTGTCTTTAAATAAAATAAAATTATCTGGTGAAAACATTCTCTGTGCCACAAACAAAAGTCGCACAAAAAATTATAATGAAATTTCTTCAAAATGGGAGCAATTGGATTAATTCCATTGTTTCAGAGGAGTAGTAGGTTTTATTTATTGATTATATCTTTTATCATGCCATTTTGTCATGTTAATTAAAAAAAACATTTTTAAACAATGAGAACAGAAAATGACGTCATGCTTTAAAAATCAGGCACTTTCCTTCATGAAGATGTTACTATTCAATACTTTTTCACTCTGCCAATATTGAGTTTGAAGCACAAGGCAAAAGCTTTAGTGAGTTTATAAAGATGTCATAATAAAAAAGGGAACACTTTCTTTGATAAAACTGAATATTTTCATCACAATTGTGGCTACAAGACAAGAATTTCTGAATTTTTCATTTACTGTTACTGGGATTGCAAATAAATGTCAATAGTTTGAATGTTTACATTCTAAGTGTTAGCTGACAAATGCTACTTCAAATTTGAAAATATATTAATAATCAGTTGCTCATTGAAATAAATTTTAAATGGTATATATGGTTATGAGAATAGCATATGCAAATTCTGAAACGATGAAAAGGATGTTAGATTTAGATTTCATGGGAAAAAATTACATGGTTGGACAAAGTAAGAAAATTTTTTGCTTATTTTCATTTTGTAATATCAAGCATTCGAGGCGGATACTACTTGGTTATCCTGTCAACCAAAAAACTATCGCCAAACTGTAAAATTAAATGCCAATAATAGATGATCATGAATGTCACATTCAATGACATTTAATACGAATACAAATTTAGAGATGTCATCAAATGATTTTTTTTTCACTTTTCATTAGTATTTTTATTAATGATTCACCCATTTATTTGTTCTTTTGTTATTTAAAAAAAATGCTAATATGTATAATTTGGTTATTAGTTTGGCGAAACTGGTCGAAGAGATAAGCAAGTAGTGCCATCAAGACTTAATTGATAACTTGATCATATATAATGTTTTGATTATATGTTTCTAAATTATTTATACAAATAAAGTTTAATTTTCCAATAATTCAAACAGTTGAAGCTTTTGAAAATAGTATTTTGGTAACTTTAGCTAAAAAACTAATTCTTTTGAGATTTATTATAACAAACGTAGCATGGATTTTTTTTCTGTGGCTAATTTTTCAGGTTTATTTCCGAAACGTCAGTGAAGGCTTACTTTAGAGACACGATATTTTTTGGATTCTGTCTGTCTGTCAGTTTGCCTGTCTATCTGTTCCGCGATAACTGACGTAAAAAGCATTCGATTGGCTTGAAATTAAGTGGGTATGTTAGTGAGATACTGGGATTAAACTGTATAGTTTTTTGTTAGATTTGATTCATTCGTTCGGAAAATATAGAATATTTTATTTTGTGCAATAATGCTTTTCTATGGCAAATCCAATTATTTTCAATTTTTTCCCCCTGAGAGAAAATGACACATTTGATTAATGGAATTCAATGATAAATGAATACTAAAATTTACCAGTTAAATTATTCGTATTGTTTTGAAATTTTGTCTACGCATTTGTCAGATTTTTAAAATTATTATCGTAAATTTCGGAGATTTTTTATAAATGTGTTCCAATAATATAAACTAATTTGTTTTAAAGATTTATGTATTTCAAATGTATTTATTTCATTTTTTTTATTTTCTCTTAATGGTTGCTAAGCAACCATTCATCTTAATCCTTATCCTTATGATGTTATAAATTTGAAAGCGTGTACGAAAATTTAAATGAAGTCAACATCAAAACTGATGAATTAATTAATGTCTTTGTATTTTTATGTATAAATATAACATAGCCCAGAAAAAAACATAGGCTATGTTTTATTAATTTTATTCAAATATTTTCCTTAATAATTCAAAATTTCCTTCTTTTTTATACAGAATCAATAGAGATTTTTTAAATAAAATTTAACCAACTTCCTTTATCGTTGCCAAAAAAAATCAAAATTTGGAATAATAATTTTTCAACAGCAATAAGTTTTAATTGAGCAATTTCCATGCGAAAAATTAAACTAAGAAAAAAAAATAAATATGACGTCAGAATAAAAATAAAAATAGGTATAGTACTTTTTGTTAAATATTAATACACTGATATTTGTTTCGTTAATAAGAATTTTTCTGACAAAAATGGGGACATAATTAGAAGTAAAAGAAATAAAAAAGAATTATATTTTTATTATATATTTCATTTAGTAAAATATGACGTCATAATTGAACAAAACCAGGTATTTTATTGTAGTCGTTAAAATTACAAGAAACATGGATATCAATAACTCATGAATACTGACGTCATTGTCGAAACTTCAATGAAGGCTTACTTTGGAGACACGAAATTTATTGATATTCATCTGTCAGTCTGTTCTTCTGTATGTATGTCTGTCTCGCTATAACTGCCGCAAAATGCAATCAAAACTTTTTTTTTCGGAAACAAAATTGTAAAACTCTAGATTACTGAGTTTACACTTTCAAAAGTTCCTGATACATCAGATTAAGTGTTTATGGTGGGCAGGTATGTAGAAGTATGAGTATAATGAAAAATGCTTATTAAAACTGTTACTTATCCTTATAAATCAAAATGTATAAAGAAATGCAAGATATACGATAACCATTAGCAAATTGATAGAAAGTTACAAATTTAAGTTTAATGAGATTACGGCGGCTTCAGGGGGACGGAGCCCCCCTGAAGAAATCTACTATGTTTTTTGTATAAAGAAACAAAAATAATAGTTCATGAAAATTTCAGAATATCCTAAAATAGCTAAATTTTTAATTTACCGTTTTTGATGGCTGAAAACTTCTAATTCTTATTTTATTCTTATAAAATGTTACGTAATTTGAAAATTTTAAATTAGTTTCCAGGAAGTTGAATATTACCCAAAGTGTGTTTAAAAAAAATAGGTGCAAAGCTGACGTTGAGGCTCCTGATCTGCAGATTTACTAGTTATAAATTAATATAATAATTCCTTTAAAAAAAGGTTCTTTCATCAAAATTTAGATACGTTTCAAATTGTGAGTATTAATAAAAGATGTGAAAGTAAATTAAAAAATTTATATATTTTTGAAAATTTAAAAAACATTGTTTCAATGTTTTTATAAATAACTTTACCGATTTCTGTTAAATTTAAAATTACATCTTCAGTAATGCTTTTTTATTATAAGTGTAATGATGTAGAACAGTTGTGTTTTATATATAAAAGGTAAGTAATACATGGCATCAATGCTAAGGTGTTATTGCTGGTTACATTAAATTGAGTATATTGACTTGTAAAGTATAATTTCATTGATAAATGAATTTAATTTAGATGTTATTTAACATTTTAGGTAGCTTTTATTATAAAAAATAAAAAGCTACTTATTGCAGCCGTCTGATTGAAAGTACTTACGAAGAAATTAGTATATTTTCACTAATAAGGACACACCCCCTTCTAGACCCCAAAACTATTGTCCATCCTAAAGTTGACTTACATATATATGTATAATATATATATATCTGATAATTGTCATGTGATAACTCTTGTATTTATTAACCGATTTGGATAAGATTAATATAGATGAGATAACATAGATCCATAGTACCTACCGATGTTTCAATCGAGTTCGTTTGCCAGCATCATCCACCATCTTTTTTCAAAATGGCGACTATTTGAATTTTTTTTACTTGAAAAAGTCGTGCAAATGAAATAAAAACTTAAAAATATTTTATTTTTTTGAGTTTTACCTAAAGACAAAGATTCCAAAGTATATTTGGTTTGTTTTTACCTTTAAAAATGGCTGAGAAGTTTGAACTTCTAGGGTTGCTGATATTTTGAAATAATCTGAATTTCATCTTGCGGTAATTCTTGTATAATTGGTTTGGAAGAGATTGATTGTATATATAGTGTATACCAGTGTCTCGACTGAGTTCGTTGACCAGCTTCTTCTCCTACCTTGTTTCAAAATGGCGGCCATTTACACTATGTATTCCCGCGCGATGCTTAAATATCATTAATAGCTAATAGCTTAAAATTTTTGCAAAGTTTAGCAATACTCAGCTAAATATCGCCAAATTTGGCGATGAAAAGTGTAATCATAGATAATGCCAACTTGGCTACAGTTCACTAATTTGGTGCAATTCAAATTCAGTATTGAAGAATCATTTCTTATCAGGTTCGTCACACTTTAGCTTCTTAAAATTTGATTAAAATTAGTTTCAAATAAAACATGCAACATTTTAAAACCAAGAAATATAATAGCTATCTCTCTCCCCTTCCCCAACCCGATGCTTGCCGAAAGAACTTTTTACTTTACTGCACAGTACAAACATTTATTATGTATGGAAGACATATTAACAGTAAATTCAACATCATTAATGTTAAATTTTATTCCTATGATAATTTTTCTTAAACATACTGGACGTTTTCTGGATTGGTTTGTTTATGAATAAAATATTTCTTTTTTCCTTCCCAACTGAAGTTCCGTATTTATTAATGTACTTTCTACAGACTGCTTTATAAAATGCTCTATTTTAAATCTGCTTAACTCCTTCGCGGCGGAAACCTTTTACGAAATTTTTAATGTTTTGTCACCGGTTTTTAATAACAGAAATTTGTGTCTTTTTAAATCAACAATATATTCCAATTAAATAAGCGAAATTTTAAAGTATAATTTTACTGGTGTCGATAAATCAACCTTCTTAAGCCTTTTGCGGCAATACAATGTAAATTGAATTGATAATGTAAAATGTTTTCCTCATAACCATTTATGTTAATTTAAAAAATCCTTATATCTGGAGGAATTTTGATTAAATGCTTCTAAATATTATTTCCATAAAAAGAAATTATTTTATCCACATTGCTTATGTAATGTATCATCTTTTTAATAACAATTTTAATTTTTCTTAAGAAAGGTGTTATAGTAAAAATAAATTAAATACATTGACATGTTTCGGAACCATCAAATAAGTTCCATATTCATAATAAATAATTATTATGACTATGGAACTTATTTGATGGTTCCGAAACATGTCAATGTATTTTATTTTATTTTTACTATAACACCTTTCTTAAGAAAAATTAAAATTGTTATTAAAATGTTTATATAAAAGGTGAATGCTTTAAAATCTGATGCCTTTATTTATAAGTGCTTTATTCTATTTCTAAATCTATATCCAATTAGAAAATTAATCTCACATATCATTGGTATTGCGAGCATCAGGTATTTGAAGTCTCTTTCAGTTCAATTTTGTGCGTTAATTTAACATTTCATAATGTGTTTATTTTTTGTAAATTTAATTTTCATGGATCTTAAAAGGGGATAGATTATGTTACTTTTATTTATTGCAGATGCAAAAAGCTATGCAAGTAGATGCACATCACACCACGGAAAACTGTCTTTAAAGTGTCAAATATGCAGCAAAATATTTCTATACAAGAGTGCTTAGGAAAAGCAGTTTCTGACTCACAGCAAGAAAAATTGTATGTTTGTGAGGTATGCAGCAAAGAATTTTCGAGAAAACATGATTTAAGCAGACATCTCTTAATTTACACTGGTGAGAAACCGTTTGTCTGTGAAATATGCAGCAAGAAATTCTCTCGGAAGTCTCATTTAAGCAGACATCTCTTAATTCATACTGGTGAGAAACCGTTTGTCTGTGATATATGCAACAAGAAATTCTCTCAAAATAGTAATTTAAGCACACATCTCTTAATTCATACTGGCGAAAAACCTTTTGTATGTGAAATATGCAACAAGAAATTCTCACAGAAAATTAGTTTAAGCACACATATGTTAATGCATACTGGTGAGAAATCTTTTGTGTGTGAACTATGCAGCGAGAAATTCTCTCGGAAGTCTCATTTAAGCAGACATCTAATAACTCATAATGATGAGAAACCTTATGTGTGTGATATATGCAACAAGAAATTTTCTGATAAAAGTAGTTTAAACAGACACCTCTTAATTCATACTGGTAAGAAACCTTATGTGTGTGAAATCTGTAACAACAAATTTTCTATAAAGGGCAATTTAAGCAAACATCTATTAACTCATACTGGTGAGAAACCTTTTGTCTGTGAAATATGCAACAAGAAATTCTCTGAGAAGGGTACTTTAAGCAAACATCTGTTAATTCATACTGGCGAAAAACCTTTTGTGTGTGACACCTGTAACAAGAAATTCTCTCGGAAATATAGGTTAAGTAAACATCTTTTAATACATACTAGGAAGAAAAGTTTTAAGTAAGATATATAACAGTAATTTCTCTTCAAAAAGTGTTTTAAGGAAACATTTGTAAATGTATTGTAAAAACTTGTGCGAAATATTAACAAAAAAATCTCAAAAACAATCTGTTTATTTTTGATCCCATAAATTGCTAATTGCGATTAACTGATTTGTATACTTCTTTTGTTTAAGAACTTTAGCATATTCTACTATGAAAACAGTATTTCATTCCTAATATTATAGAGACTAAAATGAAATATCTACCAACAAAAATTTTGCCAATTTAAACTAGCAAATTAGAAAATTAGGAGGTTTAAGATAATTTCAGGAAAATTCATTTTTTTTTACAGGCTATACCTTCTGTATTAACCCAAAAATATTGCAATACTTTTTTGTATTATTTATTTTGCATGGCATAGATTTATAAGTCTGTTAGCGATTGAGAATATTTAATTCAGAAAATTATTAAAAGTAATTTATCACAATGAAGTTCTTTGATTTTAAAACTGTCTTTCTCATAATTTCTTAACCTCTTTAGTACTGAGACAAATATTACAGGGGACTGCAAAAAACAGTTTAAAATTTCTATAAAACATCTCCAAAAATGTCGATGTTTATATCAATGTCTATATATCAATGCTTATGATAAGCCCGCATTTACTGAAAATCTGGAAGTGCGTTTAACAATTCTAGTAGCATTTAAAATAATTTAAAGAATGTTCGGTACTACTTGGTTATCCCGTCGACCATTTTCGCCAAATTATAAAATTCGCCAAACTAATAGCCAAGTTGTGCAAGTTGCCTTAATTTTTATTTTAAATAACGAAAGAGCAAATAAATTAGTAAAATATGAATAAAAATAGAAATAAAAAGTGGAATTAAGAACTACTTGATAACGTTTTAAACATGTGCATCGTGTTTAATATGACATTCAATATCATCCATTATTGGCATTTAATCTTATAATTTGGCAATAATTTTTTTGGTCGATGGGATAATCAAGTAGTACCGAATGTTCTTTTAGAGTCGCTCACAGGCGTCATCAGAACTCAGGAGGTTATGCTGAAAATACTGTGTTTAAGAGGGGTACTGCCCTGAATTCCCCATAATGTTGAAAACAAGATAAAATTATATGAGTTTGATATACCAATTGTTATTTTAAAAACGCTTATAATGTTTGAAAATTTTAATAGAGGTTGCTAAAAAGAATTTTAAAACTATGCTGTTCTCATCAGGAATCTATAAAAAAGAAAATATCCAAATTTGATAAAAGACATTTACTAACACATTTAGTTATTGAATTACTTAGTTTCAAGATCTTCTAAATTCTGATTGTTTTTTTCATAAAAGTATAAAGATCTGTTGTAATTTTTAAATGTCAATAAATGTTGGTAAAAAGCATTTTATTTGTTTTCTTTTCTTTTTCCAATTCAACCTCCCTTTAAAACTCATTGATTACTATAAACTTATGATTACTGTCCCGTATTCCCTATTGAAAGTGAATTTCGCAGTATTTACAGCTTGTTCAGAGTACTGTAAAAATAATTCCATTTTATGTTATGGTCTGTAAGGAAAATCTTTTATGGGTTATTATTTAACACAATTCCAAATATTTATCGAAATAAAACGAGCATGAATTTCTGAGGTTCCTTAAAACATGTTTTCTGTGGAATACAGTGTGCAAAGTATTTATTATTCATGAACTCTAACCATACCAACGTTCAAGTCCTTGATAGTCTGCTGCCCTGAGATCACATAACATTTTTAAACGGACCACTAATTTGAAATATTTAGTGATCTTCTGTATCACTAACATTTCCCCCCTTTTATAGTGTAAATGCCACAAACATCCATTCTCCCCACTCTGAGAAAACTGCAACAGATCCGTAACCACACACCTTTTTTTCAAAAAATAAATGAATAAAAAAATTAAAAAAACTCTTCTTTACTTCTCCCTAGCAGTAAACCCATTGCTGCATTTTTAGGTGCGTTCTAATTATGTAAATACGTAGCACCTATTGTTGTCGCTCAGTCTATCCGTCTGTCTGTCCGCATATAACAACGCAAAAACTACCCAACCGAATCGTTTGAAATTTAAAATACATAATTATAACATAATTTTGTCGAGTCATTTCAAATTTTATGAAAATCGGATGGATAGAACAATTACAGGGACAATCAAAAGGATTCCGTTACATTACGGTCAATGGGTAAAAAAGTTTCAAATGCATTTTAACCCTTTAGCCGTCTGGCCAATCTTTTGAAATATAAAGCATATAATTATTGCGTAATTTTATCGAGTCATTTCAAATGTTATGAAAATCGGATGTATAGATCAATTACAGGGACAATCAAAAGGATTCCGTTACATTACGGTCAATGGGAAAAAAGTTTCAAATGAATTATTATGATGTTACACTCATTCGAGCATAATAGAATTGGCATGAATCTATGAAGCAATATATGAACTAAAATATGCATTCTGTACAATCTGTGATGCAAAGAATTTTTATTATTAAATTATAGGACCACACAAAAGTATTCCACTACATAATGCTATACGGAGAAACATTGTTTGGGACGTGTTTTAATTATATTCAACTATTGCACATTTTGTGAATAAGATGTGCGTTGCTGAAGTGTAAAAAAAAATTACTTCCTGTATATTTACAGAAACACAAAGATTTCGACTACTATACTGTATCCGAAGTACGCTCTACTATATCAGCAAGATCTGAATGTTTTAAAAACTTCGTTATCGTACGAACGCACCTCATTTGCTACGCTTCACGTGCAATTTCCAAATTGTTTTACTTGCAAGTATTTAAAATTTTGAAATAGAAACGGAAGATTTTCAGTGAATGTTGAGCGGCTCGGTGTACGCTCAATGGTTAAGCGGCTTCAAATAAAACGCCATAAATTTAGAGGAATCCATCCTCGCTCCATTTTTAGTAAGTTATTTCGAGTAAAAAATTTTGAAAATCTTGTAAAAGCAAACTATATGTTTAGATAATGGATCTGTATCTGGCGTAGAAAGGGTTAACCCCTTGAAGGGCGGTGGTATAAAATATATAACACTTAATTATAATTGAGAAACGTCACATTGACGCCAGAATTTTGAAATGAAAATTTTAATTTCATCAAGTACGTGAAGAAAAGCTATTATCTATTTTGAAATAACTTTGATTTTAAATTCTGGTGTCAATGATTTCAGCATTTTAAGAGTAGGAGTGCTATGTAGCTGAAAGGGTTAAAGTTTATAAAATAAAATACTATGAAGTATTATTAGGGAACGATTTTCTCTCTATTCTTAACACTTTTTTTTTTCCAAATTTCCAAATTGTTAAACTTAATAAAAAGCAAACATTTATTTCGGAGACTTTGCGGTTGCGTGCGTTGCGAAGGGTTAAATGCATTTTATCAAAATTCTATGACATGAAAAGGGAACTACCTAATCTTTCTATGGGTTGCCTTTTTTTACTTGCAAGAAGTTAAACTTTTTGAAAAAAAAAGACGATTTTGAGTGAATATTGACAGGATCTGTGGACGCTCAAGGATTAAGCGGCTTCTAATTGAATGCTATACATTATTGAGAGGAAGCTATCCTCTCTCCGTTGTTAGCAAGTTTTTTCAACTAAAATTTTTTTCAAGGGTTTTAAACCAAGTTATATGTTTGGAGATTGGATGCGTGTCTGGAGTCGAAAGGGTTAAAGTTTATTTTATGAAATATTATGAGGAAACAATTCTCTATACATTCGTAATTTTTTTTTAATTTGTTAATAGTTTAGCTCCCCGAAATCGCAAACATTTTTTGGGGTCTTCGTGGGTATGTACACTGAAAAGTGTTAAATGTATCAAAACAAAATTCTATGACATGTTGTGAGAACTAACTAATTTTTCGGTACTACTCTGTTATCCCGTCGATCCATTTCGCCAAATTATACAAATCGCTACACTAATAGCCAAATTATACATATTGACATCATTTTTATTTTTAGTAACGAAAAAACGAGTAATTAGCAAAATATTAATAAAAATGCAAATAAAAAGTCGAAATAAAAATCACTTAATGACGTTTTAAACACGTGTCGCACATTCAGTATCATTGAATGTGACATTCACGATCATCCATTATTGGCATTTAATCGTATAGTATAGCGATAATTTTTTGGTCGACGGGATAACCACGTAGTACCCGAATTTTTCTATGATTTGTCTTTTTTTTACCCTCAGGTATTTAAAGTTTTTTAAAATGAAACGGACGATTTTGGTTGATTGTTGAAAGGTTTAGTGACGCCCAAGGGTTAAGAGCCTTCAAAAAGAATGCTACAAATTATGGAGAGGAATATATCCTCTCTCCATTTTCAACAAGTTTTTTCAAGTAAAAAATTTTAGAAACCCTTTGAAAGCAAACTCTACATTTGGAGATTGAATGAGTGTCTGGCGTAGAAAGGGTTAAAATTTATAAAATAAAATACGATGAAATTTTATTAGGGAACGAATCTCTCTCTATTCATAACTTTTTTTTTTTACAAATTGTTAAACTCTTTTAAAAGGAGACATTTATTTTGGAGTCTCCGCGGCTATATGTGTTGCTAAGGGTTAAATATATCAAATCAAAGTGCTATGACATGGGATGAAACTTTCTATGGGTTGCCTTTTTTTATTTTTTTTTACTTGCAAGTATATAATTTTTTTTTGAAGAGAACCAGACGATTTTGAATGAATAATGAGCGGGTATGTGGACGCCTGAGGGTTAAACAGCTTCAATAGAATGCTATAAATAATTAAGAAGAATATATCTTCTCGCCATTTTTAAAAAGCCTTTTCAATTGAAAAGTAAAAAAAATCACTGAAATATCAGACTATAAGTTTGGAGATTGAATGCATGTCTGGAATAGAAAGGGTTAAACTTTATTTTAAAAAATACTATGAAATATTATCTGGGAGTGATTATCAGGAATTTTTTACTTGCAAGTATTTTAACATTTTTTAAAATGACGGACGATTTTGAGTGAATGTTCAGCGGATAAGTGGACGTCCAAGGATTAAGTGAGTTCAAGTAGACGCTATAAATTATTGAGAAATCTATCCTCTCCGCATTTTTAGAAAGTTTTTTCATGTAAAAAATGAAAAATCTTTAAAAACAATCTATATTTTTGGAGATTGGATGTGTGTCTGGCTTAGAAAGGGTTAAATTTTATAAATAAAATACTATGAAATATTATTAGGGATCGATTCTCTCTATATTCATATCACATTCTTTTTTTATTTGCAAATTGATATATTTTTATAAAAACCAACATTTGTTTTGGGGACTTTTTTTCCATTTGCGTTGCAAAGGGTTAAATGTGTCAAATCAAAATGTAAAAAAAAGAAGTAAATTAACTTCTTCAACACCAATAATTTATTTAACGGTAAAAACTTTTACCTTTTCCATAAAAAAAATTAAAAATATGCAATTTCCTTCCACGTTACATCGGATACAAAAATGTCACGATCATTAAAGGTGAAAGGATAAAAAAATAAAAATAAATAAACATGGACAGCGTATTTAACACCATTAGCAGTTTGAATAACATACATCCGACTTGTGTGCTCGACATGAAAGTCTGCTTATAAGTCATCGTCAATATACAAGGACGAGATAGCACAGCGAAATTTACAACACCAGAGAAATACAACCAGGAACTCCACACAAAGTGTGTGTGCAATGGAGCCAGTTGGAATCGAACCAACAACCTCAAGGTTAGCAGAGCGGCGTCTTAACCACTCGGCCACGGAGGCCCCCATTAACCATTCCTTTAAATACCCTGTTGTTTTGGGTACCTTATTCATCCTTTAAAAGCGCCAAGATCGGCCGAAACACTGATTAATAAAACCATCTGTAAATGTCGATTCGAACAAGTGCGAATCCCTAAAACCATGTACCAATCACCAACTAAATATATAACGGCCTCTGCGTTTTGCTAAAAACCGCCAAAAAAGTGAAGCTGGATTCAGCTTCAAACTCTAAACCATTTCATTGCACCACGTGACGCAAACCCTGCCCAGATTAGAACTGAATAAGCTGATAGTATATTACACTTTATAACATTAGTCTGAAATGGATGGGTCGTATAGATCTAGTTGGCCATGCTTGGGCAGGGTATTAGAGTCCTCTGGCAGGAGGCTTCATACATTAGCCTGAAATCGATGGGCCGTATAGATCTAGTTGGCCATGCTTGGACGGGGTATCAGAGTCCTCTGGCCGGAGGCTTCATACATTAGTCTGAAATGGATGGGTAGTATAGATTTAATTGGCTATGCTTGGGCAGGGTATCAGAGTCCTCTGGCGGGAGGCTTCATACATTAGTCTCAAATGGATGGCTGTATAGATTTAATTGGCCATGCTTGGGCAAGGTATCAGAGACCTCTGGCGGGAGGCTTCATACATTAGTTTCAAATGGATGGGCTATAGATCTAGTTGGCCATGATTTGACTTATTCAGATAAGTTTTTTGCAAAGAAAAATTCCATCTTCTTTGTTCCCTTATTTGGCTGATTGTATATTCCTGTCATTGACGTCTAATAACTGGACTAAGAAATGGCAAACTTTTTTGAATCCAACATTACCTCCCCACCAGCATGTGATGTTGGGAATGGAATGCGCGCGAAATTGGTTTCTCCCGCCGATCCCACCAGCCACCAAGACCTATTTTGTCTGCGTTGCTTTCTTTTATTATGAGAATGAAAGCAGAAAATTACCATGAAGGGATAATCGCCAAAAGAGACACCCTTTTGGCAAGGAAAACTCTCGCCAAATCTGGGCCATTCCAGCTTCAAGTTTTTCCGAAGAGAACAAAGGGATCCGTTATCTAGTTGTTATTTCCGATCTATGATTCCTATATACAGAATTTCCAACTCTGAGAACAACTGATTGGAATAATGGTTGCTTCCCTTAATTGTTTTTGTGTTTCTCTATGGCTATTTTATCATTCTTAACCCTTTAAATCCCATGATAGAACGCATTCCAGAAATTAGGTAATTCAAAAAATCTGACTTTATACCAGAAAAATTCCATAGCTAATTTCGTTTTATTTAAATATAGAATATTCTGTTATTAATTAAAGCAAATATTACTGTTTTAATCTTCTGGTGGGAATTCAGATATACCAATTAAAATATCTCAAACTATCTCCAGCGGTTTGGGATCCAGACGGTTAATCAATAATTGTTTTAGTTGTTAATTCTGTATTTATTTCTTAAAGAGCATTTTTTCCTCCTCTATGTTTTCCCCCGCCAAATTAGGGAATGTCTTTTTACAAGGGATTTTTCATTTCTAAAAAAAGGTCATCGACTTCTGCTTTTTCCCTATACTATGCTCATTTTTCCTATTTATTTTCCCTATATACATTTTGTAATTCCTGTTTTTTCTAACCTGTCCATTTTTTGACTGGACTTTTAATCCACCCGTAGGTTGTTAGAATAAGAAACTACATAAAAAAAATACTTCCCGCATATAATTTCATAGTATTTTATTAACACTATCGCACAAAGTTGAAAAGTGTTTATGCGTTCGGTTTGTCTGTCTGTCTGTCCGTCTGTCCGCGCTATAACTCCCGTACATATACACGGATTGCTATGAAATTTTTATGTTATTCATGTCTACCCTAGCACGACCTTATTGAAAATGAAGTTTCTACTATGATTAGTTTATTTACAGGGATAGTCAAAAGTTTACCGTTACATTACAGTCTATGGGAAAAATTCGTTCCAAATGAATTTTAAAGGTGTTACACTGTCAAACACTTTCAAATTTATTAACACTTTCCAACAAAGTTGAAAAGTGTTTATGATTTCGGTTTGTCTGTCCGTCTGTCCGTCTCGCCGCGCTCTAACTCCCGTAAATATACTTGGATTGCTATGAAATTTTTATATGTTTTTTATGTTTACCCTAGCACGATCCATATTGAAAATGAAGTTTCTACTATGATTAGTTTATTTACAGGGATAGTCAAAAGTTTTCTGATACATTAAAATCTATTGGAAAAATTAGTTCAAAATGAATTTTAAAAGGTGTTACACCTTATGAAACACATTCAAATTTATTAACACTTTCTAACAAAATTGAAAAGTGTTTATGCGTTTGATTTATCTGGCCGCCTGTCCGCGCTCTAACCCCCGTAAATATACTTGGATTGCTATGAAATTTGTATATGTTTTTTATGTTTACCCTAGCACGATCCTTATTGAAAATGAAGTTTCCATTATGATTAGTTTATTTACAGGGATAGTCAAAAGTTTCCGATACATTACAGTCTATTGGAAAAATTAGTTCCAAATGAATTATAAAGGTGTTAAACACTGGCAAGCATATTCAAATTTATTAA
Source organism: Maratus speculifer (assembly GCA_964019185.1). Lineage (NCBI taxonomy): Eukaryota > Metazoa > Arthropoda > Arachnida > Araneae > Salticidae > Maratus > Maratus speculifer. Next base: position 19,428,208 of record OZ025303.1, on the reverse strand, counting down.
CATTTTCCAACAAAGTTGAAAAGTGTTTGTGCGTTCTGTTTGTCGGCCCGTCTGACCGTTTGCCGGATGGCCGTCTGTACGCGCTCTAACTCTCGTAAATATACTTAGATTGCTATGAAATTTTTATATGTTATTGATGTTTACCCTAGCACGATCCATATTGAAAATGAAGTTTCTACTATGATAGTTTATTTACAGGGTTAGTCAAAAGTTTTCCGATACATTACAGTCTATAGGAAAAATTCGTTCCAAATGAATTTTAAAGTTGTTACACACTGTGAAACACATTGAAATATATTAACATTTTCCAACAAAATTGAAAAGTGTTTATGCGTTCGGTTTGTCCGTCCGTCTGTCCTCGCTTATCTCCGGTAAATATACTCGGATTGCTATGAAATTTTTGTATGTTATCAATGTTTACCCTAGCACATTCCTTATTGAAAATGAAATTTCTACTATGATTAGTTTATATACAGGGATAGTCAAAAGTGTTTCGATACATTACGGCCTAAGGCAAAAAATCGTTCCAAATGAATTTTAAAGGTGTTACACCCTGTTAAACATATTGAAATTTATTAGCACTTTCGAACAAAGTTCAAAAGTGTTTATGAGTTCGGTTTGTCTGTCCGTCTGACCGGATGGCCATCTGTCCGCGCTCTAACTTCCGTAAATATACACGGATCGCTAGGAAATTTTTATGTGTTATTCATGTTTACCCTAGCACGATCTTTATTGAAAATGAAGTTTCTACTATGATTATTTTATTTACAGGGATAGTCAAAAGTTTTTCGATACATTACGGCCTAAGGCAGAAAATCGTTCCAAATGAAATTTAAGGTGTTACACCCTGTCAAACATATTCAAATTTAGTAACATTTTCCAACAAAGTTGAAAAGTGTTTATGCGTTCGGTTTGTCTGTCCGTCTGACCGTTTGGCCGATGGCCGTCTGTCCGCGCTCTAACTCTCGTAAATATACTTGCACTGCTATGAAATTTTTACATATTATTGATGTTTACCCTAGCAGGAACCCTATTGAAAATGAAGTTTCTACTATGATAGTTTATTTACAGGAATAGTCAAAAGTTTTCCGTTACATTACAGTCTATGGGAAAAATTCGTTCCAAATGAAGTTTAAAGTTGTTACACACTGTCAAACATATTAAAATATGTTAACAATTTCCAACAATGTTGAAAAGTGTTTATACTTTCGGTTTGCCCGTCCGTATGTCTGTCTAACCGCGCTCTATATCCCGTAAATGTACTCGGATTGCTATGAAATTTTTGTATGTTATAGATGTTTAAACTAGCACGGTCCCTATTGAAAATGAAGTTTCTTCTATGATTAGCTTATTTACAGGGATAGTCAAAAGTTTTTCGATACATTACGACCTATGGCAAAATATCGTTCAAATGAATTTTAAAGGTGTTACACACTGTCAAACATATTAAAACATATTAACATTTTCCAACAAAATTGAAAAGTGTTTATGCGTTCGGTTTGTCCGTCCGTCTGTCCGTCTGAGGGTCTCTCCGTGCTCTAATTCCCGTAAATATACTCGGTTTGCTATGAAATTTTTGTATCTTATCAATGTTTACCCTAACACGTTCCTTGTTGAAAATGAAATTCCTAATATGATTAGTTTATTTACAGGGATAGTCAAAAGTTTTCCGATACATTACGGCTTATGGCCAAAAATCTTTTTTAATGAATTTTAAAGGTGTTATACTCAAACATATTCAAATTTAGTAACACTTTTGAACAAAGTTCATAAGGGTCTATGAGTTCGGTTTGTCTGTCCGTCTGACCGGATGGCCGTCTGTCCGCGCTCTAACTTCCGTAAATATACTCGGATTGCTATAAAATTTTTATGTGTTATTGATGTTTATCCTAGCACGATCCTTATTGGAAATGAAGTTTCTACTATGATTAATTTGTTTACAGGGATAGTCATAATTTTTCCGATACATTAGCTTGTTGGAAAAATTCGTTCCAAATGAATTTTAAAGGTGTTACACACAGTCAAACATATTCAAATTTATTAACACTTTCCAACAATGTTGAAAAGTGTTTATGCGTTCGGTTTTTCCTTCCGACTGTCCGTCTGTTCGCGCTCTAACTCCCGTAAATATCTCGGATTGCTATGAAATTTTTATGTGCTTTTGATGTTTACTCTATCACGTTCCTTAATGAAAATGAAGTTTCCACTATGATTAGTTTATTTACAGGGATGGTCAAAAGTTTTCCGATACATTACGGCATATGCCCAAAAATCTTTTCAAATGAATTTTAAAGGTGTTACACCCTGTCAAACATATTCACATTTATTAATACTTTCCAACATAGTTAAAAAGTTTTTTGCGTTCGGTTTTTCTCTCCGTCTCACCGGATGGCCGTCTGTCCGCGCTCTAACTTCCGTAAATATACTCGGACTTCTATGAAATTTTTATATGTTATTGATGTTTACCCTACCACGGTCCTTATTGAAAATGAAGTTTCCACTATGATTAGTTTATTTACAGGGATAGTCAAAAGTTTTCCGATACATTACGGCATATGCCCAAAAATCTTTTCAAATGAATTTTAAAGGTGTTACACCCTGTCAAACATATTCACATTTATTAATACTTTCCAACATAGTTAAAAAGTTTTTTGCGTTCGGTTTTTCTCTCCGTCTCACCGGATGGCCGTCTGTCCGCGCTCTAACTTCCGTAAATATACTCGGACTTCTATGAAATTTTTATATGTTATTGATGTTTACCCTAGCACGGTCCTTATTGAAAATGAAGTTTCTACTATGATTAGTTTATTTACAGGGATAGTCAAAAATTTTCCGATACATTACAGTCTATAGGAAAAATTCGTTCCAAATGAATTTTAAAGGTGTTACACACTGTCAAAAATATTCAAATTTATTAACAGTTTCCAACAATGTTGAAAAGTGTTTATGCGTTCAATTTTTCCGTCCGTCTGACCGCACTCTAACTCCCGTAAATATTCTCGGATTGCTGTGAAACTGTTATATGTTTTTGATGTTTATCCTAGCACGAATTTTATTGAAAATGAAGTTTCTACTATGATTTGTTTATTTACAGAGATAGTCAAAAGTTTTCCGATATATAACAGTCTATAGGAAAAATAGACTCTTATGTATGTTATGAAAATAGGCAATAACACTCTTCAACTTTGTTGAAAAGTGTTAATGTTATCGGTTTGTCCGTCCGTCTGCCCGTCTGTCCGCGCTCTAACTATTGTAAATATATTCGGATTGCTATGAAATTTTCATATGTTTTTGATATTTACCCTAGCATGATCCTTATTGAAAATGAAGTTTCTACTATGATTTTTTTATTTACAGGGAGAGTCAAAAGTTTTCCGATACATTACAGTCCATGGGAAAAATTCGTCCCAAATGAATTTTAAAGGTATTACACCTTATCAAACACATTCAAATTTATTAACACTTTCCAACAAAGTTGAAATGTGTTTATGCGTTCGGTTTGTCCGTCGTCTGTCCGTTCGGCCGGATGGCCGTCTGTCCGCGCTCTATCTCCCGTAAATATACTCGGATTGCTATGAAATTTTTATGTGTTATTGATGTTTACCCTAGCACGATCCTTATTGAAAATGAAGTTTCTACTATGATTAGTTTATTTACAGGGATAGTCAAAACTTTTCCGATACATTAGTTTGTTGGAAAAATTTGTTCCAAATGATTTTTAAAGGTGTTACACACATTCAAACATATTCAAATTTATTAACACTTTCCATCAAAGTTGAATATTGTTTATGTGTTCGGTTTTTCCGTCCGTCTGTCCGCGCACTAACTCGAGTAATATACTCGGATTGCTATGAAATTTTTACATGTTTTTGATGTTTATCCTAGCACGATCCATATTGAATATGAAATTTCTACTATGATTAGTTTATTTATTATAAGATTATTACCAAATTATAAGATTAAATGCCAATAATGGATGTCTGTGAATGTCACAATTAATGATACAACGTGCTTAAAACGTCAACACGTGGCTGTGCGAAAACTTTTTATTGGCAGGGGAACGAGCATTATATTGCCAAGTCAAAATTCAGTAATTGCCAACTCAGTGAAAAGCAAACATAAATAGTTCTCGAAGTTCCAGAAGTTTCCAGCTAGTTTTATTAGAAAAATGTATTATATATTATTATTTGTAAAAAGCTTAATAATATTTGTAATTATATTGATAACTTTCATCAAATCTATCTGAAATAGAAAGTGTATTAATAGAAAGTACATTTTATATTCATTTTTTGTACACATTCGCCAGTTCAGCTTGTAAATTTGCCAACTGAAACAACATGTGCAAACATTTGGGGGGAAGGCCCTTCCCCTCTCCGTTTAGCGAGTGCCCTGTTGCCATATTGAATGAATGCAGTGGCATCATTTAATCAGTACATTTCATTGAAACCTTTAATTTTTCACATCTATTTCTTTAACAATTATTATAAACTTATTAAACGGTCCTCGTCCTACTAAATTTGTCCTTGGCATAGATGCGCAATGTAAAATTGGCGGGGGGGGGAAGACACGTACAAATATGTTGCCTATGTGACAGGCAACGTTGCTGTCACATACTTCCGTTTAGGAGCGAAGTCGCAATCGTGATCAGCCCCCACCAGGGCCGTATCTAAGGGGGCGTTATGGGCGGCTCAGCCCCCACTAAAAGATTTTGAGCCCCCCCCCCCCCAATGGAAAAAAGTCCAAGGTCACTCAAGGAATACCTGTTCCCAAAATCCAAAGCGAATTTTGTTCCGAAAATCTAATTTAGTTTGGAAGATCTTGCAGTTTTGCCGAAATACTCAATAGTATCTAAAATAAGTGTTTCAACACTCCCTCATCCTATTTGTACATCGTGAAGCTAACATGATGCTTAATTTTGCACCAGTTATACACTCAAATTTTTCATCATCATTTTTTTCTTGGCATGAAATGAAGTTTGTACAACAGTTTAATAAGAAACATAGTACATGCAATGTGATTATGCACTAATATATCTGTCTGCGTCAGAATGAGAAAAAAAATTATGAGACCCCCCCCCCCTAAATTCTCTTGTACCGCCCTACTGTTCAGTTTTAGTACGGCCCTGGCCCCCACTTCAATTCCCTCCCCCCCCCCGGACACATTTTCTAAATCACCTTTTGAATTCAAAAAGAAAAATATATATAACAGTTTGATCTTTTCACATTACAAATACTATCACATAGCATTTAACACCAAGCACTACGAATGTTAAAAATCCAAAATGTTACATTCTTAAGGGTGTATTCGAAAAAAATGCTTTTCCATTCACAACAGCTCGGAATTTTTCAGATACATTTTCAAAAGTAGAACACGCGAAAGTGGCTGGGGTGATTTTTGAAGTGACGTATAAGGTGCCGTGTGATGTCATTTTACGCTCCATTCATTGGAATTGGATTCATAAACAATTACCTGCTCAGTAGCTTTTTCGTTACCAGATCTCTAGGTTCGGAAATTTCGGTTCAAATCGGCAACTTTGATTGCTTTTTCTTCCCAATATTTTCTTGCCTCTATCAAAGAGAATCACGGCCCTTTGTGTACTTTCTGAATAAGAGAATTGGTCAGTTGGAGGAACGAATTTAAAAATAAATCGAAAAATAAGAAGTTTGGGTCGGAATACACTCTTAATTCATAAGTAAACTAGGTAATGCGCTTTATCTTTAGCAGATGGCATTACAAAATCTCACATGATTTGAAAGCTGAAAAATTTTATCCATTCAAAACATACATCAGTAGATTTACCACTCTAACCAGAAAACTGGATATGAAGGAAAATAAAAGTGACGTAAAATCTTAATCAGAAAACTTTTAGAAGAGAATTATTTCTTTTACTCATTTTATCGGTAGAGCAACTGAAGCTTTTATTTAATGATCGCTAGCGTGATTTTGGGAATATTTTATCGGGTTTTTTTAATCAGAATAAAATATTACTTTTATTACATTATTCTTAAAATAATAATAATAATAATGGCATGAAAATTTAATATTCGTATGATATCACCTATTAAGTATATCAGACATCTATTATTATGTATTGTATAACCAAAATTGAATACACTCATTATTACATGTTATTTTCAACAGATAGCAGCAACAAACTAATTCAATTTAATATTGCTCCATATCAAATATCAGTTATTGTCGTTTACAGTGCTTGAAAAGGGCTGTGTATATATAAAGTTATCAACTTTTTGGTAATTTTGAACTCCCCCCCCCCTCGGTAATGGTATCGTTATCAATGTCTAAAATTTTCTTGACTTTTAAAATTTATTATTATTATTACTGTTATTAATTTTTTTTTGAGTGGTATATAAAAACTATAAAGCATTTATTTTTCGCATAGTTCATTGATTCAAATGAACAGAAGTCAATAAATTATCACTTGATATCATTTAACACTTAAGGCTGTCCTTAAATCAAACAAGTTGGAAATTGCACGTGAATCATAGCAAATGAGGTGCGTTCGTAGGATAACGAAGTTTCAAAATATTCAGATCTTGCTGATATAGTAGAACGTACTTTGGATACAGTATAGTGGTCGAAATCTTTCTGTTCCTGTAAATATGCAGGGAGTAATTTTTATTATACTTCATTAATGTATATCTTATTCATAAAATATGAAATAGTTTAATATAATTAAAGCACGCCCCAAACAATGTTTCCACGTATAACATTATTTAGTGGAATACATTTATGTGGCCCTGTAATTTAATAATAAAAATTCTTTATATCACAGATTGTACAAAATGTATATTTTAGTACATACTTCATAGATTCATGTCAATTCTATTATGTTTTAATGAGTGTAACACCATTAAAATGCATTTGAAACTTTTCCCCCCCCATTGATCGTAATGTAACGGAATACTTTTGATTGTCCCTGTAATTGATCTATGCATCCGATTTTTATAACATTTGAAATGACTAAACAAAATTATGTAACAATTATGCGTTTTCAATTTCAAACGATTAAAATGCATTTGAAACGTTTTCCCCATTGACCGTAATGCAACGGAATACTTTTGATTGTCCCTGTAATTGATCTATGCATCCGATTTTCATAACATTTGAAATGACTAAACAAAATTATGTAATAATTATGCGTTTTCAATTTCAAACGATTAAAATGCATTTGAAACGTTTTCCCCATTGACTGTAATGCAACGGAATACTTTTGATTGTCCCTGTAATTGATCTATGCATCCGATTTTCATAACATTTGAAATGACTAAACAAAATTATGTAATAATTATGCGTTTTCAATTTCAAACGATTAAAATGCATTTGAAACGTTTTCCCCATTGACCGTAATGCAACGGAATACTTTTGATTGTCCCTGTAATTGATCTATGCATCCGATTTTCATAACATTTGAAATGACTCGACAAAATTACGCAATAATTATATGTTTTAAATTTCAAACGATTAAAATGCATTTGAAACTTTTTTCCCCATTGACCGTAATGTAACGGAATGCTTTTCATTGTCCCTGTAACTGATCTATGTATCCGATTTTCATAAAATTTGAAATGACTCGGCAAAATTATGTAATAATTATGTATTTTAAATTTCAAACGATTCGGTTGGGTAGTTTGTGCATTGTTATATGGGGACAGAAGACGGACTTGCGGACGGACTGAGCGACAACAATAGGTGCTACGTATTTACATAATTACGAACGCACCTAAAAAGGCAACTTTGTGACATAAGTTTTAATTTATTTTTGCTCGGAAATGCATGAAACTAGCAGATGTTGTTGTTCAGAAACTGTCTAATTGCACTCAATTTTCAGTTTTTAAAAAAACACAAGAGATTTTTCATAACAAGCCTTCAAAGTTGACTTTTTGAGCACATTTCCCGACGAAAGCCGAAAAGTAGGAGAAAAACGGGTGATCAGGTTATCGAAATATCCTATAACTCGATAGGTAATGCAATTATCCTAAAATGGAAAAATAAGTTCAATTCGAAATCGCTTCCATAGTCAGGCATTCCAATGTTTATATCTTCTCCGTTCAAAAAATGAATTTGTGAATGTGTCAAAACATTTTGAGCTTGTAGAGCGGATCAGTTGAGAACAGCCTTAAAAGAAACAGTTACTATTTAGAAGTATTTTATAATAACTTTATGTTACATAATGCATTCAACAGTAATAAAGTTTTGTTGAAATTGCCCCTCGAACGGAGAAAGGAACTCTTATCAACAAAACAAGTGGGCTACGTTCTTTTCCTTTGATTTATTTCATGGCTCAACCATCTTTTCAAATGTACTTCCCATACGGTTTCTTGAAAAGTGATTGTATATGGATTATAAAAAAGAAGTAATACAGTCAAATGTTGGGATATTCCATATTTTAGAATTTAATATTTTTATAATAACTTACTAAATTTATTAAAAGTTTTGTATTTTCATAAAAAAAGATAGTAGACTAAAACACGATAACATATTATTTTGAACCAAAAATCATGGTACAAATAGAAAAACGAAATTGTAATTTGGATAAAAAATTATATTGATGTCAAAATAAATTCCCCCCCTCCCCCTAGAGATATCTTAGGATATCATTTGACAGATCCCTCTTTCCCCCGTAAAATGATAACGTTATATTTTTACAGCCCCAAAATATAAATGTAACATTCTTAATAAAATAAGGATAAACTGTAATTAGAAAATAATAATAATAATAATAAATCATTGCATATAGGCTAGTAATATTTCTAAGAGGGAGATTGTAAATTCTGATACCAGTTCCGAAATTCTTCCTATGGGCTATCACATATGTAATTTGTAATATTCATCCGAAAAAAACAGCCTTTTTTTTTTTTTTTTTTTTTTTTTTTTTTTGCTGATTTTAAATTTTTGTATTTAGATTTATTAATTTATTTTCGTTCCTTTTTTTTAAATGTATAATCTCTGAAATATTTTTGATTGTAATTTCGAAATATATATTTTAAAAAAATGAACATTTGCTTTATTTAACTGTTTTAAAAATTATGCATTGACCGTTTTTTAATTATGAATTCCTTTTCTCCATTCCTCTATTTTTTGCAAATAACGTTTGGAGTGCTGATTTTCAGTTTAAAAATTTGTTGCTGTCTATGTTTAATTTCTGAACTGTTCAAAAATTAAGTATAAAATGGTTACAATTGACCAACAAAGAAACAAGATGCCGAAACCGGGCGAATACTACTTCTGCTATCGATTTCTCCTGCCTTCATCCCGAACCCATATGTCTCGGACGGTGGGTGGGTGGGTCAACCGTAGCGGTGAGCGACCAATTTTCGTCGACGACCCCTGCCTACGACCCAAACAGACCTAGTCTCTGGCGCGACAGCGCTGTCGCAGGCAGGTGACCACGGATAGCGCCAAAATACTTTACTTATGACCCGAATAGCCTTGGACTCTTAATAGAAGATGCTGTTCCAAAGCATTTTTCATTGTATTCTTAAAATAGCAATAATATATTTTTTTTTCTGACTACCCATAAAATTTCTATTTTACGATATGACGTCAAAGCTGTTCCTAAATAAAGAATGGAGTTGTTTTTTTCTTGTGGGGTAAAAAATAAACATGAAATAAATAATTTTTAACTTGTACGATCAGCAGTAGATGGCAGCACGAAAGAAACAATTTTGTACTTATGTCATTGTAAAAGATTTTAGTGTTTTTAGGATTGTTTCGATTTTAAATTAATTATTACATTTCGATTCAGAATTAAAACTTTTTTTTTAATTTTTTCTTTATCTAAATCTTTTATTTTGAGCGTGTCAAATACGAAAACAAATTTAACCAATATTCTAAAAAAAGTAATATGGAACGTTTGAAGTTTTGAGTTTTCTTTTGAAAAAAGCTTTTCTATGCACATTTTCGTAATTAAAGATCGATACATATTCTTTACAAGCCGCATTGAGTAAAAATGTCTCATCTTCATAACATTTAATGTACTTTTATTTACTGGTATATCTTAGGAATGGATGAAATGCATAAACTCTAAACATGAAAGTTTTTCAATGTTTGGTGCTGCCATCTAGAGAAAATAATGTTAAACAGTCAGTGTATTTGATTTTTAATTGTTTGGTGATAGATGATTGATATTACGTTTAAGAGCCAACACAAGTCACTGAAAAAAAAAAAAAAAAACCCGGATGTGAATGGATGTCTACGAAGGCGTTATTTTCAAATATCTCTCTCACATTTTAATTCTTTTCAACGCTTTATTTATTTTATTTTTGCATAGGATAGCTCAGAACGGCTAGTTTTAAATTTTTCAATTTTTTAAATATTAGAATATATTTAATTTCAGAACCTGTTCAAACCAGTTGGTTAAAGAACCAAAAGTTTAAGCAATTAAAAAAAAATCTAGCCAAAATCGTAAAAGTAAAAAGTAGTCTTAAAATTAGCCGTCCTCAGATATCGAATACAAAAAAAAAAAAAAAAAAAAAAAAAAAAAAAAAAACACATTTAAGAATATTGAAATGCAAGCGAGATATCTTCAGACGACAGGGGTGCCCAGACACAAAATGCATCAAACAATTTATTTTTTTTGAAGGGGGGGGAGGGGATTTTTAAATTATTAATATTTCCTTTTTTTTGCTGTTATTTTTTTTTTGATTTTTTTTAATATCACTTTTAATTTTTTCCAACATTTACAATTGATTACAATTCCTATTTTGTATAGGGGAGGCAGTGTCAATGTTAAAGTTTGATGATTTTTTGGGGGGTGGCGGGGGTGGAGATAAAATCATTGGATTTTTTTTGGGGGGGGGGGGGCGGGATGGTCACCACTGCCAGACGACATTTTAACTGACCAAAACGTTTTGTTTTAAACAGGTTTCCGATTTAGCAGATGGTATTCCTTTCTAGAAAATAGGTTTTTTAATACTCCAGACAGAATTCCGTTATAAAAAGGTTTCATCTTCATAGCATTTAATTTATTTCATGTAACTTTATTTATTGATGTACAGTAGAACCCCGCTAATTCGGACCCTGTTAATCCGGATCGGTTTGGTCTTTTTTTTTTTTTTTTTTTTTTCAAATTTGAGAAGCGACTGGCCACACGGCTTGCAAAAGGTATAAAAAGCTGTCCCAGCAGAAAATTACAAACTTTTTATTACAAAGTAAACATTTTTACTGTCTGTAAATATAAGGTAAACTTACCTTAAATTACCTTAAAAGTATTTTCTTTAAGTATGTTATATTTTATTTCATTTTTTTCTATTTCTCCGGATAATCCGAATTTTCGATAATTCGGACTGGGTCTGGTCGTTAGAATCAAATCCGAATTGAATCATCCGAAATGAACCATTTAATCCGAATTATCGGGGTTTTACTGTATGTTTCTTTTTTACTTGAAATTCATATAGCTGCCAAAACTCTAAGTATGAAAAATTGCTTTGTTTGGTGCTGCCTTCTGGTGAAGATAATGGGAAATAGTCTGTGTATTTAATTCATAAATACAGTACACTCCCTCAAATCTGCAACTCTCTGAAATCTGCACATAATTTACAGATATAAACAATGAAACATTCAGTTCAGACACAGTAGGGACAAAATTCGATTTTTTTACGCAAGTTTCGAAGAAACCCACGAAAGTTTTTCCTCGCAAAAATTTTTACTTTTTGAAAAAAAAAAAAGAGGACGATTTTGAGTGAATATTGAGCGACTCTTTGCATGCCCAACGGTTAAGCGGCTTCAAATAGAATGCTATAAATTAGTGAGAGGCTTCTATCCTATGTTCATTTTCAGCAAGTTTCTTTAAAAGCAAACTACATGTTTGAAGAATGGATGCGTATCCGGCGTAGAAAGGGTTAAAGTTTATTTTATAAAATATTATGAGGGATCGATTCAGTCTCAATTCATAACATTTTTTTTTTTAATTCGCACTCCTTTGAAAGTAAACATTTTTATGGAGTATTCGCGACTTTGTGTGTTGCAAAGTGTTAAATATGTAAATCAAAAAGCTATGACATGGGATAAGAACTACTGAACACCCAAAATGAGAAAGATTCCGAGAATTTTTTTTTCCCTGTGTTCGGGAACGGACTCGTACATTTCATTTTCGGGGGATCATTGTATTGTTGGCTTCTTTTATATGTAGCCGCGAAAAAAAGGAAGAAAAACGCAGTCTACAATGTTTTTGCCAACGGTCATCGAGTATGAAAAAGACCCCGATGGTTATGTTAAGTCTACGGGAGCGTCCTTTTCAAATATCTCGCTCAAATTTTAACATTTTTATACGATTTTTTAAGCTATTGCATAGCTTTTATCGAGGGCTTTGAGCTCGGCGACCGAATCTAGAAATTCCTTAACGAGAAAAAAACTAACACTCCGGCTAACGTCGTTTCAGTTTGGCAGACTTCTCATTTATTCAATAAAAGAAACAAATTTGTTTTCTTATCGGCCATCAAACTCAAAAAATCTGGCTTGAATAAATATCAAAGAAAAAGAAAAAACTTGAATTAATGTCAAAGACAAAAAAAACCTGCATAAATAAAAAATAAATAAATCATTATAATTGTATAAGTTGATAAAAAATGCTATGCAATAGCTTTACCGCGGCAGTCCCCGAGTGCCACACGTATTTTTTTTCCCACACGAAAGCTGAGGACGATCCACAACGACCTAGTTTTTACTTTTTCGAATTTGGTTTCAGATTTTTTTTTAATACTTTCACTTTCGAAACCAGTTAGAATTAGTTATAAAAAAACTATCATAATATAAAAAAATATATAAGCGAAATCGAAACAGTAAAAACTAGGCCGGCTGTGGATCGTCAGCAGCTTTTCTATGATTAAAAAATATTTTGTAAAAATGTTAAATTGTTAAATGTCCAAATTTGAGCAAGATATTTGAAAAGAACGCCCCCATACTTTACATTATCATCCGGGTCTTTTTCATTCAGTAGTGTAGTGTGGATTCTTAATGAACGAAATATCCACGCACGTAAAATAGTCAGTATCGTGACTAAAGCGGAAGCTGATTTGAAAATTCCGATTGCCCAAGCCACTAAAAAAGCAGCAGAAGCAACAAGAGTCCTGTTAAAAAAGTTAAATGTGAAGTGAACAAATTGGAGCAGAGTGATGAGTATATTTTGTCTACTCCTGGAGAACACCGGAAAAAATAAACAAGTTGGAAATTGCACGTAAAGCGTAGCAAATGAGGTGCATTCGTAGGATAACGAAGTTTTAAAAATATTCAGATCGTGATGTTATAGTAGATAGTACTTTGAATATATTATAATGGTGGACATCTTTTGTGTGTTCCTGTAGATATATAAGAAGAAACTTTTATTACAGCTCAGCAACATGTATCATATTCATAAAATGTGAAATAGTTTAATATAACACAAGACCCAAAAAATGTTTTCCCATATAGCATTATGTAGTGCAATACTTTTGTGTGGACCTGTGATTTAATAATACGTATTCTTTGCATCACAGATTGTACAGAATATATATTTTAATGTACACACACACACATATAGATATATATACTTCATAGGTTCTACTATATTCGAATGAGTGTGAATTTTGAGTGTCCCTGTAATTGATCTATGCATCCAATTTTCATAAAATTTGAAATGATTCGACATAATTATGTAATAATTATATATTTTAAATTTCAAACGATTAAAATGCATTTGAAACTTTTTTCCCCGTTGACCGTAATGTAATGGAATACTTTTGATTGTTTCTGTCATTGATATATGCATCCGAGTTTCATAAAATTTGAAATGACTCGACAAAATTATGTGATAATTATATATTTTAAATTTCAAACGATTTGGTTGGGTAGTTTTTGCGTTGTTGTATGTGGACGACTATAGGTGCTACGTATTTACATAATTACGAACGCACATAAAAATTCGGAATTGTAATATTGATGATTTAAATAAATGTACTGTAATAAGACAGTAATCATTCAGAAATTTTATATTTATAAAAAGAAAGTATCTTCATTATCAAAGTTATTATGTATATTGGAAGAAAAAATTCAACTCAAGTGGCTGAGAGAATATTAATAAATAAAATAATTATATCATACCATCAATAAATAAATAATTAAAAAAGAAATAAACCCATAAACTTGTCACACATTTAAAAGAACAATTTAAATTTTTATATCGCCAAAAGAAAAAAAATCAAATTTAATTTGTTTGAAACTGTATCTCAGTATACCGATTATTTACAGTTTTTTTAAAGTAATTTTCAAGCATTATTTAAAAAAAAATCTATCTTGTGCAGCCCGATTACTTAAGATTAATCCGTTTTTCCTTAAAACGTTCAGCATTTGTTTCTTGCTAATGTTTCATAACAAAATTAAACTTGCTCTATAAATGGTAATTGGAATACAAACTTAACAAACATGTTGTGGGACATCACGCTGATAGCTCTAAAATAATCAGACTAAAAAAAGCTGCCGTAGGTATAAAAATCTTCGGATAATAATTCCTGGCATGCAGCTAATATGAAAGATTTCAATAAATTTCTAAACTTTATTTGATTGCATAATTAATGTTTTTCAGATAAAATGTTTTCCGCTGTTAGTGGGTAATTTAAAAAACATATTACATACAAAAATTTATTAGTTTAAAAAAAATAATAATAATGATTTTCACTTATTCTCTGAACCCCGGATCGGATCTCCTCCTAATATAATTATAATCGCGTTGTGGAAGAGAGAAAACAGCAAATAAGAAGAGCTTCAAAAGAATGCTAATCGCGCCAAGACTGTTTCCGATTTTGTGTAATTACTGAGAATAAGCAATTTTCTCTTCATTGTTAGCAAGTTTTTTCAAGTATAAATTTTTAAAAACTCTTTAAAAGCAAACTATATGGTTGGAGATATGCGTGAATGGCGTAGAAAGGGTTAAAGTTAATTTAATTTTATTAAATACTATAAAATTATATGAGGAAACGTTTCTCTCTCTATTAATAACTGTTTTTTAATTTGAAAATTGTTAAACTCCTTTAAAAGCAACTTTTTTTGGGGAGGGGGAGGAATTTTTGAAGCTTTGTGCGTGGCAAAGGGTTAAATGTATCAAATCAAAATGCTATGACATGGAATGAGAACAACCTAATCATTCTACTGGTTAACTTTTTTTTAATTGCAAATATTTAAACATTTTGAAGAGAAACGGACGATTTTGAGTGAATGTTGAGCGGCTCTGTGGCGCCCAAGGGTTAAGCGGCTTCAAATAAAATGCTATAAATTATTGACAGGCTTCTATCTTCTCTCCAATTTTAACAAGTTTTTTTAGATAATTTTTTTGAAAACTCTTTAAAAGCAAACTCCATGTTTGAAGATTGGATACGTGTCAGGCGTCAAAAGAGTTAAATTTTATTCTATAAAATACTATGAAATATTATTAGTGTACAATTCTCTTTCTATTCATATTTTTTTTTATTTTTTGAAAAGCAAAAATCGCGTTTATGTGCTTTGCAAAGGGTTAAGTGTATCAAATATAAATGCTATGAGATGGAACGTAAAAATTTTGGAAACTCTCGGAATCGGCGTTATATCCGCAATCTTTAGACAAAATCGGCGTTTTCCCGCGGTCTTCAGAAGAAATCAGCGTTTTATCTGGGATATTTGGTGAAATTGCCGTTTTTTCCGCGATCCGCACAGGAAATTCGAGTTTTTTATCGATCTTTTGACAAAGTTCGTTTACAAAAACATTGACGAAATCGTCGTTTTTCCACGAAATATTGACCGAAATGTATGCTATTTCGGCGATTGTATGCTATTTCCTTTTACGAAATTTGCATTTCTACGTAATTGTTTTTTCTGCGCGCAAAACCGTACAAGTTGGCAACTATGCGGAACTGATAACCCGATTTCAAATTTGCGGAAATTTCTCACGAGAATCACCCCTGGAAGAAAGAATAATTTATTTCTAAAAAAATCAAGATATTGCTGATATCATTTTTAAAGACAATCTTACCAAATGTATTTATCGATTAATCAAGCTTATTTAGTTATTGAGTCTGGCTAAACCTGAAATAAAGCTTTGTTATTTTATGATCCTGATGGGAATTAGTAATGTACTTTTATGAGGCAAGTTTCATTGAATAATTTAGGAACACATTTCCTCTTCATAATAAATATTTAATTGTACATTATTGATTATTAACTTGAAGTTTGCTTTTAGTATTTTAATCATTTTATTATTTTAGTTTATTACTTATTGTAATATTTTAGTTCATTGTAAACATTCATTATGCTTTTGATTTCATTACTAATTACATTGAAATTACTTTTTAAAAAATACAAACAAAACAGTGACCAGAAATCTGCAAAATTCTAAAATTCGCACAACCTCTGGTCCCAAGCTGTGCGGATTTGAGGGAGTCTGCTGTAAATGGAAAATGTTAAACCATGTTGATCTGGATAGTTACATTAACCGTGATTATAAAAAGTGTGTGTCCATGTGGCCTAAGTCAGTCTGTGGTTCTTTATCTCAGAACCTTGTGAATTCAATAAACTTTATTTAAAAACAATAAAAAGTGCAAAAATACATACATCATATAAAAAGTGATGGAGCTTAAAAATCAATAAAATTAAAAAATGCCATTTCTCTGGCTGAACAATGGGTATGGCCATCTTTGACAGCTTCCAGAATCCTGAGGAGTTCGTCTTGTGTGTTCAAACTAGATGTTCTGTGAAAACGAGATAGTTTCACTGATAATTATTTACCTCATCATTTTAAGCATATTTGTCAGCACAATTTCTATGTATCACTATATCATTTGAAAGGTTCTAGGATCAAAGAAAACTGACAACAGTTGCTTCAACGTTGGCAATGCAATTGTTCACACTCAATTCCTTTGGCAAGATCTTCATACTTGACAGATTCCACACTGATAAAAGCATTCCTATTAGAACTCTATAATCCCCCCCCACCACAAGCCTGGAGCCACAGAAGTAACTCCCAGAGAAAAGTGCCTGAATTCAACACTGATAATAATGTTCTTATGATTCAGCCTACTTATTCAACATGTTCATGAAATATGTCAAAATTATTTTTTTTAATTTTTTCTGCCCTGACGCACATTTATACAGTTTTAATCCAGTTTCTAGTAAGTTGTATAGATAGATTCATATCATCAAGGATATGCTTTTTTTTTAGTTTTTATTAACTTTTTACTGTTTACAGAGAATTTTATACATCTTAAATTCCTTTTCATAAAGGTTGACTAGTGATTAAATGAAAATCAAATGCAGAAAAATAAATGTATCCAGTACAAATCTGATTTTGCCCCCCCCCCCCCTTCTGCTACAGAGAATTTTATAAATCTTAAATTTCTTTTTATAAAGGTTGTCTAGTGATTAAATGAAAATCAAATGCAGAAAAATAAATATACCCAGTACAAATCTATGATTTTGCCCCCCCCCCCCTTCTGCTACAGAGAATTTTATAAATCTTAAATTTCTTTTTATAAAGGTTGTCTAGTGATTAAATGAAAATCAAATGCAGAAAAATAAATATACCCAGTACAAATCTATGATTTTGCCCCCCCCCCCCCTTCTGCTACAGAGAATTTTATAAATCTTAAATTTCTTTTTATAAAGGTTGTCTAGTGATTAAATGAAAATCAAATGCAGAAAAATAAATATACCCAGTACAAATCCACGATTTTGCCCCCCCCCACCCCACCCCTTCTGCAATGTAAATTTATAAAGAGAATTTTACTAAGTTTCTAATAGTCGACTTATCTAAAAATGTAATACTGAACTACATAATTAGCTGTCAAATACTGATTTATTAAAATCTTAAAAATGAAATAATCATTTTATGCAGGATACTAATCTTGTATAATACAACAAAACCTCGGTTATCCGAATAGAATGGGACCAAAGCATTTTTGGTTAAGCTGGGTCCCATAGAAATTTTTGAATAACTGGAAGGTTTTTATGGGGAAAAATTGTTATCATAATTTAGAACATAGTTGTAATAAAAATGTTGTGGTATAATATTCAAAGCACACTGAAGTAGAAAAACTAAAGAAAATCACAACGTATTTTGTATAAAAAAAGGAAGTGTCATATGTATCTATCTAATAAAGTGCCCGAAATTAAGTAATTGACCAAATAAGTAAGTTTACTTTGTTTATTTCATAAAGAATATGCTTTTTAAACTATTTGCACCAGTGTGTAATAATACCTTTCAAAGTTTTGATTTTTACTTATTTTTCTTTTAATTTTTAAAACTAATATGTATTAAAACAACACTTTAATGTATAAAAATGTCAGAATTGTTTAAATCTAAAAATTACAAATAAAACAGTAATTTTAAATTAGAATATGTCAAAAGATGTCATTTGACATCAGTAAAGATAGCATTGACAATAAAGTCTTTTACATTTAAAATGGACTTTTTATTTTTAAGAAATTAAGAAATTTTAAGGTTCAGTTAAGCTGATTTTAGGATAATTTTGATTCTACTGTATTTAGATCATTTTATACTTAGACATTCCCCATAAAGAACGATGTTAACAATTCGGTGATAAATGCAGTTGAGAGAAAAAATGATAAAATCATCATTTGGCGGCCTCTTCACCGTTCAGGGCACATACCCCTCAATTTCAGGCCTGAAAGAAGAAACTCATGACACAATCAGCTAAAGTAGAGGCATTATATTGATACATTAATGGTAAAATAAAAAGTTATTGTAACACATATTAAAACAAGGAAATCCCTAAAAATAAAGATTATTTCAAAAGAATTCTGCATTATGTATACTTTAGACAAAAATATTTTATTATTGAAAATATTTATAAACAGCACAAAGCAAAAAATTGACTTAAGGAAGTATTCAAGAATATGCAAGGAAACATTTCACTTTAGATTGTTATTATTATTATTATTTTTACAGAGAAAAATAATATAAAATCTGACAATAGCCGATGTTACTGAATAAGCAATATTAGTGAATAAAATTATACCTTTAAGTCAGGGCCGTAACTATAAACTTGGAGGCCCTGGGGCAAAACCTCTGGGGGGGGCCCCCAGGGAGGGCAAATTGAAACTTTGCCCCGGGCAGTTTTTTTTTTTTTCGCACACCGCTGTTTAAACGTACATAGTATGATAAGCCCAAAAATGACTAAAAAACGTAGAATTGGGCAACTTTACTCGGATGTAGCGGTCTGCACGGGCCTGTACCCGGTCGGGCTCGTGGTCCGGGCCGGCAGAATTAGAAAAAATTTTCAATGGGCCGGGCCGTCAAAAATTTTTTCGTGTAGCTTGTACAGTGTAGAGATAGGCATCGGACAGTTAAATTGTGTGTAACCCGTTTTAATATTTTTTTAGCTGACTCGTGTCGCGATCAAGCTTGCATTATTTTTCTACAGATAGACTTGCCGGACCGGAACAAGGTTTAATTGTTCTCAAGATCTATAGGGCAGACAGACAACATGATTTGTAAAATTATTAACAGCGATAAAGAACTTGTGTTAGCTTAATCTTTGGATGTATACTTCTTGATGGTTTTTAAATTAATTTCTCAATAACAAGAAAGCTTGACACATTTTCAGATTAATTTTTAATTTAAAAAATATAAAAGTGATAAGCTTGACTAATGAAGGGAATTGAAATCGAATAGCATTTTCCATTTTTGGTAAATAAAATATTTGTATAACCTTGTTGAGATACAATAGTTTCTCAAATGGTTGCAGGTTTTTGTCCCTTCTCATGCTATCGCTTCTGGAAATTCTACTCAAAACGCTAACTATGACAATATTTTATTTGCTTGCAGTATTCTTAAATTGCTTGTATCATAAAATGGATAACGCCATTCGATTACATAGTTTCTGAATAAAAACACTTGCTAATCTTATGCGTTTCTGAAAAAAAAAAAAAAATGAATTTAGAAATGTATCAGAAAGGATCTTCTTTGAATTAACGAATGAATTTGGATTTAAAATCTTTAATAAAATAATATAGAAATATTTTTATCAATCCTCTTTTATTAAACAGCTTCAAAAGTTACGATGTTTTTAACTTTCTTTCTTTTATTCTAAGCCATATTAATTTTTTAATGAATCTTTATTTGAGGGTTGAAAGCCTAAGAATCTAAGTAATCAGTAATGTTGATTATGTGTATTTCCTGTAAAATATACTATAAAATCATTCCATACGTATTTATGCAGCATTCTTTAAAGGAATCTTAATTATATGATAAAAATCTGATTTTTTTTAGACATCGTAGAAATTGTAACGGGCCAAAAAGGCCGGGCCAGGCCTGTTTTCACTGATTTCTGTATGGGCCGGGCCGTGCTCGTGCAGACAGACCTCTATTCGGCAGGCACTTGGCTTGGCTTCGATGCCATTTTTGCCGATCCCACTGAAGCTAGCGTAGAGAAGATAATACGGACTTCTGATTGGTTGAATACTTTAAAGAGCGTTTTATTTGGGTTCATTTTTGAGTATATGTAAATTAATCGTGCGTTTCTGTTTAAAAACCTTTTGAAAGATGAACTGTGATATTTTTTTTTTCGATTTTATGTGTTTATTAATAGACTAGCCGAGCCATCCGGCGTTGCCCGGGACCCGTTATGATAACCTTAAACAAACAATTAACTCTTTGATCTACAATTAGTCAAAATTAAGCATAGGATATGAATTATTCGTTAGAATAATATTTTAAAGAAATGCGTAAAAAAAAATGAGTAAATGCTTTAAAAAAGGCCCTTGGACCTCAATAAAAATATCAGGGTGTAGGTCCTGAAAAAAAAAAAAAAGAGTCCAAAACTCAACTTTAAAATTATGCATTGAGAAGGTGGAAAAATGAGTGGGTGAAAATAACATGGAGATAAAAAATTTCAAGGTCCCTGAGCCGGGACCATTGGGAGTCCCAAGGCTTTTAAATGGAATGTAAGAACATGGGAATAACTAAGTGAAAAAATAGTTCCAAAAATGAAGATTGGATTAAGAGAGGGCAGTTTATATAGCAGCGTTCGAAATCCTTGGTGGTCCGCTGGTCCGAGACCACCGATAATTCAATCGGACCACTAATTTGAAAAATTTGGTGGTCCGCAGGACCAGTGCCTTTTTTTCAGGCCCTGAGAGAACCGCAACGGATCGCACAATAAGATTTTTTTTTTTTATCAGCGATGCCGCGGATGCGTTATAGCGTGTAAATTACGCAAAAAAATCGGCGATGGAACGCAAAAAATAGCTCTTACGCGTCCTACGGGACGCGTAATTTCGTTAAAAGATCGCGAAAAAACGGCAAATTTCGTTAAAAAATCGCGAAATAACGACTAATTTCCGGCAAATTTTGTCAAACAATTCTCGAAAAAATGGCTAATTTCATTCCAAAACCTGAAAAAAAGGCAGATTTCTTGAAAAGATCGCGAAAAAACGGCAAATTTCGCCCAAAATAGCGATAAAACGGCAAATTTTGTCCAAAAAAAAAAAAAAAATCGCGAAAAACGGCAGATTTTTTTTCAAAAAAATTGTGGAAAATGGCAGATTTTTTAAAAAAATTGCAAAAAAAAAGACAGATTTCTTCAAAAAATTGCAAAGAAAAGAGCAGATTTCTTCAAAAAAATTGCAATAAAATGGCAAAATTTGTGATAAAATCTCAAAAAACGACAAGTTTTGTTAAAAATCGCTATATAACGACTAATTTCTGGCAAATATCGTAAAAAAAATGGCTTATTTCATCCTAAAATCCTAAAAAACAGCAATTTTCTTCAAAAGATCGCGAAAAAACGGCAAATTTCGTCCAAAAATCGCGATAAAACGGCAAATTTTGTCAAAAAATATTGCGAAAAACGGTATATTTCGTCAATAAATCCCGAAAAAACAAAAGATTTCGTTAAAATAACGCGAAAACACAGAAATTTCGAGAAAAAAAGCATGAAAAAAAAAATAATAATAAGTGAATGCCGGCAGAGAATTTTTCTGTTTTAAAAACTAATTTTCCTGCTTCAAAATTGTTGTTGCTGCTCCAATAACTGATTTTCCTGCTTCCCAATCGGTTTTTTATTACTCCAAATTTTTCTGAGTGAATGTGACTGAAAGCACCATTTCATTAAGCAAAGTACCCATTTACTCAACAAAAATATCCCTTTTTTGTGCAAAAATGCCTTTTTCAATAAACCTGTCTTGCCCCATTTTAAAAGAAATGCAAACAATAGTGATACTTATTATATTCTGCACTTAAATAAGCATTATTTTATAATTAAATTTGTATCTTGCACATTTATTCTTTAAAAAGTACAGAAAATTTCTCTTAAATTAATATTGGTTTTAATTATTTATTATTATTAAAACAAGTATTGCATTTTATTTTTCTTGTGGAAATGAACAAGATTAATTTTTGCGTTGAAAAATATGACTTATTATTTATTAGTGGGTATATAAGTGGCGCTTTAGTAGAAAAGAGACCCAGAATTTTAGAAGTCCTGGGTCCCGGGGACCCAGGATTTTTGAAGTCCAGCTGCATCACTGACACTAGCTACAATTCCACCACTCTGGCTACAAGCTGGAGAAAAATTGAAACAAAATTGCATTAAACCTTACAGTCAGTTGAAATAAGTAGGTAAATAAAATATCTAATTAATAATTTGATAGTTTTTCTTTATGTAATGTTATTTAATTTTTAGCAAAATATAATTTTACATTTTATTATGCTAAAAATTTTGGATAAATGTAAAGTAAGATTGGTTTATTTTCCAGGGAGGGGAAGGGGGGGGGAGAGGCCACTCTAAGTGTTAAAATTATTTAATAGAATTTTATGTAGCAGACCAGTGATGATGTCTGCGGACCAGTAAATTTTCATGCTTACTGGTCCTTGGGACCAGTGACTTTTTTTTAGGAATTATAACGCTGTATATAGTATAAAATCTTCAAGGGGCCAGGAACTTATTTCCCATATAGTTGGATATAAAACATTTTCTGTAGTTATTAAACTAATAAGGAGGACGCTAAAGCTATGTTAAAGAAAATTGCAAGCAAGTCGGATCATTTTTTAATGAAATTGCACAGACGGCCCCAATGACGCGATTAATATTCAAAATTGGTGGTAGCTAGACTATGACGGTTTTTTAGTAGTTGATGAATTTAAGAAGTTTTTTAAAAAAGCGAGTTAATTAAACCATTTTAAAGGGATTCATAATAAGGGCCCAAAAAGGACAACTGACAGTTAAAAAGAGGACTCTAACAGGAAAACATGTTAAAATGTCTTAGTACGTAGCTCTTTAGATCCAATTAAATAATAAATCCAATTAATAAGATGCAATTAGTCAAAATTAATCATAGGGTATGAATTATTCATTTGAAATTTAAATAATATTTTATCGAAAGGCACAAATTGATTCGGAAAATGTTTAAAAAAAAGATCCTAGACGCGGATGAAAATATGAGAATGGTGGTACTGAAAGAAAAGCCCAAGACTCAAATTAAAAAATTTTGCACTGAGAAGGGGAGAAATTTAAGGAGTGTTTGCCTCACAAAATGTTCAGGGGCTCTGGACTCAGTCCTATGATTCTATAGAGGGCCAAAGTGTCTCCCCCCCCCCTTCCCCTCCCTGGAAAATAAACCAATCTTACTTTACATTTATCCAAAATTTTTAGCATAATAAAATGTAAAATTATATTTTGCTAAAAATTAAATAACATTACATAAAGAAAAACTATCAAATTATTAATTAGATATTTTATTTACCTACTTATATGGAATGTCAAAACATTAAAATATCTAAAAGAATAAAGAATCCTAAAAATGAAGATCGGATTAAAAGGAAGCAATTTATTAACAATTTATTGTTACAAAAACTTCGAAGGGCCCTGTACCGGGCTCCAAAGGGTCAGGAATTTATTTCGCATGTAGTTGGGTATAAAAATATTTTTGTAGTTACTAAAATAATGAGAAGACGCTAAAACTATGTTGAAGAAAATTGAAAGCAATTTGGATCAATTTTAAAGAAGCTACACCAAGGGCCCCAAGAAAGCGATTAATATTCATAAATAGTGATAGCTGAAGGCTAAGGATTTTTTTTAATTATTATTATTATTAATGTTGTAGTTGGAAAACCTAAAAAGTTGTTAGAAAAAATAGCTAGTGAATCCGATCATTTTTAAGGGAGCTATGATGGAGGCCCCCATAAGAGCCAACTTACAAATAAAACCAGGGCACTAACATGAAAACATGTTAAAATGTTTTAGTACATAGCGCTTTAGACCTTTAATTCGTCAAAATTAAGCATAGAATATGAATTATTCGAATAATATTTTTAAAAAATTCACCAATTGTTTGGGTAAGCGTTAAAAAAAAAAAAGGGCTCCAGGGCTCGAATAAGAATATCAAGATGTTGGTCCTGAAATAAGAGTCCAAGATTCAGCTTTAAAATTTTGCACTGAGAAGATAAGAAATTTAGGGAATGAAAAATGTTCCGCTCGCAAAAAGATCAAGGGGCCCTGGGTCGGCCCTATGATTACTTAGGGGGCCTCTGTGTCTTATATGGAATGTAAAAATTTGAAAATATCTAAATGGAACAGGTATCCCATAAATGAAGATCGAATTAAATGGAAGCAATTTATTAACAATTTATTATCACAAAGACTTAAATGGGCCCTGAAACGGGCCCTAAAGGTCCAGGGATTATAACTAAAAAGTAAAAAAGCGAGAATATCTAAAAGGAGAAAGTTGCCTCAAAACGAAGAAGATTAGATAAAAAGGAGTCAAGCTATTAACAATTTGGCGCATAAAAATTGTAAGGGCCCCAGAGCCCCTGGTCCTTAAAATATTAAAAATCTGAGCCTCAAGTGCATCAGGACCTGCCTAGGACTATCTTCACCTAAAATGTCAGACTTCTACATGCGGTAGATTTTGCTAGCCATCGCAGACACACACTCACACACACAAAAAAAAAAAAAAAAAAAAAAAAAAAAAAAGAGCGTTTTGTAATCTTATTAGAATAGATAAGAAGAAAGATTTTCAAGATTTTTTTAGATGTATTTTATATTATTCAACCGATTAGAAGTCCATATTTTCTAGGAAGTTAAATTAGAAACTAAAATCAATAGTTTTTTTAACCATCAGTTTGGGGCCCCTCAGGCTTGGGGGCCCCGGCGGTAGTTACGGCCCTGCTTTAAGTAATGCTGACATAGAATGTTGTCATTTTAATCCTATAGAAAATTAGATTTTTTTTTATTTTCACAACCAACATTTATAAAATCAGGTGCAATTGAGAAAGTATTGTCAATGATATGATGTGAAATATCAAACCATACAGCAAAGACAATACACATTCAATCATTATGCTGAGAGTTGCTGTATTAATGTTGAATTGGGAAAAGGAAAGCAGGAACTATTACTGAAAAGAAAAAAATAAAGTCTGAAACAACACAGATTTAATAAAATACAGTCTTTTAAAAATATAGTCCATGATTATTTTTAAAGTGATGCTGCAATACATTTATATCTAATCATGCAAACTATTTTTTATATGTGAAAAAAGGTTTTAAAAAAGATGTAAAAACTAAGTTAAATCTATGGGGAAGTTATTTTCAAATATCTTGTTTGCATTTCGACATTTTTATTTATTCATTTATTATTATTATTTTATTTTTGCATTGGACAGATGAGATTTATCTTTACATTGTTCCTTTTTAACATTATCAATATTATTTAGCAGTTTTTTTTTTTTTTTTTTTTTTTTTTTTTAATATCACTTTTAATTTTTTTCAACATTTATAATTGATTACAAATAATATTTTGTTTAGGGGAAAGGGTATTAAAATTAAAGTATGAAGTTTTTTTTTTTTTTGGGGGGGGGGGGATGGTCACCACTGTCTCTGGCATTAGTTTCTCGAGATTTTACATCAATCATAAAAAATCACATTTAGAATGGTTAAAGAATTTTTCACATCTGATAATAGAAGATTCATTTAAGTCACGTGTGAAATAAAACAATAATCAAATAAATGAAAAAGAAGAAATAATAAAAAGACCTTGATCATCCATTGAAAATAATATAATTCTCATTTAACCAGTGCACGTGCAAGTAGGATAAAAAAAAAATAATAAGAAATTGAAAGATAAATAAATTAATAAAACACATACTTAAAAAAAATCAATGTTAACTGAAAGTAAGCAGAACACAGAAGTAATAAAAATTAATAAAATTATATAATAAAAGAATTACAAACCTGCGCGCTAAAAGTACGTACAAAAGCTCTGTCACTAATCTACAGGAAACCGTGTTTACTTCGTAGGTTAGTTACCTGGATAAGCGCCATTAGGTAGCCAAGCTTGCCAAGCTGAAAATATCGCCAAATCGAATGATCACGTGGGTAACTAACCTTCAGGTAAACCGACTTCGCTCTTTTCTGCAAAACTCTAGAGGAATCGCTATTTTTGAACGACTCAGATATGTCAATCCTTTCGGAATCACTATATTTTGGAACGAATCTGCGGAGTCGTTCCGAAAAAGAGCTATCCTTAGGAGTCGTTCTTTTTCAGAAAGTTCCGCATGGATTTTGATTATGCTAATATAATTTTTAAATTAAATAAACATTAAAAACACACTAATTTCTGAATTTAGAATTGTAATTATAATTTTAAGGCTGATTTAAAATTTGGAAATGAACTGTAAATGTATAAATAATCAAAATTTTCATTTCATTGTCATCGTTATCGAAATTTTAATTTCATCGTCATCGTTTCCTTGAGCGTTATCCAGATTGATCGTCTGTAGAATCTCCTGTGGCTTGTGCTGTGTTCTCGGCTGTGAAGTTTTCTCTGTAAATACGACACAATTTAGTAACTTTTGCTTAAAATAATAAAAAACATCGTTATTAAAGGTATCGTATATTAAAATTTCACTACTTACTTTAATCCTTTAAAATACTCGGAAGTTGTACTTAGGCCTAAATTTTCAAAATTAGAATCATGCTCTAATATTAAACTCTTCTAGTTTGGTTATTATTGTTTATTTATTTTACACCCCCCCCCCCCCCCTTATCTCTTCCACTATTTTTCATAAGAAAAAAGCTAGAATTTAATTCCAAGTACACTTGTATGTGGCTTTACCACCATTTGACGACATATACGGTACACGTGGTACGTCATTAACAGATTTCTTCGATATTTGTCTATATTTTTTTTTAAATATATTTTACTGATTTATTGTACATTTCAATAATTAGTAAACAGATTACCAAATTTAGCGATAACAACTTGATATTAAAAATGAAAGATAATTGAAAAAAGTTGCGACACAACGTCGTCCTGTATTTCACATCATTTCAAATGACGTCACAAACATTTACCAGTCAAGAGGAAATATTTAGGAAAAAAAATGAAATATGTTATTTTCTACTTTCTTTAATTTTATTGTAAATTTTATTTTAAGTTATTGATAGTTCACATGTGAGTGAGGTTTTTTCAAATTTCTTCTATTTATTTAAGATTCCACTTGTTTGTTGAAAGTTGTTAATAATTTTTTTTATTATTATTAATGGAAAGTGGAGAATGGGATGAAGTAGAAGTATTATTTTTTCCTTTTTGTTAAACTTTATGAAGAAGGAGCCTCTAAGCCAGCCCTTCCTCACTATTTTTTTTCTTTAGAGTGCCCCTTTATCCCCCTCTGTGTCATTAGTATTCTATCATTAAATCAATACAAATTACAACGGCAATTCTAACCATTTTTGTTACTTTTCTTACCACTTTTGTTTGAAAATTTTTACCCTTTTTTGTGGATTTTTTTAGCCATTTTTGTCATTTCCGTCATAACTGATATTATATACGTAGGTTGGCAACCGATGCTCTGAACTATTGTCTGAATTGAACACATATAATTCACGTGAAAAATTCTGAATAGATTAAGTGATTGATCAACTTTTTGCCAAAAAAATTAATTTTTTTTTTATACTTGTTATTACTTCTGGATGTTTGCATGACAACTACACTGTATCTGCAATCTTTATCTTTTGAAACAATATTTTGTTTGTTTTAGGAGACAGAATATACTAATTTCATTGACTAGTATACAAGTCCTAGTTATACTAGTATTCTTGATTTTATTTACTACAGTTATTTTTTTCTTGTCTTTGATTAAAAGGTATAAAAAATATACCAATGAATTTTTTCCTGAATACTTTTTCAAAACGATGAAATTCCTGATTGGATTATATTAAGTTGCATAATTTATAATTATTGGTTTAATTAATTATAATTATTAAAATATTTAAAATGAAAATCAATCTCATTAATTGATAGCATGCATAACAAATGAAATAAATACCATGGACTTTTTGCACTTCTCCCTTATGATATATAATTGAAATTGCATAAATCTAAAATTGCAATCATGTATGTGTATTGTAACAAAATAATTATGACAATTCAACCATACACATTGAGTGAATGTAATTTTAAGTGATATAGTATTTATCACAATGTTTTTACATAACTTGTCGTTTACAACAGCTACTCCATTTCTTCAAAAGTGTAAAGACGATTACAGAAATCAAAATCTTTAACTGTAAAATAACCATGTCATTACATAAAATTTTATTACTAATTTTCATTCAGTATTTGGTCATTTCTTTTATATTGTTTACTTTTTTTCAGGAACCTGAATAGTTGCTTGGATCTATTTATTGCATACTTTATATTTCTTACCTCAAGCAAGTATTTTATCTAAGGTAAGTGTTTCCTTAAGTTTCTGTAACTAATAAACAATTTAATAACCAGATTATATTATAACATTTTAATAATGTCTTCATTATTGTCAATTATACGAGGCTGAGTGACTTGTAATTTATCAGCTCAAGTTACCTGGCATAGGAACAACTTAAGCAAATGTCATCTCACTTTATTTTTTGCTGAATCTTAATTTGTAATTCCATTGCAAAAAATGGATAAATATTTGAAAAATTTTTGACACAACATAGACAACGTTTTCTAAATGTCACTTGTCTTACTGCAACTGATTTTAGTCTTTTTTTATTTGTTTGTTTTTCTTAAAGAAAATGGTATACTTTTGCAGTGAAATGTACCAAAGCAAACAGGAAAAATGTTCCAATTCGTGAAGTTATGACATATTGATCTGATTCTTGAAATTATGTCATACATCATTCCAGTTTGTGAAATTCTGTAAATATCATTTTGATTCTTTAACATTTTAAATCATACCGTTACAGTTCCTGAAAAACATTTCCTTTCTGATTTAACTATGTCCAAAAAATCGGAAGTTAAAAGAAATGGGTTTCACTTAATATTATTCTCAGGGTCATTCCACACGAATTCAACCAATGGGTGTTGCACCATAGTCACAGATCTTTTTTAAATTTTTATCGTAGACAGACACAGTGGTGAAACTCTCAAATCTGAAATTTAAATGTAATATTCGCAATGTTGTCTGAGATATACCCATTTGAAAACTGACCATTTTTACAAAATGGCGGCCATCTTCGAATTTCATCAACGTCTAAGTAGCCATAACTTGACAACTAAATGCTCCAATTTTTTATATCTCGTACCAATTTGAAGCTATTTTTACAAAGAATGCATATTTCACATCAAAACAATAATTTTTCATTTCTTTACTTTTTATTATGTGCAAACTGAAAATATCACCCAAAAAAGGGCAGATTGTAATGGCCCATAATAAAAAATGAATCATCATGAATTTTTCTGATACTTGGTAAAAACATTGCTCCATCTGTGTGCTTTAAATGAAAAAAAAATTGGTTTTTTACACATAAGGTGTCATTAACCAAATAATGATCATTTTAGAATCTGTAAACATTCCTGATTCAAAAAATAATGATTAAAATAAAATTTTCTAACATCTAAATTAATGTAAAAGTATATTCAAAACCTCATTTGTACTAATTTTGTAGGAATCTTCCCCCCCCCCCCCAAAAAAAAAAAAAAAAATTAGACAATTGATAAAAAATTACACTGAAAAAGATAAGAAAGTAATTAAGGAATATAATGTATAATTGTAAAATACCTATAAATTAGGGATGGAACGAATAATGATTTGGCCGAATACCAGCCATTTTTTTTCCAAAAAAGAAAATAACTTTTGATTACATGTAATTAAAAAAAATAGGAGCTCATTAATCATTACTACTCTTAAATGTGCTTTTAAATGTATTTTTAAATTTGAAAGACTTTTTTTCAACACAAAAAAATTATGAAATTGCATTATATCTTATCTTTATATCCTAATGTTCATCAAATTGATTTTCAGTAAGTCAGGATGGTAAGATATTTTCATTAACATATGAAGAATGTACTTCACTTTTACTGTCAAATGATTCTTTTACCCTTTCTTGCTCCAAAATGAATAATATTCTTAATCTCTCTCTCAGAACTCACGAGGAGATATTTTCTGAAATAATCTTTATGAAGTAAATTTTATCATTGAAAATTTGTGTCCCTAATGATAAAAAAATTTATAAGAATGAGACTGTTCTGAAATCAGTTGCCAAGTTTTAAATTACAAATTACGTTAAAACAAAAGGTAATGCTTAAAATAGAATGCATATGTTAACGAAATCTTTGACATTTGAATCAGCGCATACAATATTCACCATCAATATTCCACTTATTCAACAAGCATTAAAAGGATAAACAGAAATTGATAACAAAGATGAAGGAAGATGTAAATAAAAGATACATAATAATGTCACGTATTTAAGTCAGTAATTATGCAAATAAAAGTATTTAAAACTAAAAACTATAGAATAAAAAAGTTGTTTCATTCAATATTTAGAATTTATGTTTCAATATTTATAAAACCATCTACCTAAAGCAAGTTGTGTCATCTAATGAGTATCTAGTTTGACACCTGTTCTATTTTCGGTTGTACTGTTGTACTTGGAATAGTGATATTCAATATTAAATCTTGAAAATGAATCTTCATTGATACACCTAATGAAAGAATTTTTTCATTTCTTTCTTTACAGAAAATAAGTTATGAATTTCATAAAAGCCTTTTTATATGTACATGGAATTTGCAGACGTTAATAAATATTCAAGTGTCTTAGAATAAGGCAGTGTTTTTTCCTTTTTTTTTTTTTAAGTGTTTTTATATCTTGAGTTGCAATATATCATTCTCTAATGTAGACATTTCACATACAATTAAATCTCCAATTTGGGTAGCATTTTCTAAAATATCACTAACATTTATAGGAAATACAGAAAGGCTGTATATTTTTTAGTATCTTAATAACTGTATATTTTGTAAGTAAGAATGAGAATGACTTTATGAATGAGCCAGAAAATAGCCGATTTGGATAATAGGAAAAAAATGCAAGTAACGAAATTCTTTGAATCCTAAATTTATTTAGCAAGATATCTTTCACTATTCGGCAAGATATCTCTAAATATTCGGCCGAAGCATTCAGTCAACAAGCCTTCAATATTCGGCAAAAGGGCCAAATACCGTATATTCGTCCCATCCCTACTATAAATTCAATGCATATATATATGACTATTTACTTCACATATAGGGGCGAGTGGGGCAGTAGGTTTTTCTTTTTATGTATAATTCTAAATAGGGATGGGACGAATATTCGGCCACTATTCGGTATTTGGCCTATTCGGCCCTTTTGCCGAATATTGAAGGCTTGTTGACCGAATACTTCGACCGAGTACCTGTAGCTGAATATTTAGAATCTGGCCGAATAATGGTAAAATCTCGCCGAATAGTGAAAGATATCTTGCCAAATAAATAAATTTAGGATTTAAAGAGTTTCATTTCTTAAAATTTTTTTTTTTTTTTTTCTCTAATCCAAATTGGCTACTTTATTCATGAAGTCATTCTCATTCTTACTTACAAAATATACAGTTATTCGATTGCTAAAAAATACACAGCCTTTCTGTATTTCCTATAAAAGTGAGTGATATTTTAGAAAATGCTGCCCAAGTTGGAGATTTAATTGTATGGGAAATGTTTTTATTAGAGAATGATATATTACAATTCAAAATATAACACTTATGAAAAAAAAAAAAAGAAAAAAACACTGCCTTATTTTAAAATAATTGAATATTTATATAACAACACTTATGAAAAAAAAGAAAAGAAAAAAACACTGCCTTATTCTAAAATACTTGAATATTTATTAATGTCTGCAAATTCCATGCACATATAAAAAAGGCTCTTATGAAATTTGTAACTTATTTCTGTAAAGTAAGAAATGAAAAAATTCATTCACTAGGTGTATTAACAATGATTCATTTTCAAAATTAGATATCAAATATCTCTATTCCAAATGCTACAACGGTACATCTGAAAACAGAACGGGTGGCAAACTAGATATGCATTAGATGACACAACTAGCTTTATGAAGATTGTTTTATAAGTATTTAAACATAAATTCTAAATTTCTAAATACTGAACAAAATAATTTTTTTTATTCTATAGTTTTCAATTTTAAATAATTATTTGGATAATTACAGACTTAAATATGTAACATTATTATGTATATATTTTTAATTTACATATTCCTTCATTCATGTTGTTATCAATTTCTGTTTATCCTTTTAATGTTTGTTGAATAAGTGGAATATTGAAGTTGAATATTGTATGCGCCAATTCAAATGTCACAGATTTTGTTGCCATATGCATTCTACTTTAAGCATAACCTTTTGCTTTAACGTAATTTGTAATTTAAAGCTTGGCAACTGATTTCAGAGCAGACTCATTCTTACGAATTCGCTTATCATTAGGGACACAAACTCTAAATGATCAAATTTATTTCATTAAGGTTATTTCAGAAAATATCTACTTGTGAGTTCTGAGAGAGAGATTAAGAATATTATTAAATTTGGATGCAAGAAAGGGTAAAAGTATCATTTGATAGTAAAAGTGAAGTACATTCTTCATATTTTAATGAAAATATCTTACCATCCTGACTTACTGAAAATCAATTTGATGTACATTAAAATATAAGAAAATAATGCAATTTCATAATTTTTTTCGTGTTCAAATAAATGTTTCAAATTTAAAAGTACATTAAAAAGCACATTTAAGAGTAATAATTATTAATGAGCTCCTATTTTTTAAATTATATATAATCAAAATTTATTTTCTTTATTGGAAAAAACAGTTGATATTCGACTGCCGAATATTCGGTATTCGGCTATTCAGCCAAATCACTATTCGTCCCATCCCTAATTCTAAATATTTCATCAATCACACATTAGATAAAGTAATGGTACCCCAATCTTCAGTTGAAAAAAGTAACTAATTTACATTAGCTTGCAATTATATAAAGAAAAATATTATTTCAAGAATCAAAAGTAAATTTAGTTCATATACTTTTTATGCTTTCTGTATATTAATGATTAGCAAAAAAAAAAAAAAAAAAAATCAAATGTTTTTTTTTTCTCCTTTTATTAATTTATTGTAAATTTTATTATTTAAAGTTATTGATGGTTCACATGTGAGTGATGTTTTTTCGAATTTATTTTATTTATTTACGATTCCACTTTTTTGTTGTAAGTCGGTAATAGTTTTTTTTCCTATGGAAAATGGAGAATGGGATAAAGTAGAAGTATTATTTTTTCCATGATGTAAAACATTATGAAGGAGGAGAAACATCCTCTAAGCCTTTTTGCTTTCAAGCAATACCCCTTCATTATGCTTTATATTTCAGAGTAACACCCATTTCTAATTAACATGATCCCCTTCCCCCCCCCCCCCACCCTCCACTGAACTAAATAATGCAAACAAACTTTGTGTCATTAAATAATCTTTCTATCATAAAATCGATACAAATTACATTCATAATTCTAACCATTCTTGTTACTTTTCTTACTATTTTCGTAAGTTTTTTTTTAGCCAATTTTTGTCATTTATATCATTATTGATACTATTTTTATGTAACCTAGGTTGTGAATCCGTGCTCTAAGCTATTGCCTGAATTGAACACATGTAATTCACATGAAATCACTTCAGTTGGCTTTGGTACATTTTAAGCCCTGTGTATTTCACAATAAAAGTATACCATTTTCTTTAAGATAAACAAAAAAAAAAAAAATAAATAGCTAGCTGTTGCAGTAAGAAAAGTGATATTTGGAAAATGTTTGAAAAATGCTTAATATATTCAAGCAATGGTTCAAATTTTGCCCCCCCCCCCCCAAAAAAAAAAAAAATGGTTAAATCTTTGTTGTACTTTCTATGATGTTTTCTGGATGTTTACATGATAATTACACTGTGGCTGCAATCTTTGTCTTTTGAAACAATTTTTTGTTTGTTTGAGAGGGTAGAATATACTAATTTCATTGACTAGTATACAAGTACTAGTTATACTAGTTTTCTTGATTTTATATACAACGGCTATTTTTTACTTGTCTTTGACAGAAAGGTTTAAAAAAATATATCTATGAATTTTTTTCCTAAATACTTTTCCAAAATGATGAAGTTCGTAATTGGATTGTATTAAGTAGCATAATTTATAATTTTTGGTTTAATTGCTAATTTATAGAAAATATTTAAAATGAAAATCAATCTCATTAGTTGATAACATAAATAGCAAATGAAATAAATACCATGGACTACTTGCAAATTTCTGTTATGATATATAATTGAAATTGCATTAATCTAAAATTGCAATTATGTATGTGAATCGTAACAAAATATTTATGGCATTTTAATCCATACATATAGAATAAATGTGATACAATACTATATATTGTTTATCACAAGATCAACACTTGGTGTTTACAATAGCTATTCCATTTCTTCCAAATGTGTAAAAACAGTTACAGAAATAGAAATCTTTAACTGTAAAATAACCGTATCATTACATAAAATGTTTAACTAATTTTCATTCAGTATTTGGTCACTTCTTTACATTGTTTGTCACTATTTATAGGTACCTGAATTGTTGTGTGGATCTATTTATTGCATACTTTATTTTTCTTACTGCAAGCAAGTCTTTTTATTTCATCAAGCAAGCCTTTTGTCTAAGGTAAGTGTTTCCTTCTGTTTCTGTACCTAATAAACAATTTAATAACTAGATTATATGATAACATTTTAATAATGTCTTCGTTATTGTCAATTATGAGAGGCTGATTGACTTGTAATTTATCAGCACAAGTTACCCAACATAGCATCAACTTAATCAAATGTTGTCATCTTACTTTATTTTTTGCTGAATCTTAATTTGTAATTCCATTGCAAAAGATGGATAAATTTTTGGAAATTTTTAGATACAACATAGACAACGTTTTCTAAATGTCACTTGTCTTACTGCAACAGCTTTTAATCTTTTTTTGTTTGTTTGTTTTTCTTATAGAAAATGGTATACTTTTACTGTGAAATGTACCAAAGCAAACAGGAACAATGTTCAGATTCGTGAAGTTATTACATATTGATCTGGTTCTTGAAATTATGTCATATATCATTCCAATTTGTGAAATTCTGTAATTATCACAGGGTTCATACGGTGCTTGAAAGTCCTTGAATTTTTAGGAAGAAAAAAAGGTCCTTGAAAGTGCTTGAATTTATTTAAATTTTAATGAGGGTGTTTGATTTTCAAAATTTCTTTTTATAGGTGCTTGATTTTCCTTATTCAGATGCACAAAATAAAATAAAAGTTTCAAGCGTTAAAAAAAAGATTAATTGATCAGGTAAAAATGTTTGTTCTGAAATAGTTTTTTTTTTTTTTTCCCCAGGGTATGAGCACTTGTATTTTGCTTTTTTCAATACATTAAACTCATATCCGTCTAGTTTTTAATACAGTTTTTCACCTGTTTATGATTATTTGCCTGTTTTTGATTAATCAAATTATTATTTATTAATAACACAACAATTAATATCTCTTCTACCAAAAAAGAAAGCACAAGTATCCTATACCTAAAATTAGTTTTGATGTTGCCCATGTACTGAATTATTTTTATTGCATATGCATATTGTCTGACTCATTTGGCTATGCCTGTGTCCTGATTGAATTTGTGTGATTTTATGTTTTTAAATGAAAATTCCTCAAAAACAAACCAATAATTGATGACTCCACTGACTTCAGTAGCATATTTCTTTGTGTTCTCTCCAACATTGCTTAGGCCTCAATCAAATTTGCATGGTTTCAAATTTTAAAAAGGAAATCTTTCAAAATGAACCTTATTATTATTAATAATAAATAGAAATTGTTTTTTATTTTTAACAATTTCAGTTTTAAGCAATTACTTCCATTTTTTCTTGCTCAATATGCTAATTAATGACCTTGTCCCTCCCCCCCTTTTTTTTAATATGTGAAAAAAAGTTGTATATGAACTAGTACTTTTTTTTATATAAAATTTGTTTAATATTTTCATTTTATATTAAGTACTTTATTTTCAACGATGTTGGTTGTAAAAAAGAATTGATTTATGAAAGAAAAAAAAAAAATATTATCTTAAGCCTGAAATTCATCAAAATTGGTCTTATTTATTTTTGTTATTTAAAAAAATTGACATTCTTTACAGTTTATGATTGTACTTTTCGCTATAATAAATGAGTAATTAAAGTCATCACCAAAATCCTTGAAACTATTGCTAGGTTCAAGTGGGATAAAATAATTATAAAAACAGTACTACATGAGTTTTCAAGATTATTATGAAATATTGTCAACTGGCAATACCGCCTTTTAAGTTTCATAGATGGCTTGACAGCCTACTGGCTGTAAAAAGAGCAATTGAAATTTTGGAATATTTATAGCCGTTTATCTCTTGCATTTCAAAAAAAAAAAAAAAATTCCAATCTCAGTGCAGTAGACTCCCTCAAATCCCCAATCCTAAAATCTTCACATAACTTACAGATGTAAACAATGAAACATTCAATTCAGATGTAGGGGCAAAATCTGACTTTATTTTTTTTGAATTATTTATATATATTCAATTCTATATGTATTTTAATTTGTAAATTTCATTAATATTACTGATTTCATGTGTTTTTATGAAGGAAGAATAAATTTATTTTGGAAAAAATTAAGATATTGCTGATATCAGGGGTAAATCTTAATCTTTTTACAAAATAATTTATGTATTAACCAAACTTTTTTGGTTATTAAGTTTGGCTAATCCTGAAATAAGACTTCCTTATTTTATGATTTTGATATGAATTAATAACACATCTTTATAAAGCAAATTTCATATGAAAAATACATCTTATCTTTATAATAAATATTTAATCATACATTATTGATTATTAACTTGAACTTTACTTTTAATATTTTACTCACGTGAAAAATTATCTAAATTTTTATTATTTTAGTTTATTACTTATTTTAATGTTTTATTATATTGTAAGCCTTTATAATATTCAATTTCACTGTTAATTACATTGAAATTGCTGTTTAAAAATGTAAACAAAGCAATGACCAGAAATCTACAAAATTCTAAAATTCGCAAAACCTCTTGTCCCAAGCTGTGTGGATTTGAGTTTATCTACTGTAATCACATTCTGATGCTATTGTATCTTTTTTTTTAAAAGATAAATTTATTATTAAGTTTCATTTTCCCTTGTTAGCTGTATTGTTGGTACAGCATTTCATGGCAAAATATCAAACTGAAAAAACAGTGCGGCCATGTTTTGTAACTAATTTAACAAAGTTGATGCAATCATGCTAATTAAATAACACATTTCTTAAGGATAGTGAAATAAAAAATGTAACAGTTTCTAAACTTCCTTGCCTTAAATTCAAAACTATTATGTTGATAAAATAGACTCTTATCACTGGGGATAAATTCTTTAAAATTTTTAACAGGGCAATCTGTGAAAGAAAGTGGTGTTATTGTTCTGAAACAAGAAATAAGGGACTTCATTTTGTATTGTGATAAAAAAAATCATAAAAAA
This sequence comes from Maratus speculifer, assembly GCA_964019185.1. NCBI lineage: Eukaryota > Metazoa > Arthropoda > Arachnida > Araneae > Salticidae > Maratus > Maratus speculifer. The sequence goes on along the minus strand of OZ025303.1, from coordinate 19,390,350 downwards.
AAAGTCTAATAAAGTACAGTATTGTGTGCAATTCATTTGTGAAAGTGCATTTCACAAATGAAATCTCATTAAAACCTACCATAAAAATGGTTGTTTACCAGAATATGACTATGAAGCCACTTTTCTGGATTGTCAGGATTTTCTTGAAACCACAAATTTTATCAGTTTTCATAAACCTTGATGAATGGTAAGATTCATTGTTTGACATTTTTATGATCACATGTGTGAGATGTTAAAGCTTTTCATGTTGCCAAACATTCATTGCTTTTGTCTCATGGAAAGCTTGTGTTGACAGAGGATACTCGATCAATAAAAAAATATTGAATTGGAAAACTTTAAAGGACATCCATATATTTCTTTAACAATTATAAAAGATTATGTAGAATATTGCGGTAGTACAATTAAAGTACGAATAAAGGAAGAGTTGCTTTCATCTGTATTCCGTGGCAGACAAATGTACATTCTGTACTTGAAGGATCATAAAAACAATCACTGAGAACAAAAAAAAAAAAAAAATAAATAAATAAAATAATGTGTAGAAGTGGACATTAAAAAGAACTTCTGAATTCAGCCGATGAGTTTTCTTTGAAGGTAGAGTCTATAAAAATGACATTCAGCATACAAAGAAGCCTGTGAAAAAATGTATAAGAAAAAAAAAGCTCAAGTTAGAAATTTTAGACAGATAAGTATAATAAAAATAAATAAAGATGTAGTTAGAATGTTAAAAGGCTGGGAAAAGTCTTGTATTTAAAATGTGATAAATTATTCATGTAGAAATATGCAATTTTTTCTGTTGTGTGTGTTTATTATACTTTTTTGAAAAATTGATTTAGTGGTTTAGTTAAGACAGCTGTGAAAAAAATTGTTTAGTTTTAGGAAAATTCAGACATGCACCTTTCCAATTCAGAATTCCACGTTTTTAGCAATGAATTTTATTATCCGAGATCAATGCAAATATGCATTAAAATCTGTTTATAATTTTATTGGGGGGGGGTGTAATGGATGAAATGCAACAAAAACGCGAGTACAAACCACACCAAATTAAGTAAATTTCTTCAAATGATCGCAAAAAAAGGGGGAAAAACTATAAATTCATCAAACAACCATGAAAAAAATACTATTTTTTCAGAGAATCGTGAGAGATAATGCGATTTCCGTCAAAGGGTTGAGGAAAAAAAAAAAGGTTTGTCAAAGGATTGCGGGAAAAGACACAATTGTTGTTAAAGAATCACAAATAAGCCGAGATTTTCGTGAACAAGTTGAGGAAAAATTCTCGAATTTCGGCAAAGAATTGTGAAAAATACTCTGATTTTATCGAAAGTTAGTGGAAAATACTCAAATTTTTTTAGAAAGATCGTGCGAAAATATGTGAAAGGTCGTTAAAAAAAGGTGTGACTTTCATCAAATGGTCACGGAAAAAGCGCCAATTTCATTTAAAAACTGCAGAAAAATGCAAATTTAGTCAATGCTGTGAAAAAATGTGAATTTCATCAAAAGTCAATTAGGTCGTGAAAGTTCAGTTTTTTTCTTGCTGAGTCTATAGCATGTCTGAAAATTTAAAATTGTGTTTTAATATTATAACAGTGCAAAATTATCAAGTGTCTATTTTTGACTAGTGTTAGCATTAATAATTTTCAAAGTAGAATACAAAAAGATTCTTTATTATTCAGAGATTTTCTCATACATTTCACATTTAACACTTTGTTACTGTATGTTGTGTTTAACATTCCTCTCAAAACATGTAAAAGAAAAATAATTTTTTCCTCTTGATACTTTTACAATATAGTATTATATAATGTTAAAGTTTTCATTTCTGGGAAGGTGCTTGAAATTTGGGTAAGGTGCTTGAATTTTATCACAAAAAAATAGTATAAACCCTGTTATCATTTTTATTCTTTAACATTTTAAATCGCATCATTACAGTTCCTGAAAAACATTTCCTTTCTTGTTTAACTATGACAAAAAAAAAGGAAAGTTAAAAGAAACAAGTTTCACTTAATATTATTCTCATCATAAGGAACAATCCTTTCCCCACTTAGAGTGTTCTACAGCAGTGGAGCAGTATTGAATTCAGGCCCTTTTCTCTAGGTGGGAGATTATAGAGATATGGGGGGTGGGGGCGATTTGTAATTTTTGACAGTTGAAAACACAAAATCTCAACATATTACTCCAGCAAAGGGGAAAGGAAAGACTTGCAAAGCAGATCTCTCAATACTCCTGTTTTCCTTATTTATTTATTTTTTTTTTTGTTAAATTTTCATCTTTTGATATAACGGATATGGAAGCAGGCTGAGTTTTGGCCTTACCAAAGCACGAATTCTGTTTATCTTCTGTTTGTTGCTAATGCTAAAGAATATATAGATATATTCAATGTTTTCTGTCACTCAAACATACTGTTTTATACTAGCTCACCTGCCAAAGGTATATTATTTCAATCTTAAACAAAAGTCAAGTTTGTATGATTTTATATCTTTTAAATGAAAATTTTAAAGTTTGGGGTCAGTTTTAATGAAGTTTTTCCAAAAGCCCCAAGAAGGGATGTTAATATTCAAAATTAATGGTAGTTAAAATCTTAATTTTTTTTCCTTTGTTTTTCCCCGTTTATTCAGTAGTTGCAGAAACTAAGAAGTTTGGGTGAAGTGGGGTAACTCCTGATCAATGTGCTTCAGAGTAGAAAACAACGAAATTAGAAACCATTGTTAACCACACATTAGAAAACATTGTTAATAATCCAAGAGCATTGAAGTTAAATATTTTTTTTTTTTTAAAAGTCTCCATCTCTGCAGGAAATTGATTAAAAAAACATTCTAAACTGCTACAAAAGCATCTTGAAAAGAAATTTTTGAAATTTTTACATTTTACTAAGATTTTTAATGTCATAACATATGGATGTTGTTGTTGAGTTGTTCTTATTTTATGAGTATACGTAGTACCAGTGGCGTAGCTAGTGGGGGGCGGAGGGGGCGGTCCGCCCCGGGTGTCACCCTATAAGGAGTGACACCCAATCTTTATTCGCAAATAATAATTTGTATTATAAAATCTTATAAGAAATCTTTATTTGGAAAGGAATTCTGAAACAAAGTGGAATTTTTGGCGCATGACCCAATAGAGTTAGTTTTCTTTTCTTTGAGAATCTGAAATTTTATACAGAATGGTGTATTAAATAATACATGCACCAGTAAATAAATACCTACCTATCCAACGGGTGGGTAGCAAAAGCAAATTTTAAAAGAAAAAATTTTCTTCTGCATATATACACCACATTGACTTATGCGGGCTATGGCTTGAGTGGTGAGTAGCTCCTGTGGTTTTTTTATGCAGGAGGGCAAAAAGTAAATAAAGAATTGTATATCATTTTTTATAATAATATAGAATTGGGATTGAAAAAAAAATGAAGGATCGGAAGGGGGGGTGACACCATGATGGCTGGGGGTGACACCATTTTCATCCGCCCCGGGTGTCACCCACTCTAGCTACGCCACTGCGTAGTACAAGCTTTTAAATTAAATTTTAATATACTTATTTAATTTTGCATATTGGTTATGCAATTTTATTGATTTTTTGGGGGGGAGGGAGGGGAATCAAGTTATGCACATATATGTATACTAGATGGAACCCGTCAAAACTTGACGGCACCGAAGAAAGAAAAAGGTATTTTCCAGCTATTAAAGGATTTTTTAATGAATAATCTTCAGCAAAAATTTCAATAAATAAAAGAAAAATCTGCATTTTACATCCAGGAAATGACCCGCAATTGACCGAGTTACATTCAAACATGCTGTCATAGAATTAGAATCTCTCTCATTTGATAATTTTCCATTTACAAATATAACACTAATAAATTGTACATGACATGAATAAATCATAAATTACTGTCATTACTCATTTCATACAAAATATACATACTTCACTTACTTCGCAGCAAAATAAGACGGAATTTATAGTTTGCCATTTAGCAACAACTATAAAAATGATCCTCTCAGTAGTTAATTTGTTGTTACATTACCCACCCCATTCAACAAATAAACATTTGCATTTTCAGCTACTTTTCTATTACCTTTTCATAAATCAAAAATATACATGTAAATTTCACATATTAAAAAAATTAATGATAATATTTATTCTGGCTAAGTGAAACCCATCAAAACTTGATGGCAACAATATGAAAGAATCAAAGAAAAAAAAATATTTTGCCACTATAAAAAAATTTTTAAAGAAATTTTTTTTAAAAAAAATTAATATTTATTAAAAATTTCAATATGCTTTTCCATTTACCATCGTAACACCAACATGACATGATCCCAGGCGCAGAATTGGTGCAACTCTGCGACACACGTCACAGACTCTTGAAACTGTTTAAAGATTTTTCAACTGTTAAAGTTTAAAAAAAAAAGCTAGAAATCATTTGCTATGTACCAAAGTTTGTCTAGGTACAATAAAAAATGCAAATTTTGGCAAATAATCACAAAAATGGAAAATTTCGTCAAAATCCTCCCCCCCCCCCCCCAAAAAAAAAAACACTTAAAAAATGCTATAAATCATTTGCTATGTACCAAAGTTTGTCTAGGTACCTTAAAAAACGCAAATTTTGTCAAATAATCACAAAAAAGAGCAAATTTCGTCAAAATACTCCCCCCCCCCAAAAAAAAACACAAAAAAATGCTAGAAATCATTTGCTATGTACCAAAGTTTGTCTAGGTACCATAAAAAACGCAAATTTTGGCAAATAATCACAAAAAATAGCAAATTTCGTCAAAATACCCCCCCCCCCCCCAAAAAAAAAAAACACTTAAAAAAATGTTAGAAATTATTTGCTATGTACCAAAGTTTGTCTAGGTACCATAAAAAATGCAAATTTTGGCAAATAATTACAAAAAATAGCAAATTTAATCAAAATACCCCCCCCCCCAAAAAAAAAAAAACATTGCCCGGAAATTTTATAAATAGATGTGGAGAAATAAAACAGCAAATTTCGTCAACAGATTGCAAAAAACAAATTTCTTCAAAAGATCTCTAAAAAATTTGTCAAAAAACTGAAAAAAAAATTGTCTACGTATCCCAAATAAAAAAAATTTTGCAAAAGTATTGCACAAAAATCAAAATTTTGCCAAAACGTCTAAAAAAGGGCAATTTTCATGAAAAAATTTGGAAAAAAATCACATTTTGACTAAAAATGATTGTGAGTAAACAACAATTTTCGTCAAAGGATTGAAAAAAAGCAAATGTTATCAAATAATCACAAAAAAGATAAATTTTGCAAAAAGATCTTCAATAAACGGCAAATTACATCGAAAAATCATGACAACACAACTTTCATCGAAAGAACTTGAGAAAAACAATAAACTTTACCGAAAGACCTCAAGATGACGAATTTTGTCCAGTTATCATAAAAGACGTGAATTTCTCCCAAAGATCTCAAAAAGCACATAAAATTTATCTAGGTAATCACAAAAAAAGGTAAATTTAGCTAAAAATAGTAGAAAAAAACGACAAATTTCTAAAAAAAAAAATAACAAAGAACAACAATTTTGCAAACAAAAATCACGAAAAAAAGCATAAATTTGATAAAACGGCAAATTACATCGAAAGATAGCGAGAAAAAAACCCGACAAATTTCACCGAAAATCCCTGAGAAAACAAATAATTTTGTCCTGGTACCATAAAAGATGTGAATTTCGTCAAAAGATCTTGAAAATACTTTAAATTTGTCTAGGTACGTCAAAAAAAACGCAAATATTGGTAAACAGATTGTGAGAAAACAACACATTTTGTCAAAAGATCGCAAAACAGGTCAATTTTTGCAAAGAAAAAAAAGCGAAAATATGACAAATTTCTGAAAAAAACGACAAATTTCACGAAAAAAAGGATAAATTCGATAAAATGGCAAATTACATCAATTACAATTATTTTTCTTTGTTGATTACAATGATCTTCATATTTTCGAAAAAACATTGTTGAGAGATTGCATTTTTGCTATCACTGTTTAATGCAATGCTATGATAATTATATTTTTTTTCTTTACTTATCTTATAATGATCGAAATACATTGGTTTTTTCACTTTACGTAAGTTATTTTATTTCCAAGTGTTTATTTACGTTCTTGGCCTATAAAGCATTTTCTATATTGTAATTTTCAAATCGTCTAGGTACCACAAAAAATGCAAATTTTGCCAAATAATCATTAAAAAAAAACAGCAAGCGATGAATATGGTATATAAAGACTGCTTTATCATGATTGAAAGCTATGCAAAAAGAGGGATCTCTTCTGATAATTTTATTTTTCTTTGTTGATTATAATGATCTTCATATTTCTGAAAAAACATTGTTGAGAGATCAAGATCAAGCGATTAAAAAAAAAATAGCAAATTTCATCAAAATATTCCCTCCTCCTTCTCCCCAAAAAAACTCAGCAAATTTTGTCACGGGAACACTTTTTAAAAAAAGTGTACTTTTTAAAAAAAGTGTACTTTTTAAAAAAAGGGAACTTCGACTCAACAAAAAGAAAGTGAAACATTAAATAAATATTAATGATTTACAAAGCTGTTTATAACTGGGATTATTTTCATTTCATATGCAATTCTCTATTATTCGGCGAAAACAATGTAATGTAATTACTTCCTAAACGTTATGAATTTGCTAAAAAATGAAATTATAAGGATGAAAAAAATCACCGTTTTTTCACATGAGTATAATAAGAAACTGAAGCACAAAAATAAAGTGATTTGCGAATCTTTTTACATCCATGAAGTCAAAATATCCGTCGAAAATCGCACCATCAAAAAACAATGTGATTTCCAGCCTTTTTTTTATACATACTTAGTATAAATTTGAAAATTACAATATAGAAAATGATTTATCGGCCAAGAACGTAAATAAACACTTAATCATTAACTATTGAATGTTTCAATTTCATATGAAACATCTCTACTATTAAGCCTAAGATTGCCGGCAATCACATTGCAAAGTTTGAAGGACGGAATAGCGTTTAACATGAAAAAAGAATACAGATGGAAATAAAATAACTTACGTAAAGTGAAAAAACCAATGTATTTCGATCATTATAAGATGAAGAAAGAAAAAACATAATTATTATAGCATTGCTTTAAACAGTGTCAGCGAAATTCAGTCATTCTTATCCGATATTTACAAACGCGCTTTGCAAATGCTTTTACAGACAGTAACTACACTCTCCTCCGATTAACCAATTGGAGGAGACTCTCAGATACCGGTGCGTAGACACCAATTTAAAAGCATGCTGACTGTTTCGGCTATTCTTTTCATATATAAGATGTTTTTGTTTTAAAGTTTTGTTTACATTTACCAAGAAAATGTTTCTTTTCTTTTTTTTTATGTTTTCTCTTCATATTAATTGCATCACTGTCTATATTTATGCAAAATTGATTTTTATTGGTTTTTACCACTGTCATAGGAAAATAACCAATCCTTATTTATTTTTTTTAATTGATCTTTATAATAATAATTTTTTACTATAACTGTGATACTGTGCATTTTATTTAATTAAATGACTATTTACTTGTGTATAACGCACACTTTTTTCCAAAAAATTTGGGCAAAGTCTTAGATGCATGTTATGCGCAGAATAATTTTTTACTGTTAGATGTAATCACTTAATATAAAAATGATTCAAGAAATGCATTAAAACTCAGAGAATCTGAAGTATTACTTTATCTTTATTCCACTCCTTGCACTTTTTAATGCAACAGTGCTGGTAACATTATTTCAGCATTAATTAGCCATTCTCAATGCCGTCACAATTTTTGGTGTATATACGAGATTTTTAAAATTCACCATTTTTTCTTGCAAAATACGGGGTGTGTGTTATACATGCGTGCACGGTATACTCGAGTAAATACAGTATTCATTTTACAATGATAAGTTTTATCGACCCCTTGGTTAATCTTTTTCAGTTTATCTTTTATATACCATAAAATCCCGTTAATCCACCCTTCCCGATCAAACGCCCCCTCCCCACTTTATAAAAAATTTGAAATTTTCAAAAAATCCCGAGAAAGCACCCTCCCTCCCCATTCTCAAAGATGATTGAGAATGGGATGAATCATTATGAAATGAATGAATCATGAATCTTTGATGAAATGTGCGTTTTTTCGAGATATTTTAATTGATTTTGTTTTTTTTTTTTTACAAATTTCTCCTTTTTTTCTGCGTTTTTTCGACAGAATTTACGTTTTTTTTATAAAAGAAAAAAAATTCAAGTATCAAAATTCAAGATTCATTCAACGATTAACTCATTTCATCATGATTCATTCCTGTAAATTTTATGAAACAATCGTGGAAAATCCCGTGTAAGCGCCCCTCTCTAATTATTGTAAGATTTTTCGTCACATTTGGGGGGGGGGCGGATTAACGGTATTTTACGGTAAATATATAGATGTCTAGTATTGTAGAATCCACACTCCTAAAATCTAAAAAAACCTAAAATCTGTGCATCATCACATTTGTAAACATTGAAACTTTCATTTTAGATGTAGGGGCAAAATTACACTATATTTAAGTATATTTCATAAGAAATACAATCTTATTATATTGTCCCCATTTTTAGAATTTCTTAAATTTTTGCAGATCTACAGCTAAACCTAAAGACCACCCCCTAGTTAAAAACATTATCTGTCTATCTCTGTGTGTGTATACACCTATAAAATCACTTTTTATGGACATAATAATTTCCATAATTCTGCATAAATCTCTTCCAGATTGATACAGAAAATATCAGTAAAGTTTGTTAATGCAGAACTAAAAAATTTCCACAACTTAATAACATAATTCTCAAAATTGAAAAATTCCCATAGTTTCTTAATTATTATAGATATTAAATGAGTTTAAATTTATCACTTCTAGGAAAGCGGCAAAATTTTACTGGATTGTGAAAAAAATAGTTTGTTAGAAAAAAAAATCAACTTTGTCAGATATCTAGAAAAAAAAATTCAGTTAAATTTATTATAAATCTTAATATTATATACCAGTTTTATATTGACGAGTTTATAATAGGTTGTTGCTGCAAAAAAAAGGGGGGGGCGGGGGGTAGTTGCAGAAAAAAAATCCATAACTTCGTCGATCTGCTTGAATTTTAAATTTTCATAATATTATCTAAAACTTTTATTTTGACAAGTTATTAGTAGGAGCAATTCTTACAGCAAAAACAAATTAAAAATACATAGCTGCTGAAGAAAAAAATTGTCATGTACTGAAATCCAAACTGCTAACTTTTTGACTTATTTTTAAATTCCTTTTTGCATCCAATTGACAGGTTCTCTTATTTTGGAATTATATAGTATGCTATATTCGTCGATTTTTCGATAAAGGCAGAATATGTTTTAAAAAATGCTATTAAAGGGGACAATTTGAATCTTAATTACCCAAAGCGATATTCTAGAAATTAAAAATGATTTTACTGAGAAAATAATTGTTTATAAATCACGTTCTAATTAGTTGAATGGAAAATAGAAAAGTAGATCACTTATAAATCTCTTAAAAAAACGTCAGCAGGTTTCATGTTTTTGCTATTAAAAGAGTCTGGATATTGTGTCAGAAAATTTCGCATTGTTGAGCATGGAAAAACATTTTTTGACTATTGCCTTAACTTTCTAAGAATTGGCTAAGCTACTTGTTCTTTTTTTTTTTTTTTTTTTTCTTTGCTAGTACACGACATTTCAATCTCTTGCCATTTTTTTGTCACCACCATATATATAACTTGGACTCTAATAGTCGTAGGCCTGCAAAATGCTGTAGGTTCAAAATTATTTGCATTCTCTCTTATTAAGCCCCCCCCCCCCCTCAAATTTTATAAAAAAAAGTAGATGTAAGAGTCTGATAAATTTAAACTTTTGTAACTTGTTATAATGAAATTATAAATTGCAAGCTAAAATTTTGTTTGACTGAACAATGTGACATAATTTTATTGAAGACATTGTCTTATTACTATCTAAAAGAATGGATATTTTAAATTTTATTATTTATTATTAATATTTATTAGGAATTTTATGCATACTGTAAAGTGCGTAAATATATATATATATATTTTTTTGATTGATTAGTACATTTTTTATAACCTTTAAATTATCATTAGTTGAATAATAGTAATAAAAAAGAAACTGTGCTTAATTTTTTTTCTTTGAATTAAAGATTATTATTAAATGTTTTCAATGAGTTAATTTGACACTTTTATACCATTATATGTAAATATTTCCTTAACCACTTAACCGTCTGCCCCGAGATAAGTCGGGGGTAAAAGCACTATTTCCCCATACCCTTCGCCGGTTAAGTGGTTAAATCAGTTTTCTACACCTTCTCCTTTAATTTTGTGTAATAATGTAACAGTTGTTTTAATTAATTTTATTTTCACTTTTTAATAGACAAAACTAAGCGTTTTTTTCATTTGATGTTTATTAATTTTTTTTTAATTACCTTCTATCTTGCACTTTCCCCAAAAATAAATTTACTAAGCATTTATATTAGTTTTATTATTCTTAATAGTTTAAATTTCAGTAATTTTAAATATAAAATAGACAGGTCAAGGATAAATCTTAGCCTTTAGCTACTATGGAATATAATGATAAACCGAATGTAAAATGTCATGCATTGCGATTATTTAAAGTAAAATTTTTTAATTTATATTAATAATGTTATTAATTTAATAAATTAAGAATAAACTAAATTACAAAAATATTTCAAAGAATGATTTTATAATTTATATACTAATATTTAATTTGATATTTTAATAATAATTTAATAAATGTAATTTAATGATTTATTTTTTATACTGAAATTAATATTTTGAGAATTAATTAATAACAATTATTCATCACACATCTTACTGTTATTGAATCACATGGATTTCTTTCCTCAGTAAATTACATGTTTGATTTCAATAGATTTTTGTTTTGCTTATCAATACATATATATATGTTTTTGTTAACCAGTTCAAAGTAAAATATATATGTATCATAAAATTCCAAAAGTAAGCCCCCCTCCCCACTTTTAAGAAATTTGTATTTTTCTTCTGTTCTCAAATATAAGCTCTTAACCTTTCCCCCCCAAAAAAACTAATTAATAATAATAACCCTTATTTTCAAAATAATAATAAGCATAACTTTTTAGATTAATTATCTCTTTAAATTATAAATCTTCTTTAAATTTAACTCAATTTACAAGCAGCTTGAAAATCTAGATTTTACACTATCCTACAAAATTGACGAAGTTAATATTTTTTTAAAGTTTTATTAAACTTTCTTTCATTTATTTAATATTTAAAACTAATTCAATGACTAAAACGGATTTTTTTTATCAATATCATTTTCTTGCGAAATTTTTTATTATCCGTTTCGATTTTACACAATTCTATAAGACTAAGTTTTTTGTTTCATTAAACTTGCATTCATTTATTTAATTTTTACAATTAATTCCATAACTAAAAAGAATTTTTTATATGTGTTACAATTATTTTTTAACATACTATTTATCTTGAAATTGTTCAAAGATGTAGATTTTGCAACTAAATAAATAAATTTGCTTGATGTCGCCATCTATGCTTATAGAAAGAAAATAACATTGTTATCTTCTTTCTTTGGATGTAAATAAGACATAATGCAAATTATTATCTGTTATAAAAGATGAATACTTTAAAATTATTTTAGCAACAAGCCATTGATATAGTGATTTAAATGCCATTTATAATATAAACATATTGTGATAATTTTGTTTTATTTAACTTATATACTCGAAATTAATAATAAAAACAGAATTAATGGAATTTTTTAAATCAAAAAATCTTGATTATAACCCCCTCTCCCCCCATCTAAATGAAGTAATGATTTTTTAAAGGGGGCGGGGCTTACAATCTTGACTTTACATATTTATTTATGTGAATAAAGAGAACTATGGATGGTAATTTCAGAAATTGTGTTTTCAAATTCGTTATGCGTTTTCTAAATTGATTATATAACCACATTTTTTTAAAAAATCTTACAGTATTCTGAATATGTTGGAAAGTGTTTCATAACTTACGTTGGATGTATGATTTCTTGTTCTTGTTTTGAGATGTTTCTTATTTTATATTCTTCTTGTATCATTAGTTATTTAACAGCAAAAATGAGTGAATTATGAGCTAGTTCATTAAATGATTGAGTATTTTACATGTTTAAATAATTTTATAGAAACAAAATACTAAATAGCATATGTAAATAACTAAAAAAAGTGTCTCAACTCATTCATACATATACAGTAAATATAATCTTAAGAAGTACAGGTATTAAACAGTTTTTATCCCAAAACAAATAAGCGCTTACTAAAGCATTATTTCTTCAAACATGTAAAGACTAATACAGAAATCAAAATCTTTAACTATAAAATAACCATGTCATTACATAACATTCGTAATTTTCATTCAATATTTTGGACTCTTCTCTCATATTTCTCACTTTTTTCAGGTACCTGTGTAGAGTTTTCCTCTATTGATTTCCTGCTCCAAGCATCTCATCAAAGGTAAGTTTTACATTCTGATGCTATGCCTGAAGATTGAATTTTATTATAGTAGACACCCTCAAATTTTCACAGCTTAGGACCAGCTGTTGTGGGGATTTTAGAATCTTGCAGATTTCTGGTCATTGCTTTGTTTACATTTTTTAAACAGTAATTTGAATTTAATTGATGGTGCAATCAAAGCTATAATGAATGCTTACGATATAATAAAATATTAAATAAACATAATAAACTAAAATAATAAAATTTGAGATATTTTAAAAAATGGTTAGAATATTAAAAACAAAGATCAAGTTAATAATCAATAACGCATGATGAAATCTTTATATATATAAATCTTCTGTGCGTGTTTTGTCACTGAACTCCTAAACGACTGGACCAAATTTAAAGAAATTTTGTATGTGTGTTCCAGTGGATTCGAGAGTGGTTTAGATTCACGTTTCATTGAAATTGATTCAGTACTTTTTTAATAATTAGGCAAAAACTAATAGTTAATCATTTTTTGCCAATTAAAAATGTTGAATAAGTTCGCCGAATAGGGTGCGGATGGAATGGCCGAGCGGTCTAAGGCGCCAGATTCAACTTGTGGTTCTCGAAGAAAGAGAGTGTGTGTTTGAACCCCACTCCTGACATACGTGTATGATTTGCAATAATTTCTCCTGTATTATAATTTTATTTAACCGACTTCAGAAAATCGTTAACTTTTAACTAAAATGAGAAAAATAAACTTTTCTATCAAAAATTGAACCAACTTCAAAAACTACTGCAAAGTGAAAGATAATTTCCTTACATAATTGTAATAAGAAATTAAATTAAGAGCATAGTATTTATCGTGCCTATTGTTATATTTATGTACATTTATTTGATTATTTGGGGTCGGTGCCACCCAAATAAATTTCAAAATTAAAATTTAATATAAAATGCAAATCTTTATATCTATATATAATATATATATAAATCTTTTGTGCGTGTATTTGTCACTGAACTCCTCCTAAAGGACTAGACCGATTTTAATGAAATTTTGTATGTTTGTTCTAGTTGATTCGAGAATGCTTTAGATTCACATTTCATGGAAATTGATCCGGTACTTTTTTAGTAATTAGGCAAAGACTAATAGTTAATGATTTTTCGCTAATTAAAAGTAGGGATGCACCGGATACTGATTTTACCGGATATCCTGTATCCGATTTGTGAGCCGGATTTGGATATCCGATCGGATATCCGGTGCTAAATATGTTTTTAGTTATGGTGAATGTTTATTTTTTTTATACAATCCCATCTCAAATAATAAATTGCAAACATATTTCACACACTATTATAACATTTTAAACATATTGAAATATATTTTTCAAAAACTATATCTCTTTGACTATTAGAGCTTGAATTTCAGGTTTTCCCAAGAGGAGAGAGTTTCACACATAACATTTGTAAATGCAGGGAAATTAAACTATATGAGAGAGAAAAAATATTTTTAACCCTATTATTTTTTACATGCCTTTTCACATTTACAAGTTTTCACAATTTATACCAACATGACAAAATTCCATTGAAATAATTTAAATCAACAACTCAAGATAATTATTCAAAATTTTAATAAAAAAAAAAAGAACCAAGCCTCATATATATCATATCTATTTTTCAATTTGCACTCAATGTTATGGGCAATTAATAAATGAGTTGCTAAATGAATTTTTTAATTTAGATTTTATTCGATTTTGTGTGATTTAAAATCTTTTATAGGTTACACTTTTGACAAACAGAACAGAGTAACTTTTCTAACACATTAAATTATCAGAAATATTTGGTTATGCTTTTTTCATCTAATTTTTGTTCTTAATTTTGTAAAAACTGATGTGCATTCATTTTTAATTTGCTTGCAAGAATAATGTATGTAGGTGATTGTATTGTCAATTTCCTTAGGTGATTGTATATCACTTAGTGGAATTATCGTGAATACTGTAATCCCTGGCATTTTAGCTAATTGAATTAAGTTTACCTATGCATTGGAATTTTAAAACCATATGAAAATCTGAAGAGGACTTAGGCAGTAGATTTCTTCTATTACATGAGAAATGGTTTATTTAAAAAAATAATGTCCTAATATCTGTGAACGCATATCAACTATTTATTGTTTCTAAATGTGTTTACTTGAAGTTCATCATTTTTTTTAATAATTTGGAAAGCAGTTGTTATCGGTTGAGAATTTACCTTGGTGTCCGCATTTTATTTTGTTTATGATTCGTCCAGGAATATTAATGTTTAATCCATGATGTACGTAATATATATGATTCTTATTACATAAATCATGTTTTGATCATCATAAAAATGATGTTTTTACTAATTTTCAATAACTTAATGGGAAACATTTAAACATCTTGCTTTGGGCAATGGATGTCTTCATTTTATTTATTTACATTATGAAATTTTTTAAATTTAGAAGAATTTTTATTTGAATAGGAAATCAAAATGTCATCAGAAGAGAGTAGAAAAGTTACAAAATGGACAGATGCAAATTATTAGATATAGAAAAAAATGAATATAAACAGAAACACTGCATGAAAGATCATCTTTTAAATAAAATAAAAAAAAAGGTATGATTATTGAGCCTATTGATGACAAAATGTGCAATAAATTTTGAAAAATGAAAAAATCTAATGTTAAACCATTAATTGTAAAAACTTTTTTTTCCAATGTGCAACACAAGATTTAATCTCATTTTGTTGAGTGCTAATTCCAGACTCATGTGATAGAGCTCAGATTCTAGAGACCATTACTGCCTTTTTAGTTATTTCTTCCTTCGGCACAGGAAAAAGAATTGTACGAAAAGAAAATACGTAAATCGGTCATAGAAATAATATTGCTGATTTTGTCCACCATGGCAAAAATAAATTTTTAAAAATTGTCGACCGGTCTGAAAAAATTTGAACTTTGAGGGAACTTGGGCAGTAGGAAAGTATGGCGAAATTTGTCAATCAATTACAGTAAAATTTCATGAAATTTGTTAATCTGTCACAAAGAAATATCATGAAATTTGTCAGTCAATAACAAAGACAAAACACAAATTTTTCAACTAGACACAGGAAAATAATTGTTAATTTCATCAGAATGTCACAAAAATAAAAAGTGAAAATTTGCCAATCAGTCGCAGAATAAAATAGCTAAGTTTGTCAATCAGTTGAGAGAAATAAATTGAGAAATTTGCCAGTTAGTCTCCAGAGAAAAAAAAAATTGCAAAATTTTGTGAGACGAGCAAACAAGAAAAAATTGTGAGAAAAATTACAAAACTTTTTAGTCAAATGCAGAAAAACAATCATGAATTTTGTATAATTGTTGTAAGAGCAAACTGTGAGATTTCTCAATCGATAGCGGAAAATAGTCGCCTGCGACGCTATCATCACTTCACAAAAAAAAACTAAAAAAAAAATCGTAATTTTTATATATATGTTACAGGCCAAACCCGATTTTAGGCCAAACTAGATTGGCCTAGGCAAGACTAGTTTATCCTATCGCCCATCGGATAGACTAGTTTTTCCTAGGCCAAACCGGTCTATCCTAACGCCCATCGGATAAACTAGTTTTTCCTAGGCCAAACCGGTCTATCCTAACGTCCATCGGATGAACTAGTTTTTCCTAGGCCAAACTAGTCTATCCTAAGGCCGTAGGACAATCTAGTTTTTCCTAGGCCAAACTAGTATGGCCTAACTCTTATAGGATAAACTAGTTTAGCCTGCTGTTTATTGGTCTGAACTAGTTTCTCCTAGGCCGATCTAGTTTAACCTAGGCCAATTCAATTTGGCGTGATTTTATTGAATTCAATGACCTCCACAGCTCCAACATTCTAGTTTGTCCTAGGTCCTAAAATTAATTGAGGAATTGATTAATATCAAATATATATATCAGTTACTGTTTATTGTATCTAGTGCCAAACTATTTACAGTTTACTGCATTTTTTGAAAGTGAAGATCCTCTGATCCACTTAGTATATGATGAGATAAAATGCCTTATGAAAGTCGTAGGACATATTTGCAAACAGCCAGCCATTAAAGCTTTCAAGATTGATGTCAGTCAAGAAAGTAAAAATTTCATCACTCAAAAATTTTATTCATTTCAAAGGATGTTAGTTTCAATAAAGAGCTAAAAGAGTTATTGCAACTATCTGAAAAATATAGAAGTTGTTTTTTAAGTGATGTGCAATGTCATTATGTTGCTTCTGGTAAGTATTTTTACAATAAGGATATATTACTAAATAAAAACTTGAAATACTTCAGTTGTTTAAACCCAAAATTCAAAAATACTCCAAAAAATTTTAAAAATGGACAAAAATTGACTATATCAGACATGTCACTTTTCTGCAAATTCGTAGAATTCCATTTTTTCGGCACTGAACTTTATCATTCTTGGAATCGATGCAAATATGCATTCAAATATGATGAAATTTAATGGAGGGTGTGGGGGGGGAGGGGGGGTTAAGTGGCAGTAATGGATGAAATACTACAAAAATGAGAGTATGAACAGCATCAAATTTGGAAAAAATATTCAAAGGATCACAGAAAAAACAAAAAAATAGTCAAAAGATCATGAAAATCATGAAAAAAAAAAGATTTTTATCAAAGATCACAAAAAAAACTGTTTTTATTAAAGGGTTATTGGGATAAGAATCGTGGCAAAAATGACATTTCCATCAAAGGATCGTGGAAAAAGATGCGATTTTCGAGAAAGATCACGGGAAAAAACCCCACGATTTTTGAAGAATTGCAGGAGAAACACGATTTTCATCGTCAAAGGATTGTGGGAGAAATTTGATTTTCATCAAAGCATTGTGCGAAAAATGCAATTTTCTTCAAAGGATTGCAGGAAAAACACACTTTTATCTAAAGAACATATAAGATATATGATTTTCATCTGAAGATCTTGTAAAATACACAATTTTTTTCAGAGTCACGACAAAATGTTATTTTTGTCAAATGACCTGGAAAATTACTCTAATTTCATCAAAAAATTGAGTAAAATATGTGAGTTTTGGCAAAAAATTGTAGTAAATTCGTGAATTTTACAGAAAATCGTGGAAAATATGCAAATTTTGACAAAAGATTGTGGAAAATACAGAAATGTGTTAAATGCAAATTTCAATGGTGAAAAAAAAATTGTGAATTTTATCAAATAATTGTCAAAAATGACTCTAATTTCATGAAAAAATTGTGGAAAATTTGCAAATTTCATTGAAGGATCTCAAAAAAAGTGCAAATTTTATCGAAGGATCATGCAAAATTCATCGAAAGATCGTGAAAACATACGTTTGCGTCAAAACGTCTTAGAGTAGCCTTAGTTTGTACCATAGCAGTGCAGATGTAAAGCGAGGATTTTCGCTATCATGTCAAATTCTTTCCGATGACTGGGTCTCTATAAAAAAGCAAATGCTAAATGCTAGGCTAAACATAGAAGATGCTTTAAGACGTCACTATGAAAATCATGCTACTCTAGTACCAATAACTAGTAAAATGATTATAAAAGCTAATATTGCATATCGAAATTATCAAAGTTACCTAGAAAATGAAAATAGAAAAAAAGGAAAAAAAAGGAAAGTACAACTTGAAGTAGAGAAAGCTACAGAAGAGGAAGGAATCGAGAGCGGTGGGGGGGGGGGGGTTGAAAAAATATATAAGTGCATGCAATTGTAGATCTTGAAAAAAAGTTGAAAGATTGAAACAAAAATGTGAGGGAAGAAGTAACTGTATTGGACAGATTGATCAATGAAGGCAACAAAACGTAAAAATTGCTTTAGAAAAAGAAAACTTAATTGAAGCTAAAGTGGCACAAAATTTGATTGCATCTGGTATAACAGCTAACAAGGAACTGAAAATAATTAAAAAAAAATAATTTAATTACAAATTTTATGATTAAGAAGCATATAAAAGGTTAATTTTAGAAATATGCAAATATTAGTTTTGGTTAAAAAAAAAAGAAATACAAAAATGACTTTTTTTGTTATAAATATTATGTTTGTTTTTCAGGTCCCTAAAAGATCCCTATTTAAGACTTTCAGTCCTTAAAAAGTCCCTAATTTTTAATCATTAGGTCCCTAAGTCTACTATTTTGTACCAAAGTTGCTGGCAGCCCTGATTTAGTAGTCTGTCAGCTTATACCTTTATCAATTTTAGTCAATTTAATTCATTAATGATCATATCTTTACTTTTTTTTACTTAATATATCATTACTGAATATATAGGTATCAGATAATAATACTCATATATTCTAAACTAACATTTTTAAATGGTCAGGATATAGCGAACAAAAACTTCGGTCCCTTGAAGTTCGTAATAACGGGGTTCGACTGTATAATAAATTTTATTATTAATTTTTTATTGCATTTATTGTATTTTCAGTTTCTTTATCCAAAATAAGTCTTTTCTGTTTTCCTGTATATAAAAAAGTATTTTTATTTCATTTTTATATTATAAAAGAGAAATTTTTTTAGGGATTTTGTTCTCAACTTTTTTTATATTTTGCAGACATATTATTAAATACAGAGTAAATAGTTTTATGAATTACTACATATATTATACATTGATATTTTAATAACTTTTTACAGATCAGTTATAAATTCATATGCTTAAAAAATGAAATTCTTACAACTACTCGGTATTGGCCCAGTACTCGGCCAAAATTTGGCCGAATACCGAGCACTCGGCAAATTGGCCAAGTAGGCCGAATACCGAGTATGAGTTCTTAATATAAAATAATATTTTTTTCAGAAAATATGACAAACAACATTGCACACAGTACCATGTAATCAGAAATAAAAAATAATGAAAATTGTATACAAAATGAGTTGGTTTACTAAATAATTTTTTACTGCGCATGAGTCAACGATATCAAAATTTCATTTGCATATTATGTTAGCTAAATGTATAGAGCAAATTTTGTGAAAGTCACAAAATCATAATTTGAAAATTCTGAAAATAATCGTCAATTGAATAAGTTGAAAATCCGTTATTCTCAAAATGAAGCAAAAACAAGAGGGGTTGTATCCATATATTCATTGATTAGTGTCAATATAGAATACACAATACGGGATGTACTACTACATTTGGATAAAATCCCTCATTTTTTTGCTTCATTTTGGAAACAACGGATTTTGTCCTTTTTCTATAGACGATTACTTTCAGAATTTTCAAGCTATGATTTTGAGACTTTTACAAAAGTTGCTCTATACATTTAGCTAACATAATATGCAAACGAAATTTTGATACCTTTGACGCATGCGCAGTAAAAAATTATTTAGTAAACCTACTCATTTTTCATACAATTTTTATTATTTTTTAATTCTGATTACTGGGTATTGTGTGCAATGTTGTTTGTCATATTTTCTGAAAAAAATATTATTATATTAAGAACTCTGAAAATTATAAGGGAAAAACTTGGAAAAATTTGGGGCCATTTTTATAAAAACCTTACTCTGCGAGTATGCATGCTATTTGCATAAAAATGAACACAGTGTATTACAATAAGGCATTCAATCATAATCTAGAGTTTGAGCGCTTTTGCTACATTAGTTTTGACAGGCTTATTCAAAAGATATTCATTCTTTTTTAATTTGTTGACGGTACCCTATGGAGTTTCGGTAAAAAATCTTCACGGAGATGTATGACGTATACTATTATATTTATACACTAAGAGTTTCGAGATGATTCCTCGTGTGTTTTTCTAGATATTTAGTAAAATGTCTAAAATCGCAAGTGTCCAATAATCAATGGCCATATAGTGTATATACAAAATTTCAAATGGATCGGATATTTTTATCAAGAGTTATCGCGTTACGCACGAACGAACGGGCACATAAGCTCTCAGGCTATGATAGCTTGTGAGCTAAAAAGGAAATTTTCCAAATTAAAAAAAACAGAAAAACATAAATAACTTGAAGATGAGCATAGTGAAGTAAACTTGGAAAAATTAAAATTTTAATAGATCACTTATAGCATTTATAAATTATTTGATATTTTAAAGTGATGTTTTATATTATATTTTCATAGTTGGATACCTACATAAATAAAGAAACCCAATTTGATTTTTTTATTTCAACAGCAATACCTACACTTGACACAACATCAACAAAAAATTTACAACCTTGAACTTGATTAAATACAAGTTTTTAGCTCACAGACTATCATAGCCTGAGAGCTTAAGTGCCCGCCCGTTCTGTATGTATGTTCATTCGTGCGTAACGCGATAACTCATGATAAAAATATCCAATCCACTTGAAATTTTGTATACAGGGTATATCCTGATAAGGCGCTTCTCTGATTAGTTTTTGGAGTTCATTCGATATGTATAAGATGGGAGACGGGGGATCATGCCCCTCCCCTTAATTGATATAAATGGCTTTTTCATTCAGAAATATTAGTTTTTGTTCAAAATTTATACATATGATAATTCTGATGAAGCGCTTCTGCGAGTGATACTAGGCGTTCATTGGATAAATATAAACAGGGTAAATGGGGGTTCTAATGCCCCTCTCTTTAATTAATATAAATAGGTTTTTTATGCAGAATTGTCCGATTTCGCTGAAATCTCTGAATAGTTTTGGAAGTTTAATGGTTAAGTATATAAAAGAGGATAACTCCTCTTAAATTATATAAAAGGGTTTTTATTAAGAATTTTTCAATTTACTCTGAATTTTGGATATGGATTTTTTATATGATAAAGTATGCCCTGATCAGTTTAGAGGGTTCAATGATTAAGTATAAAAAGGGGAAAGGGGGGAGCTGTTCCCCCCTCCTTTTTTTCTGAACCGAATTAACCCTTGAAAATATAAGGTTGTGACGTGCAATTGGTATGCGTAGACTGTGAACTCAATGACATCAGTTTAACTGGGCAACATTCTTTTTATTATCTCATATTTTAAACAGTGCCATACTTTGTTGATACCCTCCCCCCCTCCCACATGCAACTTAATTAATGGACCGTTCCTTTGGTGAATTAAAAATATTATTGATCGCAGTCTCAAAGCCGCTTTTTCCCCCTGCTGACGCAGAAACGTAAATAATGTGAATATTTTATTAAATTACCTTTAACGTATGACGCTGTCGTTAACGTGTGACTTTAATGGGAAACGCTGTCTGATTTCTTGTGAAGTACATGAGAATAAGCCCGAAATAAATGTGTTTGCGCTTAAAACAGGATTTTGAGACTGCGTCACAAAACAAGAAAATTTCATTTCAGAGCAGATCTTAAGGCCCCACACTAGGCACAGAAAAAGGCCCGGATGATAATGTTAAGTCTATGGTAGCGTTCTTTTCAAATATCTCGCTCAAATTGTAATATTTTTACATGATTTTTTTTGCACACGATAGCTCAGGACGTTGCACAACTGGCCTAGTTTTTACTTTTTTGATTTCGCTTGTATATTTTTTATATTACGATAGTTTTAATTTCAGAACCAGTTCAAACCGGTTCAGAAAATTAAAGAATTTTTTTTATCTGAAACCAAAACTGAAAAAGTAAAAACAAGGACGGTTGTAGATCATTCTCAGCTATCTTGTGCAAAAAAATCACGTAAAAATATTAAAATTTGCTCGAAATATTTGAAAAGAACGCCCCCATAGGCTTTACATTATCATCCGGGTCTGTTTCTGTGCCTAGTGTTGCGCCTTAGGGGATACGCTTCACCGTTGCTCGGGCGTCGCGTTGAAAAATCTAAACAATCAATGACTCTTTACCCAATACACTTAGAGAAATACAATTTTCAGTCTCTTAAAGCTCGATGTTAATGTACTTTTTTTTTTTTGCACAAATAACAATATATGTTAACTTTTTAATATTTAGATAAAAAGATATTCCATTAATAAAAATCTCTAAAACTTTGCAGATAAATTTTGATAAACGCAACATATCGGCATCGCATGCCCATTTTCCCTAGGTGAATAGCGTTTGTAAATAAGAAAAGGGCAGCTGGCAACACTGTGGATGAATTACTCTGGATAAGGGAGAAAAACCTGTCCTTTCTTTAACGACTGACACTGTACGGATGAACTCCGGGAATTTGATTGGTCTACGTTTGCCAAAGAATAAGTAAGTATGATATGATTGGGCTACGTCGTCAAGATGATTCCTACAATGATCGCTATGACAAAAAATGTCGCGGTAGATTGGTTGACAGAAGTGTTTGTTTGTAAACATGCCTTTTCCTTATAGTTATTTTATATTATAAATAATTACGCATCTAAATTTCTTTAAGGGGCTAGTTCAGTAAGTGTTATCGTAAGGAAAACATTTTTAAAGATATCTTGTTTGCATTTTAATATTTTTAAACAATTCTTTTTCCATTGGCAAGCTGAGATCGATTTGTGAGAAGGTAGTTTTTTACTTTTTCTATTTTGGTTACAGATATTTTAAATAAGGACACTTTCATTTTCGGAGCCGGTTTCGAAAGTGAAATTTTTCTCATGAAAAAAAATACCTGCATTCAAAATCGAAAAATTTAAAGAAAGTAAATGTAGAAATTTATCTCACTTATCCAGAGTTAAAAAAAGAAATATTTAAAAATTTAAAAAATGCAAACGTCAATCCTTATCAATTTCTTCCATAGGATTTGCATGAGCGTGCGAATCTTTTCAAATGACTGAATAAGCGACTGAAATCTAAGTTTTAATAAAAATAAATAAATAAAACATTTAAAATGCAAACGAGATATCGTTACCAATTTCTTCAATATGATTGGCACAAGCGAATGAATCTTTCCAGATGACTGACGTAGCCCGTTAAATAAATCTGAATTTTTTATGCGTGAAGTGCCCTCTATGGACGCCTCACGACACTGTTGGTGCCGACTGAATTTCGTGTCCATCCTTCAACGCCCTGTTACGCACGAAATGGAGACATTCTGTTGACATCGTTTTTTTTTCTCTTTTCAGGTGAACACTTTGCAGTGAAACATCTGGAAGAAAGAACGCCCCTCTTCTCCCGAAAGAATTTAGTATTTATACCACCATGCCAGAGACAGGAAGCATCTCTACCTACGAATGTGGAGAGTATCACACCTTCGAGTGGAGAATGCAGGATTTCTCCACTCTTGATGAGGATGACGGCGAAGAGTACTGCAGTCCTGATTTCTCCTTCGGCGGGGAAAGGTGGTTCTTGTCGATCTCCCCGAATCGTTGGAGTCGACGTGGCACCTCTGGTCACGTGGATCTGGGGCTCTTTAAATGTGATTCCGGTCGCTCCATCAGAGTGACATTTTCCCTTTCGCTGAAAACGGCGAAAGGGGAAAGACACAGAGAAGAACATGTCACAAAAGACTTTAATGATGATGATTGGAGCAACTGGTTTCATGTATTGAATCGATTCGTACCGAGATCGGAACTGACCAGTTTAAGATCTGATCTGTTGCCAGACGACGTCCTGACGGTCGTCTGCACCCTGAAGGGGAGGTCATCTGCCGGAAGTGAGAGTAAGTCTTGGTCAGCTGACCACAATTACTACATGAAAAAAATCTACATGCGCGTTTTTTTAGGGTTGTGAGCTCTTGACTAGCTATATTTCAGAATAATACTTTTTGGTTTAAGAAATCATAGAAGTTTCTGTGATCAAACAACGCCATGATTATAATTCGGAAATACTGGTACGGAAATACCTATATGCTACGAAAATAAAGATCGCAGAATCCCTGTACCTTTCGCGATTTGAATAACTTTAAGAATTTAAAAGCCAATCTGTTTATAAAAATCAATGTAAAGTTGTCTTAAGAAATATTTATTGAACTTCAATAGAGATAAACAAATTTTTACATTTTCAATTCCTCGAGCAAAAAAATAAAAAAAAATCTGGAAGTTCCGGACCGGAAAGTGCCCACGAATATTTTATTGAAAAATCTTATCAATTAAACATTTATAAAATGTAAACTAGATTTGTCAAAGTAATATTGTCATTGGTTTAACATTAGCTTGTAGGTGTCTGTATTCTTTTTATTATTCTATACTTTTTTTACATTTCTGTACATGGTCTATCATAAGAGACTACCAGTTTTAAAAATGGAACGAGAAGAAACAATGGCAGCAAGGACGTTATTCTCTCATGTTCTGAATGAATAATGTGAAGAATTTATTTAGTTTTCTATATATATATATATATATTTGATATTTTAAGTATTTTTATCGATTAACAGCCCAATGAAAAACATTTCAGTAATATTGGAAACGAAGCAAAAATATACCTCCTCATACCTCCCATGCTTTCAAGCTTGATACTTAAAAACTGCCATTGCTTGTTTTCTAAAATTCTTTTTTAGTGTGTTCTCGATGAATCAATGACGTCTCTCTCTCGCATGTATAACTTTAATTAGCCGTTATCCTATACATGTAATGTCAAACCTAATATTCAAAAACTGCGAGTGCCTGTTTTTGAACATTCTCTATTTTGATGTGTTCTGGATGAATAACATTGCTACATCTTTTTTGAAGGTGACTCTGCTTCTGCTGAGATTTGTACTCCTGTCTCCGATTCTGCCGGATGTTCTTCAGACTCCGGTGAGTGTCGTCATTGCAAAGGGAACTTCGCCGCCGGTAGCCTATCGTCCCACCAGAGGAAGTGTGAACAGCGACCCGTGAAGTGCCCGGACTGCCTAGAGATCGTCGTGCTGCAGAAATTTTTGAATGAACACGAATGCCAACCGGGAAGTCCAGAAGGTATTACACACATTTTGTTTATGTGTAGCAAAATTTCACTGTTATATAAGATTCCCGGTTTCTCACTCTGAAATCCTAGAGGAGTTTTTCAATAAAACTGTCTTAATTAAGTATTTTTTATTTAGGTCAAAGATACGGAGTCCCTTTTCACTGATTTGATTTTTAAGAAATACATTTCCTCATTTTTATCCTCCATCACTTACTTCAAAAACTATGTTTAATTTTTCTGTTGCATGAGGCTAGTTATTTTTTTTTTCTTCGTCTGTGGCGATTAAATCTTTCTGGTTTTGATCTGATAGAGAGTTCGTTTTGTAAAATTGTATACTAAATCATTGAGAAAAAGAAGTTTATTTGGACTTTTTATTTTCAGAAAAAAATATTTTTTTCATTTGCAATTGGGTGATTAGTAAAATATTCCATAATCTATATATTCCATATTCTATACCAACCATCTTCTTGTGTATCTTGATAATATTGTCATTTTCGTTAATTTTAAAATTATGTAACACCATTAACCCTTTCCTGCAAAGTGTACCCAGTCGGAGATACCTAACTTTAATTCCAAACTGGCAAATGGCAACAATAATATTTTAATAAAATTTTGCTCTTACAATGAAAGCTTAAATTAAGGAATTGTTAATTTCTAAAAAAATAGTTTGCAAATTCCGGTGACAGCCAATAATTTCTCATATTACTTATATAATTAGTCCGTGCAAGATATGGTTAAAACACACAGCAAATGATTTTCCCGTCATAAAAGAAAGGAATACCTTTTTTGTCATGATCATTCTTCTAATTTTTGATTGATTTGTATAATTTTTTAAGAAAATGTGACTACCGTATATACTCGCGTATAAGTCGACCCCCTAACTTATGTTGTTAAAAATAGGAAAAAAATTCAAAACCCGCGTATAAGTCGAACCCTCTCCAAAACGGGGATCGATCGACTTTCCCCTGAAAACGACTGATTCCTCTGACTCGATTCGAAATGAAGCGACTCCGAAAAGGACCGATTCCTCGCACTCGATCCGAAATGAAACGACTCCGAAAAGGACCAATTTCTCAGACTCGTTCGGAAATGAAACGACTCTGAAAAGAACAGAGTCCTCGGAATCGTTCCGAAAAAGCTCGACTCCGCTCAATCGTTCCGAAATGAAATGACTCCAAAAAAGAACGATTCCTCGGAATCGTTCCAAAATGTATCGTCTGAAAAATTATGCTTAATGTCATAAATCGGTATCGGAAACTGAAGAAGAAAAATCGGATTCATTCCATTTTTTCTTGGACTCGTTCTTTTTTTCTGAAATTCGTTCCATTTTCTCGGATTTGTTCTTTTTTTCTTGGATTCGTTCTTTTTTCTGGAATATGTTCCATTTTTCTTGTATTCGTTCCTTTTTTCGGAACGACTTCGAATGACTCGTACCTTTCGGTGAACGGTTCCTTAAAATGGACGATTTTGCCCATCTCTATTTTTTACTATTGGAAATATGTTCTTGGCATAAATCACACACTTTTTTTGTTCTTTGCAACAGGGTAGGGTAGATTATTATTATTATTATTATTATTATTATTATTATTGAAAAATAAACAAAAAATGATCTTAAATTCAAAATCGTCGAAGTTGAAAGGGTTCCGGATTTTAAACTCTACAAACAATGGGGTGCTGCAACACCGATTCGCTAGCAAACTATTTTCCGATATTTTGTTTATAGATTTTATTTTAGATCTCGCGTATAAGTCGATCCCCCCCCCCCACTTTGAAGTTTTTTTGTCTAAAATTTCTCGACATATATATACGGTAAACTTTTCTGATTTCATTTTACTTTGAATGATTAACTGATATTTTTTTTAATACAACAGGCAAAAGACATAAAGAAAATTCTCAAAATGCATGTGTATATGCATCCACTTAAACAAGATAAGAGGATAAGCTGATTATTATACTAGGCATCATGTGATAACTATTCATACATTTAATGCCGATTAAAAAAATCCGTACTACTTGTATGTGGGAAATGTTCAAAGCTGCAACTGTAAATTTAAATTTAAAATATTTTTTTTATTAAATATAAAAATTATTTTTGCATGAATGTCTGTATACTTTTCATTGTATACATCACTGATTCATCGAAGAGTTTAGTTTTTGGGGTTAAAACAATTCTTTGGACTCTTCTAAAATATAGTCACAAAATCAACTGTGTTAAGCAAAAAAATATGAAGGGTTAAATTAAACAAAATAAAAAGCAAAATCCATTTTAATATTAGACTGTTTAAAAGTTTAATAATAGGAATCCCTTATTTAGTACACATTAAATGAAAGAGAATGCAAATTAATAGAGGCAAAATACATGAGTTGTTTTCTTACTGTAATTTCTCATTGGAGATTGATAAAGGGGCTATTTTATGAAGTCCTTGATCATATGAATGCTAATTTCCTTTGACTGCTCAGGTTTTTTTACTGTGTCAGTTGTAATGCATTACTAATTTACTAAAAGTTACCTTATAAAATTCTAAATTTCGAATACTTTTTCATTTTTTGAGTACTAATAAATCAAAACTTTCTCTTAGATGAAAATCTTGACTTTGCCACCA
This sequence comes from Maratus speculifer, assembly GCA_964019185.1. Lineage (NCBI taxonomy): Eukaryota > Metazoa > Arthropoda > Arachnida > Araneae > Salticidae > Maratus > Maratus speculifer. The sequence goes on along the minus strand of OZ025303.1, from coordinate 19,362,562 downwards.
CTTGCTAATTAAAGAGATATTTTTATGTAATGCAACATTAGTTTTAGAGAGACTAAAAATTGTTATTTTTTAACTTCAGGTACTCGATCCTTAAGTGAAGTTTATAAGAGAATGCTGTTGGATGGACGCCATCACGATTTAATCCTGAAAGTCGGCGACAAAGAACTCAGAGCCCACCGAGACGTCTTGAGGGTTCAGTCTAGGGTTTTCGAGTCCATGCTGGATCACGACATGAAAGAGAAAAACACGGGCGTCATCGATGTGCCGGACTGCGATCCAGACGCCATGCAGCTGTTTCTCTCGTACGTCTACTGCGGGAAAATCGAGGCACTCGACCACAGCAACATGCTCGGACTGTATTACATCGCAGATAAGTACGAAATGATGGAACTGAAGAGAGCGTGCTCCGACTTCATAAAGAAATCACTTTCTCACACCAACATTTGCAGCGTCATTCAGCTTGCGTTGAACCACAGTGATTCTGATCTGCTAGAATATGCCACAGGTTATTTCGCCGATAATATGTTGGATATAATGAAAACGGTGGAATGGCAGTCTTTTCTTAAGGAAAATTCTACAGTAGGGAATGAACTTATGATAAAATCTCTCGAACTGAAAAACGCACAAAGTTCAATTTGAAGAACTGTGTGACATCACAAAGTTGTGTGTGATGGTTCACATTATGTGAAATTAACTGCTATTTGAAACAATTCTTGTAATAATTTTGTCATTTATTGAAGTGTAATATAGTAACTGTTTTTTGTAAATAACATAATGACCAAACTTGGCTGTTATAACATGAAGTTGGTTAATGCGAAGCATAAATAAATTTATTTAAAGATGTATGACTTCTATATTTTTGTTTTTAAGACGAGTCTGAAGTCCTTTCTCAAACATTACTCTTTTGTTTCATCAGTGCCTATAAAAAGTTTATTTGAGTCTAGCAGCAACTAGGAAGACTTTTGAACCCTTTTTAACAGTTAGAGCTGAATAAAAAAAATATGAAAAAGTTGAATATTACTGCAGTAAAAACTAATAGCGTACTTCTAATTAGAAATGGTGCAAAGTAATAGATTTTTTATAGGTCTGCTTATGGATCAAGTATCTCCAGGCCTAGGGGAGGATTTGACCACCTACTTAGGAGACATGATCTCCTCATAAAAGTGAGGAGTCTCATTGGTACTGAAATAAAAACCGGAGGTTCTTTGGTACATTCAAGTTTCTATTTCTTTAAATCCTATTCAATATTAGCAAAAAAACATTAGTAGAATTTAATACTTCTGACATTTTTTGCTCTAATGTCTGGAAGATTGGGGCAAGTTTCAATTTGCACCAAATCTATCTCAGCCACATCTGTATTTGAATATGCTACTTTTTGATCTGTCAAATTTCACGTTTAAAACATTGGACTGTTATCTGTTGCTAAGTTAACAAAATATCTCGTCCTCATTTTTTCCTTAAAATTTGACAATTATCCAGTCGTTAACTAATACATTTTGACTATCAAGCTATTTCTGCGTATTATCATCTTGATTTGATTGATGACTATATGAAATCTCATTTATCTGATCATAAATCTTATCAATCTGACTCAAAAGTTTTAGATTGAAGTGGTTTTTGTTGTTTTGTTTACTTTTTTTAACATCTGTGCATGTCACAAAAAGAGTCCTTTTTGTCCTTCTTTTAGTCTTATCTTCTGTCTTTCTTCCATTTATTTTCTGATTGCAACATAACATCAGTTACTAAATTTGTCTTACTTTTCTTCTTCCCTGAAATTTTCTATTTGCTTTTTCTGCTTTTTGGGGTAGGGTAATATATGTTAAAACAAATCATTAGACGTAAATCTGTGTTTTAGCTATTCAAAAAATGTTATTAAGTCGAATAAAAACAACTTTAAATTAAACAGTTAAAATTCTTTTGTTATCTTTTAGTCTAAGAGCCAGTGAAAACTACCTACATGTATTTGACCAGACCTGAGTTTTCGTACATTGAGGCCCCTGTACCTACTATATATGAGATGGGGAGTCACTAAGCCCAAAGTGGTGGACGCGGCTACTGCGCAGGTAATATTAGACAAGCACAGATCACTTGCGACTGGACTTCATCTGGATCTAAAGTGTATAAAAATGATTGTATACAAAATTTCAGATACGGGTTCAATACATTGCAATCTATACATGATAATTTCTGTAAATAGGTTTTGTGTTATGTATTTCCTTAATTGTTTATTTAGTTATGTTTTTATAATAGAGAAAAAATAAAGTTCTTTAAAATACACTCTCCTCCAAAAGTTAAGGTACAACATGTTTTTCGAAGCTCGCCAGAAAAAAAAATTGGCTGTCAGATTAAACTTCATAATTTATATAAATGACAATAATAAGCTTTAAAAAAACTTACTCAAAAATTACAGCTACTACTCTTATTTTATAGAAAAGAATAGTTATTCATGAATGAGAGAAAAATATGCAATTACAATGCTTTCGTAATTTCGCGTGTAGGTTTTGTTGTATTTGAACTGTTGTTGTCAGTTTTGTTCACAAAAACCAGTAGTCTAGAAATGGCTAAAAGAAATCGTTTGCCCGATTCATTAAGGTGGCGGGAGGTAGGATGAATAGAAATGGGGTTGTCACAGGCCGATACTGCTAGACGGTTCCATGTGTCTTGTAGTAGAGACCAACGACTTTGGGATCAGTATGAATCCGAAGATTCTGTGTCCACATGTTCCAGGCCGCCCAGGTGTTACAACACCTGCGGAAGACCTGTTTCTAGCTCATTCAGACCAAAGGAGAAGACGCACTACTGTGCCGCAACTCATTGCAGACCGCTTTGCAGCATTAGGGAGAAGAATCTCAGCTATTATGGTGCTAAGACATCTTCACAATGCAGGCTTCACAATACAAGGCGACAGGTTGTGGGTGTCCCCCTCAACAGACAACAATGAAGGCCCTGCTTATGTTGAACAAGAGAACATGTTTCCGGGGCCAGACAACAGAGGGCTTCTGTACTTTTCACAGACGAGTCCAGATTCTCACTGGAGAGCGATTCAGGATGTCTTCTGATCTGGAGAGAACAATGCAATCGATGCTATCAGTCAAACATTATTGGAACACACAGGTACAGAAACGGTGGAATCATGGTTTGGGCAAGCATCTCACTCGGAGGCCACACTGACCTGCATGTGTTCCATGGAGGAACTCTGACTGATGCGGGATATCGAGATGAGATCCTAGATTCATATGTGCGCCCATATGCCGGTGCTATTGGCAATGGTTTCATTCTAATGTATGATAATGCGAGACCAAACCGAGCTGTATTTATTGTGGATTATCTTGGGAATCACGGTTTAGAGAGGATGGAATGGCCAGCTCATTCTTCAGACTTAAATCCGATAGAAAATATTTGGGACTACCTTGAAAGACGGGTTGCGGCTTTAAGTCCGTCTCCAAGGTAATTAAATGAACTAAAACAAGGCTTATACTCCATGTATGGTCAGCGTTACCTATTTCGGTGTCCAACAATTTAATTGAGAGCATGGAAATTCGATGCCGAAAATGCATTCAAGCCTGGAGTGGACATAATCCGTATTCGAACCAGTTTTTTAATTCCGTATTAGAACCAGTTTTCTGTCACATTTTACTGTATATAATGCTGCGATATACTGATTTCTCCAAGAATGGAAATTTTCACCATAAGTACTTTTTTGTTGTAATTTCATTTATACACGTTTAACTTTAGTAAATTTTTATTTAACAGTTTAGCGCACACTTCCACAAAATTTTTTGCTTCTATATTCAATCATTTTCAAGAAACTGGTTGTACCTTAAGTTTTGGTGGCCAGTGTATTTTGGTAGTGTTAGAAAGTGAACCCAAACCTATGTTTGAGCCGTTGACGAAATATTACAAGATTTTAATTATTAGTCTAACTTTTAAATTTACAGTTGCTATTCACAGCGTCATTATAAAATCCTGCACATACCTCATTTAATATTACTGGGAATTGGGAATTTGATTAAAAATTTTTAGGACCAAGGAACTCTGTTCTCGTATCCTTGTAAATTGATTAATTGGTTTTTTTGTGCCGATCCGAATTAAAAAATAAGAATGGACTTTTTTCGAATTGATATTTTCTTCATTAAAAAATTTTCATTTCAGAACTACAATACCCATCTTAAAATAGTAATCCTTCCTTTTTTCGTAATTTTAAATACATGCTACTTAACAAAATTCAGAAAATTCCTTTCGTGAAGAAAGATTACAGACATTATTTCATTATTACATTATTTCAAATTTTAAAATGAGCTTAAAAATCTTCTTGCTATAATTAAAGCAAAAATTTATTTATATATATATGTATATATATATATATATATAAGATAATATGAAATAAAAATAAAGCATTATAAAGGCTTTCATATTGTGACTGATAAAGAGTTCTTGAATGAAGCCTAGAAGTGTACACATTTTTTTTAGATTTTTTATTGGAATTTATTTTTATAAATATTTTAAATGATTTTGAAAACACATTTAACAATGATTGGAGTAGTCTCGAAAGATGTTAATCTTTCAGTTAAGTCATTTATTTTTTTCTTTACGTTTTGCTTTCATTAGCTAAAAGGTCTCTTATACTTTTGGCTTTCTGATGTCACATTTCACTCCTCCCCTATAGTTACAACACTTGCTAATACTAAAAACAAAGTTGCATGAAATCAATGCCCCAAGTAATCATTATATTATCCTTTAATCTTTGGGGGTTTTATTTATAAACCTGCTTTGAATGTAGAGAGCTTATTTTCCTACTTTGTGTTTAGCTATCTGAACTTGCAATAGAGAAGTGGAAATTTTCGAACCGAATTGATAAGATAAATTATTATCTCCATTCCAAATATCAAAGTTGAAAGTCATACTTTAACAATAAGTTCTTTTTTTTTCGTAACAGATAATCCCTTTTTACAGATTTCAGAGTCTTTGTAATCTTTTTTATACTGCGATGCATAAGTATATAAACTGCATGTAGCATTTAAATCGATGTAGTGTATAATAATTGGTAAAATTTTTTTTTCAGTTTTCGGACTAGCAACGAATATTAGATTTCAGGATAACACAGGTAAATGTACAAATTGCAAAATACAAATTGAAATACAGGTATGAATTTAATTTTTTTTCATATTCCTTTTCTATTGCTTTAATTTAAACATATCACTTAGTAGAATCAGATATTTATTCTTGCTGCTTACGTTTTTAAGAGAAAGTTGAATTACAACTTTTCAGAATTTAATAAAACATTCTTTTGTCTTACAAAATGTTTAGCAGGCACGTGTCTTCCCCTCTTCACCCAAAGAAAAATAAATAGCCATATGTATAAAAACTTAAGAGTGTCTCAAATAAAAGTTGAAATGCTTTTTAATATTTGCATTTTGAATATTAGCAGGTAACATCTAGCATATATTTCAAAAATGCTCAACTAAATAGTCCTGCAATAAATTTTCAAATAGTTACACTTTTTAAATGTTTATACGAGTGACTATCTCAGCAAATATTAATAAGTTAAATGTCTTTTTTTTTCTTTTTTTTCTTGTGCTGAAAGAAGATCATAGAAAAAAGTTGAATATCTATATTTGAAAAATTGAGTGAATTTTGTCTGTTTAAAAATTGACAATTGCCATATACCGCCCTTTAATTACAAGTGTAAATCTATGACATATTAGAAGAGAAAGGAAACATAGGCGATAATATATACAAACAGCAAACATTAAAAGCTACAGTCGATGTTTGGTAACCATGTTAGTAGCAAAAAACTCCTAAAAATATTACCGGAGCAATTTTAGACTTTATTTATGTATCGGCAATTTGAATATATATGTATATGTGTGTGTTTCTTTGATTTAAAACAAATTTTGTTTCTTTACACGATTAGGTGGGGCTTGTTGAGCTTAAGCCATTTGGTAGGCCTCCCCACCTAGCTGAAACTCTTTACACGATATCTGCCGCGTATTATTATATTTTGATATTTTTATGACACAAATTTTTTGTAACACATGTTTCATCTAAAGAACCCTGATGTAAATTTGAGAATGGGCCCCATTTTTTACAAAAAAACATATTTTTCAAAAATACCATCTATTGATGGCGATATGCTATTTTTGTATAGTTCTGTATAAAACACGCACAAAATAATTCAATTGAAAAGTGCGTAAGTCAGTTTAAAACACACTTTGATAAGTTTCCTCCCCCATTTCTAATATTTCTTTGAATGACTAGTTCTTTTTATGATGAACAGAATTTATGTACTTATATAGAATTTCAAAGTGAATAATAAAAATGAAAATGAGCAATAATTATTAGTTTGAAGCAGTTGCTTCAACTTTTGAAAACTTTGAGTGTGCTCAAAAAATTTTGTGTAAAATAACGTCAACGATTTTAGGTATGTTCGTAGTTATATAAATGCGTAGCACTTACAGCTGTTGTTTTGTTTAGTTAGTCTGTCCGTCTACCTATCCGTCTTTCTGTCCGTCCACATATAATAATGCAAAAATTACCCAGACGAATCGTTTGAAATTTAAAATAATTTTAATTAAACTATTTCACATTTTATGAAATTGATATTTGTTGCTAAAGGTTTACTACAAGTTATTTCCTATATAATAGAAAGGAGATAGCATTTACACTGAAACACAAAAGATTCGGACACTATACTGTATCCGATGCATACTTTTATGTATATACTTATCTTGTATGCTATTACACCAAGACCAGAATATTTTAAAAACTTCGCCATAGCACGAACGGACCACATATACTACGTTTGATGCCCAAATTCCAACTTGTTTACGTTTATATTTTGTGTCTCCGGGGAGAGAGGCGGGTTGAGGAACAAATGAATAAAGAGGATATGTAATGGATATAACGATTTTTCTACATAAATATACAATTATTGAAAAATTATTATAATTTTATATATATATTTTAATTATATTCTTATAAGTTCTTCTTTATTATTGTATTAATACGTATTATAAAAAGCATAAACATTCCTAAAGATTGAAAGTGATAAAAAATCAAGAAAAATGTCCATCAGATATTTAAACAAATAGCCCAAAAATACAGGAAATTTGATTTTGAGAGAAATTTAACTATACATCCGCTGAAGGAGCTTTCAGTACTTGGGTAAGGCTATCTGATGTAATTAGTCTTTTTTAAACTAAATTATTATAAGAACGTCAATAAAACCAAGATTTATTTTCGAGATTAAATAAACAAATAAATGGAAAACGAAATAAAACAATGAAAATTGGATTGACGGCGAAAACAAATTATTGGTTGGGTACGCGCCCCACTTGCCCATATGAATCGACAATTCGTTTGCTGCCTCAGGTGATTCTCTACAAACGGAAAACGGGCTTTTTTACTGCCAGATGCTAAGCGGAACATCGACGTAGTGTAAAATTTTTAGGAACTGCCAACATTTTATTGTTGTTCATACGGTCGATATTGATACTTGCGTCTTTATCTGGCTTCCAAATTCCTTTGCTGTCATTATTTTACTTGGAACAGTGTGAATAATCAAACTTTATGATTTTTTGCTTCTTTGTAGATTTTGTAGTAACATAAATAGCTGGATTCTTTAAAAAATAAAAAGTGACGATCTTTAAAATTTTAACTTCATCAGCAGTTCTTTGAAATTACATTCCTATCTATATTATACAGGCCAAACGTATCTGTGCAAAACGCATACGTTATTTTGCGAATGGCAACACTTTGAAATTGGAAATGGAAATTCGGTTTTACAACTTTTGCTACTACAAATTTTTAAACTTCTAAACATTGCACATTTTAAATTTTTACAACGTCGTACATTGAAAAAAAATGCACTTTTAAATGTAATTTGTTTGAAAACTATGTTAATTTATTTTTCAGGTACTAATTTTTCTTGTACTTTTAAATACTATTTTTGTAATCGTGGCAACAGAATTACTCCATTTCTATTAATAGTAAAGAGAGAAAAGCCGGAAATTACTGTATCTTTTTGTTGCCATTTTCTCATAAAAAGATAAACATTTTGAAACTAAAATACTACTATGTCAAAAAATATCGTCTGTTAGAAAACGAAGTTAATTTTGGTTTTACTTCAATATTATTTATCAATTAAATGGACTTTTAGTTTGTTACAAACTTACTCTAGATACGATACAACACTTTTTTTTTACAAAAATGTATTTTAAAGAATAGAGTAGAGTTGTGTGACTAATTTTTTCCGCTTTTACTTAGTGTAAACTTTGTCTGGTTACGAACCTTTTTGTTTATTTCTCTAATATACTTTTCGAATATGAATTGTTTAAAAAAACTCCCTAATCAAATGACTGTTTTAATTTTTTTCTGCTACTATTTAGGGATATTTTTCTTTTGATCAAAATTGCTTGTAAATTTAAATTTTCAGCAGCTATATAATGTTTAAACCATTTGCTGACACATAAATATAACTATTTTCTTTATATTTCAATGTTTCATATTTTCTTTTAAAATAATGTTTTACTTATTCTTTCTAGGTCATGTTTTTTTGTGTGTGCCTTGCAATAAACCAGCAATATTTTCATCCAGCTTCTAAACAATCATAGAGTTTTTGACATTCCAACTAATTCCCCAAAGAAGTAAATCTGTGGTAATGTACTTTACCCGTGTGACGTCAAAGTAGTTATATAAAAGTAAAACACCAATAAGCGTGCAGAATACTTTTAAGCTGCTTCCCTTTCCTTCAATAAACAGCTTTTTTCAGGGGATAATTACCTGCAGAAATGTGGTTTTTGCCATTCATGGGTAAAATCCTAGCTGTCAATTATACGAAAGGACATATCATTACCTACTTATCACATCATAATTGTGCTATAAACTTTCTAAGATACCTAATTCAACCTTCAGCTCCGAAGTTAAATTGAAACTTTTATCAAACTTCTATGTTTATCCGTTCTCGCAGATTTATTTCATCATGAATCAAAATGTTCTCTGCTTGTTTACATCTTATACCAGTTATTTTAACTCAAGGACTAATATAAGAATGACGCAGTATTATATAATTGCGGAATTTATGCCAATTCATTAGGAGATTACTAAAAATAAAAGGAAAATAAACTAATGTAAATTTACAGCAAAGATATGGTGAAGGAGAATTTCTTTTTGACATCATAACTCGTGCTTCCTAGGATTTCGTTCATCCGACGAAATTACATTCGTCTCTGTCCTCTGTCTATTCGTCTGTACGCATAAACTGTATAAGTCGGAGTCTTCAAATTTTGTGTACTGAGAGCTGAATATATTGTGTCACACGACAAATCATGCGATTATGAAAAAGTCTATTATTTTAATTAAATCAATTTTTATCAATGTCATCTGTTCCTCTTTGCGATTTAAATTTTAAAAGTGAACCTTAATTTCAACGTTTTTCGTGTAGACGCCATAGCTTGAAGGCAAAACGTTTTGATAGTAAACAGAAGAACCTGAGATGGAGTCCCGGTGCTGAAACTTCATGTTTTTATAAAAAGTTGGATATAATTAAAAGAAATTTCATGTCTTTTGCCAGTTTAAGGTTTTATTGTTTTTCATCACTGACATTCATAATATTTTTTTTGGAATTCAATTTTCTTCCTATTTTAAAAACTATTGCAAATATCACTATCTTCGCTAATTCTTTTTAATTTTGGATTTTCTAAATATTTGGACTTGTGGATTTTATTTAAATAATTAATTTAAACATTTTTAATTTGATTAAAAAAATAGCTTCCTTTTATAATTATTTTAAAATCTAATTTATTGGTGATACCATCCATGTAAGAATTTGGTATTTATAAATTAATAATTGGATTTATTAATTAAATGATAAATTGTTTTTAAAGAAATATTAAACGAAACCCTCTGTGCTATGAGTGATCCCACTTACTGGTTAATTGTTTTCCTTGTTAAAACAATAAAGTTTGTTTGGATTATTAAATGTTTAGTTTAGTTTAATCATGAAGTTTGTTCTGAAGCCTTCTCTGGAGCACATGGCTCTGGTTAAAATTAGCATTTCGTTGTGGAACCATAATGATGTTAGGACTTTGATTTCAAAATTCAATTACGCGGATCAGCGTCAAAGTGAATGGGAGAAAATAGCAAAAAGGGTAATGCAAAAAGTGTCACAGCTTTCGTTACCAGAACTTTTAAAAGAGAAAGTGTTTCGTGTTATTAAGCCTATTGGCATAGAAATTTCTGAATGGATGCGATATTATCGCGAATATGATAGATGGATAGAATACCAACTGGCAGAATTGCAATCTCGTTTGGACCTCGATCTTCCTGCACCCCTACCAGTCGATCTTTGCTGGACCCCACAAGGTACAGTCGATAGAAAGAGAACAGCAGAAGTGTTAGTTGGATGTGAGAATCTGGACGTAACCAGATGCTACGTACTAGCATGTGATTATTGTTTGGAGGACGACATTATCAGAGTTTGGAATAGTCTGCCTGAGGATGTCAAAGAATTTGATTGGCTCAAATTTCCATTAATTAGTTTTTGGTCAAATAAAATGAAGAGAGTTGGTGTGGTCCAATTTTCTTACCAAGATTTATTTTACTCGTCTGTGCAGGATGGTAATAAAGAAGCAGCTAAGTACTTTCTACGAAAAATAGCCCCACAGGAAAGAGAAGAGACCTTAAAAGAGGTTGCAACATATGTAGATGATGCTGATGTTTTATGCTTTTTATTACCTAAAATGGAAGATCAGCAACAAAAGGAAGTCCTTAAAAGTGACCCTCAGAGAATGTTGCAGTTTTTCCTACGATGGCCTTGGCAGTGCTTTTTTATTAAACTAGCAGACTGCATGTGGGGTTTCCTATCAAAGGATAATTATGACGAAATATTGAGAGATATTTTCGGAAAAGTTAGGGTGGGTTATAAGGACTATAACTATCAAAAGCTTTTCACTGAATTTTGGCAGAAAAGCCCTAGTGCTCTAAAAGATTCGATTATGGAGAAAATTCATAGCAGTTTGTTACTAGAGTCTTTGTTTCATATTAAAGATAATGAAAACATCAGATTAATCCTTAAGGACGCAACTCTTACAGCAAAAGAGAAACTTTTTACAGTGACACAATGAAATATTTTTGCGAACGGCTCATCAATGAAAACGAATGGGATTTTCTTGAATTCTGCATTCGAGAATGCTCCCCATCAAAAAATGATACGTTAAAATTTAAAGAGAGATTTGAAAAACACATAACGTCTCGTTCCTTTAAACAGAATTTTACAACAAAAAAACACATCTGGAATAAGTTGTTTCACTTTCCTGTTGACTCCATTTGTGAGTCTGATAAAAGAAGCATAGAAGAAGGGGAAAGTAGCTCATCTAAGCAATTTCGAAGCTACAATGACGGAAGCTTAAATCAAGGGAATGAGTTATTCTACAATTTTTAATCTTTTAAGAGTGTCTTAAGGCATCTTTCTTTTTTAACCGTTAATTTAATTTTCAAAAAATGTAAAGAAATTTTTTCTGATAACATTTGAAAACAAACAGGAAATTTATTTTCTTTTACAAGCAAAAAAATGGATCAAGAACTTAACAATAATATTTCATCAACATTTTTTGATATATTATCCATGTGGTCTTAAATGTTTTTTCACATGTCGAATTTTTAATCTTGCAATTAAATTATTTTATAGATTTTTAAAATTGTTGGAACAATAAAAAAGTATAATTGCAAAAAGGAAAATTAAAATAATTTTTTATAACTTTTTCCTCTGAGAGAGATAATTTATTTTTTGTGAATAATTTTAAGTAAGCACATTTTTGTTTTACTTTTCATTAACTCTATTTCTTAATTAATATACGTAATGTATATGTATATATAAAGAGAGAGAAGTGTTATATGGGTATTTACTGGGTTTGTAATTTTCTTAAGTTTAAACAGCTTTTTTAGTTGTTTTACTTCAATTAATTACTATTTTACTTCTGAAAAAAGGGAGTTTGTTCAGTATTCATAGTTATAACAAAAGAATGAATTGTTTCGTGCTCTGTCAATTCTATGCACTTGGTTATTGAAGCGTCTAATTTATCCAATCATTAATTACAATGTAAACGGTTATTTTCTTACAGTGTTGCATCTAAAAACTGCCATAAATTTACGAAAGGAATATACCCAACGTTACACAGTCACATATCAAA